>OY751315.1:22872391-23059891 GCA_963564615.1 Rhorus exstirpatorius
GCCCCCCCCCCCCCCCTACACAGACTATCCTTGGTCCAATCGATTGATCTGTGAAACAAATTATTTTAATGATTTTTTTTAAATTTTCTCCACTTCAAAATACTCGATACCCATTCCCAATTATCTCGAAAAATTCGTCTGGTCGTTATCAATGAAAGTGTTTGATTAACGAACTGACTGACGTTATTGATTTTTCAGAAATTCTTCCTCAGTCTATTTTTCATTCGAGGAAAGAAAAGCTATCTTTGAGACTCGTTTGTTCTTGAGAATTATTTTGGTGATGACAGAGTTTGAATTTTTGATGACCAGCAAACCAAACCAGAAAGCGAAAAAGGGAAAATTTAGACTCGTCGATTGTACCTTTGGCGAAAAAAAAAAACAATTATAATTTTTCCTCATTCATATTTTTTGTCTACAAGAAAAATTCCCTTTTCTCTTCAGTCTCTGGTTCAATAGATCGAGGATCGAGGGGGTTTTTTTTTTCAGATTTCGAGCATCAAATTATAAAAAAAATTAAAAATGTCACAAGCTCCAAGACCTCTCTGTCGGATTATCTTATGACTTTGATTTCACTCCTAGACAAGCGAACCGTTGTCCCTCAACCCTGCTTACCCGTTCTCCCCTGCATGAAGAATAACTCGAAATTTATTTTCCGTGCAATGATAGCTACTGTTCGAAATAATAAAAAAAAAAAAAAATTACGTCTCTTTTATCAAAAGTTGAACGAAACTATTGTGATAAAAGAACCCCTGGCTTTGTCTCGTTTCGCGCAGATTCGCGCGCTCTATAGACTGTTTATAGGAGTGCAAAGAGTGTCCGTGGGTAGTAACTATATATTATATAAAGTGAGGACTATTCTTCCGCTCGATTTCGTGAGCCTTTGCCGCGCGTCGAGAACTCGCGATTCGGCAGCACTAACGCTAGCGCCATCAGCGATCGTTAATCTTTGAGGAACGGTGCGCGTCGAGGGATATGGCGGTGTGTCCTATATGTAGTCAGCACTTCCGACGCTTTTGCCTCCCTATACGACGATCGTCACGTGACTAAAAATTCCCCTTCGTCCTCCCTTTTCCACGGCCGAGTTAAGACTTCCGGTCGAACGAAAGTAATAAAAGGCGACTGTTGTGGTGAGTTCCTACGTATATACGGCATTCATGTATACGACATATACCTTTTTCCGCAACATAAACTAAGAGAAAAAGAAGAGATTTTCCTTCGACTCGCGAGTTCCCGAGACTTCGTAGAATAAAAGAAGATGATACGGAGTAAAAAAAAAATGGAGGAACGAAAGAGAAAGAGTTATACAGCGCGGATAGTGTCTTATGAGCGATATATGACGAAGTAACGGGATTTCACGAACGATTCGCCTACGACTCAATAAATTTTCTGGCAAACTGCCGAATCGAAGAGCTTCGAGGAATGAGAGTCCTCGTTCGCGCTGTTTGTATATGAGATATTCCGAGCTAAGGTGTTCCACCTTTGATCCTGTACCTCTCGGATTTGCTTCATATGATTTTTTACGTTATTATTATGATTATTATTATTATTATTATCATCAGAGCTGGGCAGTGCTTCAAGTACCCGGTACTTGCGATGTACTGGAAGGACAGTACTTGAAGTACAAAATACTTTAAAAGTATTTCAAGTATTGTGCTTAAATTTTCAAGTACGAAGTATGAAGTATTACTTTTGAATACGTCTTGCTAATGGTTGCATATATAAGGCATTTGGTTAATAATTCGTCGATTATATTCTTCATTTTTTTTCTTTTTCAAACCTGAAGCTAAATGAATCTTAATTACAATCGTCAATGCTATTTTTTAAATTTATTTCTAATTCTTCGTTTTGATATTTCTGTTCCAATCTGCTTAACCTGAGTGAATTTCACAATGTGTAAATATGTTTTGATACAAAATTACTCGAATCAAAATCAAATGAGTTTGAAGAGTACGTAAGAAATCAAATATGAGTACTAGAACATACGAGATGTATACCTGAAAACTTTAAAAATATTTGATACTTGATAATTGACGTATTTCAAGTACTTGATACCTCAAGTACTTCAAATATTTAGTACTTCAAGTACTCAGTACTTGGTACTTCAAGTACTCAGTACCTGGTACTTCAAGTACTCAGTACTTGGTACTTCAAGTACTTACAGTACTTGGTACTTCAAGTACGTACCATACTTGGTACTTCAAGTACTCAGTACCTGGTACTTCAAGTACTCAGTACTTGGTACTTCAAGTACTTACAGTACTTGGTACTTCAAGTACGTACCATACTTGGTACTTCAAGTACTTTGTACTTTGTATTTGAAGTACTTTAATGTACTTTGCCCATCTCTGATCATTATTATTATTGTTGTTATTATTTCTATTGTTTTTATTATTATTATTATTATTATTATTAATATTATTATTATTATTTAGGAGTTTCCCACTCGTGCGCCATCCTTTGCCTTTGATACATCCCATCCCGTGACCCCTTTCAATTTTCACATCACTCCTTAAGATTTTTTTGTCCTATTAATATGTATACAAGTCTTGAAAAAATTTAATAGATTTTCTCATTTTTTCAAATATTTAAACAAACCCAAATTATATTGAGTTTTTCAAAAATTTATTTCGCTTATGCCTATTCTATAACGATTTTTCAAGACGTATTTTAGATTCACTAAACGTTAAAACGAATTTAAGAAAAAAATAACGAGATGATCATCCAACAACATTCAAATAAAATTTTTTGCTAGACACAGCCCAGATTAGGCAGGAGTTGCGTTTCTGTTGTTACTGTTCGTTGAAGCATTGAAACCGATAGCAAATTATAGCGAATGATTATTTGGGCTTTGGCTCAAAAATCTATACACGGGAGAGAGGATTTTCGAGAATTTTGTAGGTGGTCAAATTTGTTTCATTTAAAATATTTAAAACGCATTGTATTGTTCGATGAGTGTTAACGTGAAATCCGTATATATCGGATTTGAATACCTATTAAATTTGTATTAATATTATAAATTTAAATTAAATTTAAATTTGTATGAATATTATTTTTAAAAAAATTGTGGATCGAATCAAAAAGTACGAGCAGAGTCAGACGGAATCGAGTTTTGGATGGATTGCCCCCAAGACTTATACATCGATTATTCAATATTTTTTCTATACCTTGCATATAATTTTTTTTTTTACAGAACTCTACAGCGATAGCCCTAACAATGTTAATTTAATAAAAGAAAATTGTTAAAGACTCGATGACTCCGAGACTTTCGAGAATTTTTCAGTAGTCGCAAGAACGTTTAGTCGAAGCTTTCTTTTGTATAGCTGAGATTTTTGTTGTTGCTCACGCCTGAAATATGAGAATTCTTCGATTCTTGAGCTGCATTTGCCGGATCAGCTCTAGCGAAGCTTATAAACATACGGTGAGGCAAAAGTCAAGGGAAGTGTATTCGAACGCTTGACGACAAAATTCATCGCTTCGTCACGAATGTCCGACCCATCAGGTGGAATAAATTATCTCCTCTTCGTTCCTGGTTCTCGTGGGAAATCATGGGAAAATATCGGTCATCGATCGATCTTATCGCGCTCGTCTATGCGATATCGATAGCACGATCATCAAAATGGCAGAATTTTTGTTATGCATTATGCAACATAATAATATAAACCTACAACTCTCTCTGTGGATATAAACTCATTATGGATTCAAAACTTTATTTTTCCTGTGTTTCTGTTTCATTTTGTATCGATGTAGTGGGATTCACCATTTTGAATTTCTCCATTTTTACCTCAGATTCGTAATCAGGGACCTCTAAAGTTTCCGTGTACCAAATTTAAGGTAAATCGTAACTTCAGGAAGAATTTATCCTTCAGATGGTTAAGGTAGTCCCTGCACTTTGGCATCTATTCGAGAATTTTGTAAGTTTGAAATATTTTAATCCATAAACACGTTTTTTTTAAGACTGCAAAGTTTGAGATTGCATTGGCCGACATTTTCCGCAAAAAATTTCAAGCTTAAAATCGTCGTTTTGGCATAGGATATAAGAAAAATTCAGCTCACTACAAGTTCAATTGAAAGACGAATCTACTTCAGTGCTGGAGAAGTGATTAATATGACAATCAATTTGTTTTTCACGAAATTACGATCTTTCGATACATTGCATTAAAAAAGTAAGGTCGCGGGATGTTTGGCCAAGAAATTTTGAATTAACGATCAGTCAGTTTACGATACAACCGATCAGCTGACAGCCCCAGCTCTGCTACGAGTGTTGCAGTAATTCATGCGAGTTTTAAGTATTTATCAATATCAAACTGTCCGCCCCTATTATTTCCGTACTCGATATGAACTTATATTAATTATGAAAATCAATTAAGAGTTTATGTATTCATATAAATATTTATTAAATATTTATTAAATGTTAATTACAGAACGTGAAACAGTTTTGAGATTAGCCGAGTTGACTAGCCTATAGAAAAAAAATTGACGACGAACAATCTAAATTGCTTTGAAAAAAAATTAATTCAAGTGCTAACGATCTTCACGGTTATTATAAATTCTGACGATTACTTTAACGTCCTGGGAAAAAATCGTTTAGATCTTCGTAGTTTAACTTGAAAATGAAATTTGTTCTGCGTAGATCGAAATTTTGGAAAGAATCTACCTAGATTTCCGTGTAAAACGGTAGATCTACGTACATTCGAGCCGACCTAATATTTTGTTCGAACACTTTTGCTCATTAGATCGCCGCTGATCTACTTGAATCTCAGCAGCTTAACTTAGATCTGAGCAGATCTAAAAAAATAACTAATTGGATCTAAATTTTATCTACGTAGATCTAAACAATTTTTTCTCGTTGTGTTATCAGATTTTGTAGTTTTCTCAAATAATTTCATTGCTAAAATAATCGATCACATGACTCGTCTGTCACAAGGACTACCTTAAGCTCGAGCTTGATTGTTAAGATAGCTTGCCAATTTTTTTTTTATATTCTACAAAAATATCGCTAGCAGGATATTCGTGTAAAATTCCAACCAAAATTGCCAGTTAGTCACTTTAAACGGTGTTACGACGACTCTTTCATTCGGTTATACTTGCATTTACAGATAAAAAAAGCTAGTAAATCGAAGTATCTTTGCAAATAATATATATACTCGGATGTTTTTCTCCGTCTTGCTTCGAATATTATACTGCGAATGCGTTTATACAGAGCTCGATTACTCTTTCGAATCACGTATCTTCACGATCGTCACATTCTCTCTTACCCTCGTGGTCCGACTCTATATCGAGGGTGTCGATGTATAAGGTATATAGAGAACGTTTTTCTCTTTTCTTCGACGGAAGTCAAAGTCCTCGAGAGACTCGACTTCGACTTCAAGAGACTCGAGGACCTTCTGTGGTGCCAGAAGATTGTCGAAAAAAAATCATGAAGATCGTTTCTTTTCTTTTCCTTTGCTCCACCTTAAGAAATTCGCCAAAGAACCCACTTGAATAGCCGCCCACGTATACACGCAAGACCCGATATGCCGAAGAATTTGAAATTTTTTTTTTTTTCTCTCGCTTCTTCTCGTGTCTCCCTCTTTCTCCCGTCGCCGCAGCCCTTCTGGTAATTCGTCACACGGTTCACCCTCGACCTTTCGCTGCTTCGCACGTTCGCCCGTTTATTGTGTGGGCTCTATATACCAATCGAGACAAACCGTGCTTGCAAATCCCCGTCGCATGCAAGATCAACGAGAGTAAACCTCAGATATGGTTCTTTTTTTCTTTATTCCTACTATAAATATACATTTTTTTCTTCACATAGCTCGTGGATTGCATGTTTGGATAACACGAGTAAATGTTGATACTGAAAAAAATGGTAAAAAGTATTCAAAACAAAATATATCACTGGGAAAATCAAGGAGATATGAAACGTAATCCGATAAGCATTTGTATATATACATGAATTGAATTTCACGCCCCAGTTTCTAAAAATCAAAGCTCACGACTCGAGGAAAGTGTTTTTTTTTTTTTTCTAACGTCAACACAGTTTGTATTTCGAGGCAGAAGTACTTGAAACCAACATGCACGGCGAGAATATACTGGCGACTTTAATCCTACTGGAGGTATAAATCTCAACCCTCAATCTTATTTTCCTTATTTCACTACAGTATAAAAAAAAAATCGGTCAAGCATCGGCGAACCTTATGCACCGAGGGTTTCGTACCTATTCCCCGACTGACGATGCTTACGATCGACAAAAAGTGACTTTCGACAATCTTTTTTTGTTGAACTTCTCGTATGCCTTTAGGGGACAGAATTATTTCACATAATTTCGATGCGGTAGTTTCGAAATTAAGGGAATCAAGACATTATATAAAAAACGAATAATTTCATATACTGTCGAAATTATTAATTGAAAAAATGATTTAAAAAATATATTTGCAATCCGTAAAGTAAGCCCTTTCAAACGATACCTTTACAATCGCGAAAAAATCATTTTTCTTTGTAACTGACTCGAAATTCGTTTGATAATGATACTACCCATCGAATTAGATTTTAAAAATGATTCTTGGTTAGTCAATAAATTTATTTCGATGAATCGATCTTAATCTTGCATTTTTCGTATAATTAACTGGGTAAATTCGTTCCACCTAAAGTAAAATTAAAAAAATCGACTGACGGCGATTTAAAAATACATTTCACCGAATACAACCAGCTAAATAATTCATCGGAATGTGACGATTTTTTCGGATTAATTTTTTTTATCTTTTGTTTCAAGCCTTATAATTAAAGACGTATAACTTTGAATTTTTAAATCGTTGAACGACGAACGGTATTTATGCTAAATACAGCATTAATAAAATCGATCGAATATGTAAAATATGCCAATGTATAAATGTATATTTTTTTTTCGTGCATTGAATAGGAAGTAAATCCAGATCTGCAAGAAAGATATTTGCAAAGCTACGTAATATTTTATTCAATTTATGACCCGTTATTTGGTTAATGCATGAGCGAAAATTTTATGGACGATCACGAACGCTGACGAAGTTCCTTCCGTCGATGAAAAATCTCGTTATATCCAGCGAGGAAACAAACCTCGAATGGTCTCGTTAAAGATTAACGCATCGTTAAAGCTTTTCGGAATCGATAATTTACAATCCAACTTGTTATAGACCAATTTCTTTTTTTTTTTTTTTTTCTCGTCAACCGTCTGCTGCATTTCATTTTGTCGTTTTTCACGGTCCCTCAGATCGAGGAAGGCGCCTTGGCGGAAAGTTTGATGGAACTACTCGCGAGACTGGCTAAGGATCCTCGACAGTGGGAACGAGTGCAGCGAATACTCGGTGAGTGCGTTTCATTGATTTCAACGACGTCGACGAATAACCGAACAGAACAAAAAAATCGTTCTTGTTCAATTCGTCCAGGAATTTCCATTCCAAGCGTTATATAATACCGTTTAATCGATGAAGAACTTGGCCATTCGTTTGCCATTTGGAATTTTACTCCGAAATTGATAAGTCATTAAGCTCACCAGGCAAGCGTGCACTGTGAATTTATAAATCCATTGGGAATTCCTCAATTAGCGATCGTTCAATTGCGATAAACGAGGGAAAAACCGTTGACGGAATCAACGATTCATGCAATTTACACACACACACAGATATGTAGATATGGAAACTTTTCGGTCGAGCTTGACCTGGTCCTGGCCCTCGTGTAGAATATCTCAAAAAAATTATTAAAAAACATCTTTTTATTTTACAAAAATCCCCTAAACCGATATAAAAAAAAAACAAAAGCTAACGCTGCCCAGGGAAAAATCGTTTAGATCTACGCGGATCCACGAAGTTATTTTTTAGATACAATTTTATCTAAGTAGATACAAATTTTGGAAAATTGTAGATCCACCTTGCGATCTCCGTGTGTAACGATAGTCATTAGATCTTCGTTTATCTACTCGAATCTCGATAGATTTACTTAGATCTGAGTAGGTATATCGGAGATCTAGGTAGATCTAGTTAAGACCCCAGCTAAATCTACAATTTTCCAAAATTTGGACTTACGTAGATCTAAACTTTTCTTTTCCCAGGTATTAGCTACTCTCGACTTTTGTGCCCTCAGAATTTTTCATTCTTTTGATTTTTTTTCGCAAATCATTTTTGGACTCACCCGAAGACTGTGCTACTGTGCTACGAGCGTAAGATTTTTTTTTTTGAAATCACGATCGTTTATTATTTTATATTTGAATTACGTTAATTATAACTTTGAAAATACAAATTTGTTCAGCGTTCGGTGGAATGACATATGTATAACGTTATATTTATACCTATACTCTTTGTCTCTGAAACCCTAATCGTCACAGTAACGAATAGAGCGGGTACAAATCGAAGAATCACGAGGCACGACACACTCTCCGTCTCTCTCTCTCTCTCTCTCGCGTCCTCTATTATATTACCAGTAGAGTAATTGTTCCTCGGGCCAATTTAACGCCACGCCTTTCTCTCATTCATTCGCAATTATACGAGAGAGCAGGGAGGGGGGGAGGGCACATATATCTCATTCCGTGGATTATGGTACATGTGAATCGGGAAAGCATTGAGGAATTAGAGGCCAGGATGACCCCTTTCCTGTACATTCCGAGCAATTCGACGATACTTCGAACAGAATTACGACTTTTCCGAAGCTTTTGGCAATTAATCGTTAACGATTTCTCATCGATTGATCCAAATTATCCCCCCATTCCAATAGTCCATTTTCCATCATAATATGGTAGAAATCCGCATCATTGCACCTTTATGCCACTTATGATCCCGACTGTCATAATTCAAGTTACGTGGCCAATGTTAACGAAATTATTGCATCAACTTCCGTCCGCATTTGTCGATAAATTGTCCGATATTATATACTCGAAAATTTACCGTTATATTGTGATTAACTGTTGCTGATTAACACTGATTAATAGTGGTTTACAAAATCACGATCTCCTGCCGTAATAATTGTGGATTGTAATGATTTTGGAATAATTATCCGATCGTTAATCTTACACGCAAACTCAACGGGCGTTTCTCATTATCAGTTTATTTTATACGATATTGTGTAACGCGAATGACAAGTAGAAAATTATTGTCTTGATAATCGGATCGTTGTCGACTTTTAACAGTACTACCTACCACACGTGGCAGCCCTTTAGTCTTTCACCTCTTCATGCACTTTTATTCTCTATTGGCAAAATTATTGCTGGCCTCGCGAGTCATCATGGCCGATCTAAAGTGACGCATGACAAATTACGAAAATAGACTGCACGCGGCATTCGGGTGTCAAGTGTCCTACAAAACTTAAAAGGTAGCCCTTATTGTGACCGACTAGTCATGTGATCGGCTATTTTAGTAATAAATTATTTGGATAAAGTTATAAAATCTGATAACACGCAAAATAATGGTTGTCAGAATTTATGCTAACCGCGGAGTGGTCTTTTAGCACTTGAAGTAATTTTCTTAAAAGCAATTTAGATTTTTCGTCATCAATTTGACTAGTTTGTTGAATCATTTCACCTCGGCTAATCTTAAAACTGTTGGAAGTTTGGTAATAAATATCTTGTATATGATTACATAACTCTTCAGAGTTGCGTTGATCATTAATTCGAAATTTCTTTGCCAAACATTCCACGACCCTACCTTTTTTTTTGTACAATCTGCTATTGAAATATCGAAAAATATCGAAAGGACATAATCTCATGAACGAATTGATTATTAAATGAATCCAGCATTCAATTAAGTTTATTTTTCAATTGAACTTGTAGCGAGCTGATTTTTTCCTAATGTCATTTATGCTAAGAACAGCGATTTTAAAATCGAAATTTCTTGCGGAAAAAGCCAGCAACGTAATCTGAAAACTTGCTGTCTTAAACAAAAAGTATTGTGTTCAGTATTAAAATATTTTCAATTCGTAAAAAAATGTACGAAAATACAAAGGACTACCTGAAACGTTTGCAATAGCAAACTTAACGTAAAATTTGCAATGGAAAATTTTACGTTCAATCGTATTCACTCCATCCCTAAAATTTCCGCTTCCTTGAAACGCGCGAATTTTCATATTCGCTGTACATATTTTTGTCCAGCAAACACCGAAGGAGATCTCTCCCTTACCCGGCAATCGGCCCTTGATTCGCGCAAGCGAGCTCACTCGCCGGATTATCCGTTACAAATACCGATGACGATGACGGCGTCCGACTCAACGGACAGTGAAATCACGACGAAGAAACCGAAGAAAAAGAAGAAGAAGAAGAAGAAGAGGAAGAAGCTCCGTCAGCGTACAACGAACGTGTCATCAACGACGATAATGCCAAGAACGACGATAACTTCTAGCCCAGCGCCATCCGTGCTGCCGACCACAGCGGCAAATTGGCCGGCAACGACTCAGGCGCAATGGCGTCTCGTTGCCGAGAGATTGTTCGGTGCGCCATGGTCGCAGGAACATCATGAAACATCGCCGAGCACAGCGAAGACGCGTTCGATGAAGGAACGTCTGGCTTCGATCGACGATAAGCAACGAGCGAGCCTCGAGTCATTGAATGACGAGCGTCGGGCTCTGATGTTGAAGAGCGCGCGTGAATATTCTCAGCCGCGTCGTTTGCACTATGGGAAAATTAATACCCACGAGAAAGGCTCGCCGAGCACAGTTCGCGATGATACAGCGAAGAATTATGATTCCCCGAGGGATAGCCGGCTATTGGATTATGATTTTCCGGACGGCGGAATAACGTACGAGCGAGGACCGTTGGGCCTCGATCGTTACGTACAGCGGTACGGTCATGCGAGAATTCGCGACTACGGCATGATGAGGCCCGTCGAGCAACAACGATCGAACGAATACGACGAGATTTATCGCGTGCCCGAGGATCCGGCGAATCGTCGATCGTTCGCGAGGACCCGACAGTTTCAACCGATCGGCCGTGATTACGCGTCGACCAAGACCTGGCAGGATTCTCGTTACGATTACGCGAGACCCTGGAAAGACAAGAGTCGCACGAGCCTGAACGATATCGCTGTGACGAGTGACGACTGGCCGTGGAACGGTTCACCGCGTGATTACAAAATTTGGATACCGCATTATCGGCAATCATGGACGCGCGGTGACCGAAATTATTGGCACCGTTTCGGCAACGCTGGGAACGAATTGGGGCCGATCGAGAACAACGTGGTCAGCGAGAGTGGCGCATCAGCGAGAAATCGTCAACGACAACAGCCGGAACGAAGCTGGCCCGTGCATCAGAATGATCCCGGACGATGGCAGATCGAACGAAACGTCGATGTTCCAGGATGGCACGAGAGACCGAAGAGTCAAGCGCGCGACATGGTCCCGGTGAGCCCGGCGAAGAGTTCCAATCGACCGGTACCGAGCGACAGGGAAACGATGGCGAAAACGATGATCAAGGAAGCACCGATTGTGCCGAAAATTACGATGAAAACTTGGAACAGCCTTACGTCGGATCCGGCAACGTGGCCGTTCAAGCTCGTCGGTGCCAAGCCCTGGCCAAAGGACAAGAACGGAAAGTCGTACAATCCGAATGCCGATCTCGTGAGAAAACTCGGCCTCGACAAGCAGGATCGTCTTTTGTCATCCGTCAAGGAAAGCACCATCGACGGAGAAATCTCATCGGGAAATACGGCCAATTACAAAATAACGGAAAATACGAAGATCAACGATAATAATGTCAATGGACTCGATAAAATGGTGAATTCGGCGAAGAATTTGAATGGTTGGCCGGAGGAATTGAATGGAATCAACGAGTGGAGGAGCAAATCCAGCAGAGAGAACGAAAGATTGACGCAGCGTGACGAGAAGACGAGACAAGCGTGGCAGAAGAGCACGAACGATGATGGTAAAGTGTGGCCCGGGAAATCGCCGATATCCCCGAAAATATCATCGCTCGGTGCTTGGATAATGCCAGCTGACCAGTCCACCTGGAGACCGTACGATCTCGAGGACAAGATTTACGGAAAGCTGGCCGATGATCGGCGCGACGGTGGATGGAACGTTGCGGGAAATTCCATGAAAACGAATGGACCTTCGTGGCCAACGAAGAACGAGGGTATATCGGGTCCGTGGCCGGAAAAAATTAACAACAACGACTGGAGCTCGGTTGAATCGGCTTATGCACCTGACAAATCAGCCTCGACCGCTCGCTCATCGACATGGCCATCCAAATGGCGCCAATTCGCCTATCACAAAGTCACGGCATCACCGATCGCGAAAACTGGCTCGTTGAGCGTCGCTGATGCTTCGAGCAAACCGAGAAACTCGTATATCGCTGTTTCCGCGGTTTCACCGGCGAAATATTCGAGCAACGAGTGGCGCAAGAACGACATCGAGGAGACCCAGCTGGATCGTAGTTCCGGCGATAATCGGAGGATGAAGTTCGATCAGGACGAGCCGAGCAGTCAATTGCAAAAGAGTTTGGATATGGCGAATGAACGACGTAACAAACAGGCGAGAGCGGCAAATACGAAGGACAATGTTATTGAGAGAAATGGCAATGATCCTTTGGAGCACCAATTGGAAGAATTGAGACAAGAGCCGTACTGGAATCACGAACAAATGGGCGAGCATAGTCAAGTTAGTATAATTTTTTTATCAACACATATATGTTCATATATCGGATTCACTTTTCCTCAGGCTATAGTTGAACCAATTTAAAGTATCATTGACTATTATAATCTTCGAATTATTCGCTTTTATCGAGTTCGATTAACACTTTACTGTGTTAAGATAATGTGAAAGACGGTGAGGAACTCCAAACGGGTCGGTACACGGGAAAAAATAGTTTAGATCTACATGGATCAAAATTTTGAAAAAACCTAGATCTACCTAGATCGCAATCGGGTTTACCTAGATCTCCGTCAGATTTAGTCATGCCTAAGTAAATGTGCTGAGATTGGAGTAGATATATGAAGATCTAATAAGCAAAAGTGTTCGAATATAATATTAGGTTGACATGAATGTACGTAAATCTACCGTTATATAAGGAGATCTAGGTAGATCCATGATTTTCTAAAATTTAGATCTTGTTAGTTAAAGTTTAACTTAAAAAATGACTACGTAGATTTAGATTAGATCCACGTAAATATAAATTTTGGAAAATCGTAGATCTACCTACATCTCATTTAGATTCATCTAGATCTATACCTATACCTCAATTAGATCTATCAAGATTTTAATAAGTAAATGTGCT
This sequence comes from Rhorus exstirpatorius, assembly GCA_963564615.1. Lineage (NCBI taxonomy): Eukaryota > Metazoa > Arthropoda > Insecta > Hymenoptera > Ichneumonidae > Rhorus > Rhorus exstirpatorius. The sequence continues at coordinate 22,885,596 of OY751315.1, forward strand.
GAGAATTGAGTAGATTTACGGAGATCTAATTAGAAAAAGTGTTCGAAAATAATATCAGGTCGACACGAATGTACATCGATCCACCGTTATATACAGAGATCAAGGTAGATCTATGTATATTGACTGAGATATAAGTAGATAATCGGAGATCTACTAAGCAAAGGTGTTCGGACATGATATTAGGTCGACACGAATGTATAAATCGATCTACCGTTATATACAGAGATCAAGGAAGATCTACGATTTTCCAAAATTTAGATCTACATAGATTTAAACTAAATCCGCGTCGATCTAAATATAAATATTTACGAAGTTATAAGTAGATAATCGGAGATCTATAAGCAAAAGTGTTCGAACATAATATTAGGTCGACACGAATGTACGTAATTGTACCGTTATATTCGGAGATCTAGATGGATCTACGATTTTCCAAAATGTAGATATATACGTAGGTTAAATTTGATCTAAAAAATAACCACTTAGATCTAAAAAATAACTACGTGTAGATCTGAATTAGATCTACATAGATCTGAACGATTTTTTCCCCGGTGATGCACCAAGTGCGTCAAGCTCGCGATTTATCCGTTTCTAAAACGATTTTATAGATGTTTTTCTTCGCTACTGGGCTCCTTATTGAGCAGTCGGTACATCGAAAATACATTAATATCGTCTGAAAACTGAAAACTGAAAAATAAAAGTCACGCCCTTAGGCTTGAGAGTAGCGCCAGTGGAATATTTGCGTCCTATCTGGGCAGAAAGTTTTTCACGCTAGTATGTAAGTTCGTAGCTCAATGCAATTTCTCTAAGTTTCCACGTACACAGGAACAAGAAAATGCTCGGTAGATAGGGTTTTCATCTGTATAGAGCCCAATAGCCAGAGTTTACGAAATTAAGCTATACAATAATTGTTACATCCATTTCTGTCTTCGTTCTCTCGGATTTCAGTCGAAAATGTACGTTTCTATATTGAATTTTTACGTTTTCTGGCTATCAGTCTCAAGACAAAAGTCTCCAGACTTATCTGTCCAAATTTCGATGCGATCAATGAATTTTCAATCACGAACCCAATGTCAAAAAGCCAAGTTTCGAAAAGTTGGCACCGAGCGAACGTCTATTCGAAACAAAGCAAAACGGTCATACAAGTGGATCGAAAGAATACTCGAAGAAGATAAATTTTTAGCGGGCCAGAAGCAACGAAAGATTGTTAAGCAGACTTAAAGTTGACTCGTCGAAGAATTGATGAACTTGGACAATGAGATTGGAAAGTTTTTTTTTTTTTACATTTTCAACCATTATACTCCATAAAAAAAACTGTCGTAGGAAGGAAAAATTAAAATCGTGATATTCTTCGTCGTTCGACTGTAAAACGACTTTTCAAGCAGTTAAAAACGAGTAGAGTACTGGGAGCACCGAGTCTCTTCTCTCTCTCTATCTTAATTCTTTTCATTTCCATTCTCCTTCGCTCGGGGATGGACATTCGAGAGCAAATGCACGAGCAGTGCCGGGGCAAGGGTAAGGGGGGGAGGTTAACGTTGACGAGACCGTTTTCGCAAAGTTGCCACGAAACTCTTGCGGCTCTCCTGCGTCCTGGCCGAGAGGATATTGTAAATAAAACTTTGGTGAAACTGAGGTATACGATGGTATTTGTCGTAGTCGGTATAAATCGGGAGGAGTACAAAAGCACCGCGAGTACGATGAGTACAGAAGGATAGGTACAGCAAACGCGATGGGGCTCCTTTGCTTCGTTGTTCTTGATGTTAGCGAAACACGAAGACGAAAGTTTTACTCTTTCTCTCTCACTTTTTCTTTTTCTCTCGATAGACCTCGTCGACGTTAATTAAATTTGAAGTACGCTGAGAAGAGATGAAGAGAGCAAGAGACAAAAGCAAAAGGATATATAGACAGGGGAAGAAAGATCGAAGGACGGAAAGGACAAGAGAACGATGCGAAAGGGAGCTGAAAGAAAAGTATACGACTGGACATACTAAGATGGCCAGTACAAATTGGGGCTTCGTTAAGATCAGTGGAGTGGGAAGAACAATTGGAAAATCAAATAAGCGAAACGATGTTTGTACATCATCGATTCTTTTTCAATTCGTCAAAAGTCGTTTTATTTTCATGGCTCTTATTGTCTATTATAACAGTAGATATGCAGTTTTTGAAAATTTTGACAAATATTTTTGGAGATTGCTTACAAATTCGCGAGAATACATTAGGGGATGATCGGGTACGGCAAAAAAAAAAAGCGGGGCACATCGAGGCAATAGGACTTCCTGGGAAAAAATCGTTTGGATCTACGTAGTTATTTTTTCGATCAAATTTGATCTACGTAAATCTTATTTAGTTCTACGCAGTTAACTTTTAGATCGACTTTGATCTAACGTAAATCTTATTTAGATCTACGTGGTTAACTTTTAGATCAGATTTGATGTGCGCAAATCTTATTCAGATCTACGTAGTTATTTTTTTCGATCAAATTTCACCTACGTTGATCAAAATTTTGGGAAATCGTAGATCTACCTAGATCTTCGTACACAGCAATGGTAGATTTACGTATACTCGAGTCGACCTAATATTACGCTCGTGCGCTTTTGCTTATGAGAACTACGCTTATCTACTTGAATCTCAATATATTTACTTCGATGTGAGTAAATCTAACGGAGATCTAGGTAGATCTGATTGAGATCTAGGTAGACCCTAGGTAAATCTAATTTATATCTATAGGTACGTCGTTAGCATTGATTTTTTTATTTCAATTAATACTAATTAATATTTAAAAATTTATTAAATTAGATACAATTATTTAGTGAACGATTTGAATATCATTTAAAGTTGAATTGAATTTATATTTGATAGATCTAATTGAGATCTAGGTGAAACTATGATTTTCCAAAATTTAGATCTACGTAAATACAAATTTAATCTACGTATATAGAACTGAACTATTTTTTCCCGGGTTTCCGACTAATTTGTTGTCAGTACATCATGAAATTTTTCTATGTGATAACACATCACATTGAAACTATAGCCGCGATCAAGATCATGCCAGGTCCTTATTATTGATCAGCTCGTTAGTCTCGTATATTGGGCTACCCGAAATTCATGTATATGGTGCCAGTGACGATGGCTTATAAAATATCGATGGAAAAAAAAAAATGGAAATGGATCGGTGCCCGGACTCCCATCAAAGTTGACGATAAAAAATTATTTAGTACATACCTACGAAAACAAAAGGATCGAGAAATTAATACGGAAGGTAGAGGAAGTGAATTGAAGTGTACCGCGAATACTGCACATTTTTCATCGTGCAAAAGCGAAAGAGAGAGAGAGAGAGAGAGAGAGAGAGAAACTCGAAGCGTGGTCTGAAAAAAAGTTTGTCGAACGATAGAATGGCTAATTAGTCGTGACCGCGAGTTCTATGGATCCTTGAAAAAAATTGAAAAAAAAAATTAAAAAAAAAAACACCAGGACTCAAGCCCCGGTGGAGTATGGGTATACGACAGGAACGATTTCCGGATGCTCATGGACCTTGCTTCTCTTTCACGAGAACGTGCACGGACTCGGTTATAAAATCTCGTGCAAAATTCTTCTTTTTCCTCTCTCTCTCTCTCTCTCTCTCTCTCTCTCTCTCTCTCTTACTGCGGTCGGTCGACTGGCTAAGACGGATCTAGCCGGATCGGAAGTGAGCGATGATCTTTGCCGACAGCGCGCGGTGCAGCTGGCGTGATATCGCCTCTGATTGCAAAAGTTTTCAGGCCACCGAGAGAACGAAATCTCTCGCTCGTGGTCTGCATGCTTTTCCACGAGAATTTTCGTCCCATGAAGTATAGAGAGAAGGTGCCTCACCCTCTGAGGAGACAGAGAGAAAGAGAAAGAGAGAGAGAGAGAGAGAGAGAGAGAGAGAGAGAGAGAGAGAGCAGACAAAGTATACGTAGATAGGTGGATTGGTGGATGTGACGTGCCAATCGCATAGATGAGACTGAGATGAGCATTTTTTTTTTCTTCGACCACACTCGTCCGCAAGATTATAGCAGCGCATCGAAGAATCGCTTTTATAAATGCAACCAGCCAAGCGTGGAGGGAAAAGTTGGCCGAAACTTTTCGTCCCTCTATATATTTCGCGTCGCGCTAAGCGAAAGAACGAAACTTTTTCTTTTCTTCCCCAGAATCGTGTTCTCCGTCTATACCCGCGGTTTTAATAGAAAATCGTCGAACGGTGTCAGACGCCTGCGGCCCCCCAAGCTTCGTGAAGTGAATTTTCAATCCTCCCCTCTCGTTCTGCCTCTTCTACATTGAAAAGAGATGATAAAGAAAAAAGGATTGTCCAGTTCTTTTTCAGGATGTACGACGGTTAGCCAAAGAAAAAAAAAAAAAAAAACGTCGATCGAATCATCAATTCGGAATACGCTTCAGTAGAGACACTCCGTACTACACTGACGAAGTTTCAATTTATCATTGACGCAAATTTCAAGCGTTTACTAATTGACATAATAAAGATTGAGTCTTGATTGATTGATTTATGTATTTAATGTGTCGTATTAATCCCAACAGGACTATAAAAGTGTCAAATGATGCAGGTTTCCTAATGCCCTATATATACTCGGAGCTGAAAAAATTTCAGATAGCTAAAAAAAATTTCAAAGTCCCGAAAAAAAAATTATTGTCACGTGGATTCGGGACAAATTTTTTTACGCCGCCACAATGCCGCCACAGTTTTAAATATTGGCTCTACCATCCCAAGAAGCGAATCAATAAAAGCTGAGATTGTTGCAATGTTAACGTCCGAAAAATGAATGGAAGTTTATTGAAAAAAATATTTTTTTCAGTGCAGCAAACATAAAAAAAAATTATTCCCATCCATAAGCATTGTAACATAAGTCTCATTTTAATTTCCTCGAGATAATCATTTTCTCGATAATCTCGGATATACGACGAATGCGAGCCAAAAAATAATATCTTACGAATTGATTTAGGAAAAAAAAAAAAAGAAACATGTACTGATATTGCAGCGACAAAGACAAAATTTATTAATATTTTACGATGAAAATAAACTACGATCGAACGAATCTCATTGAGGAAATGACGTAACGAAATTTATTTTTCTGTTTCGTGCGTTACAGAAGCGATCGAATGCGAGCGGAAGTTCATCCGTCGTCATCGCGACTCAGACTTCGCAAATTCACGATAAATCGTCGTTCATGGAAAACGAGAGTTTGAAGGATCACGTGAAGGATATCACAGTCACCGAAAGTCCGGTGCAAGGGAAGAAGAACGTGACGAAGTAGAGATTTGTAAAAATGCATAAACTCAATAAGGGCGAAAAAAATTGAACGAAGATTCTTTCGTGAGATCGTTGATGTGACATATAAAAAAAAAAAAAAAATATTCGTTACATACATATATGTATGTAACGAATATTTCTTATGATCATGAGGATCCATTGGACCAGCCAAAACAAAAAATAGACTCTAAGAAGAATTTCCCAACCGATGTCCCTTCCAGCATGTCTATAACGACCGCATGTCACTAATTTCGTCATTAATTACCGTTGTGTGTAATAATAACGTATATATATATATATATACGAAGAAAGAGAACGAAAAAAGGTCGCTTATCGCGGGTAAGATAATCGGCGAGAGAATTCATTCAACCGGACAAAAAGTCATGCCATGTATCTTTGTCCTCGGATGTCTAGAAAATTGATAATTTATTTTTCAATTTTCCTCTTTGTGACGCGCGATAGAGCACACCAGAGATGAACAATGCGCATTGTGCCATGGATCGTGCTATTGCACGTTTAACCTGTACGACGAAACATATGAGAGCTACGATTTATGGGGAATAAGAAGGTGGAAAGATTGCGATGAAAAAAAGGAAAAAAGAAAAAAAAAAAAAAGCAGTGGACACTTTTGGGAAAAACTTGTCCAATTTTTTGGTCGATCGATTCCAAGCTCTCCCCGGCATCGGCGATAAAATACTCTTTTTAGTAGTATTTTGTTCGAGCTGTGCGTATATATGTGGGATTTCACAAAAAAACCGAGAAGTCACGGACGATGGTATTTGGAATTATTCTAAAATCTTTTTTTTTTTTCTTGCGGATTTTTATGTATCAAACACATCCCTAGGAGGATTTTTCGATCTTTATCTTCATTCAGTCAGGACAGCCCATTAAAGTTTCTCATAAAATGACATTCAGGGCCAATTTTCGAACAGAAGGAATGAGAATTCGTGAAAAAAAACTCGAAGAACAAAAACTGCGAGTTTTTTCACCTACTTTCGAAAAAAAAAAAAAAAAATACTACAATATCGCAGAATCACTTGGGAAGAAAATAACCACTTTATTTTCGCCTACTGAAAATACGCCATTTTTTATTTTAAAAATTCAAATATATAACGATTTCTCAAACAATAACGCAACTTTTGAGTCTAATCTCTGAGCGTGGTCCGAGCCGATCTTCGATTTTATTGCATGATTTTCGTTCAGGTTTATTGATTTTTCGTTGGTTTTCTTCGTATATAATTTAGCCGGAAACAAATAAAACAAGAGACTTTATCAAGGAGGTTCTTAAGCCAGAGAAAAACGGTAAGAATGATCGTAAAATTTGAGGGGAGGTTTGTGCTGGTACTAGGAATACACCGTGATTATTTCAGATTTTTTGACCACGTAGTTGAGGAGAAAAAAAAACATTAAATATGTCGCTTATACGTGGATTCTTATGGGAGAAGTATTCGAAGCTATGATCGGAGATTATTTTAAGAGTGAAAAACGGTAACATTTCCTCGAAGAACCGCTTAAACGATATATTAGATCTTCATAGATATAATTTGCCCATAAAGAAAGTTTTTCACCGTGTCGATTGTGAAATATACTTGTAAACAGAATTGAGCGTGAGGAATGGCAAATTAATCAAATGAAAACCTATTTGGTGAAAAAAATGCCAAACGCAACCTGCCCCGCGTCTCCTTAAGCATGTATGAGCTTTATAATTCCAGTCGAAAAAAGTTTTGGTGAAAATTTAAAGTACTTCGCGTTGAAGTAAAAATTTGAAAAAAATCAACCATATTGATGATGATAATAATATTGATTTTCAATAATAACAATGGCGAAAAGCTATCAAAAATATGTTTAAAGAAAAAATTATTGCAGAAATTTCCTGTAAAAATGTTTTTCAAAACTTCACGAAGTATCCGGATCATCAAATGAATACTTTTGCAAATACAGTTATTCAAAATTCTAAAAAACATGAATTAAAAGCCATAAGAAAATTCTTAAAAAGTTCATATGTATTCAGAAAAATCGAGGAATTTGTTGCATATAATTGAAAAACATTTTTACAGGAAATTTCTGCAACGATTTGTTGTTTAAACAATTTTTTGATAGTTTTTCAGCATTGTTATTATTGAAAATCGATATTATTATCATCTTCAATACGGGTGATTTTTTCAAATTATTGCTTCAACGCGAAGTACTTGAAATTCTCTACAAAACTTTTTCGACTGGAATTATGTGGCTCGTACATCCAGTTTTTTTTCCCAATCAGTATAATGAGGAAAGGTGATGGTGTTTGGAAAAATATGACCATCGAAGTCTCTTTTTTTTATTTGTTTGCAGCTAAATTATACAAAAAAAAATCCAGCGAAAAATTAATAACCCTGAACGAAAATTATGCAATAAAATCGAAAATCGGCTCCGACCACGTTCAGATTAGGCTTAAAAAATGCGGAATTATTTGTGAAATCGTTATATGTTTGAGTTTTTGAAATAAAAAAATTGCGTATTTTCAGTAAGCGAAAACAAAGTGGTTATTTTCTTCCCACGTGATTCTGCGGTACTGTGGTTATTTTTTTTTTCAAAAGTAGGTAAAAAAAATTAGCAGTTTTTGTTCTTTGAGTTTTTTACGAATTCTCATTCCTTCTGCTCGAAAATTGGCCCTGAAAGTCATTTTGAGAGAAACTTTGATGGGCTGTCCTGACTGAATGAAGATAAAGATCGAAAAATCCTCCTAGAGATGTGTTTAATACATAAAAATCAGCAAGGAAAAAAAAATATATTTCAGACAAATTTCAAATACCATCATCTGTGGCCTCTCGGTTTTTTGTGAAATCCCCCATGTACAGATTGATTTTTCTTTGCTTTTTTCCGATGGAGTCGACGATGCTTGGGCCCCGTCGGTGCAAAAATTATCCTTAGAGAGCTTAAGTACCATTGGATAACGAAATTAACGATTTCCTAGAAAAACTATGGGAAACTATTTTGCCGTGATTGAAATTTAGTATCAAGTGATTTTAGTTAACTACGTCAATCCGGGAAATAATTGTTTAGATCTATGCAGATTTAATTCAGATCGAGGTAATTATTTTGTTTTTTAGTTAAAATTTGATCTACGTAAATCGAAATTTTGGAAAATCGTAGAACTACCTAAGATCTCCGTATTCAACGGTAGATTGACGAGAATTCGAGTCGATGTTATGTTTATCTACATAAATCTCAGTTTTACTTAGATCTGAGTAGGTCTAACGGAGATCTAGGTAGATACATTTGAGATGTAGGTGAATCTATTTGAGATCCAGATAAATCTACAATTTTCCAAAATTCAGATCTACGTAGATCTAAAAATAACTACACAGATCTAAATTTGTTCTACGCAGGTATACATCTGATCCACGTAGATCTAACCACGACCCACGTAGATCGAAATTTTGGAAAATCGTAAATCTACTTCGATCTCCATATACAACGATAGATTTACACACATTCGAGTCGGCCCAACTTTATGTTCGAACACTTCCGCTTGTTAGATCTCCGTTTATCTACTTGAATCTCAGTAAATTACTTAGATCTGAGTAGATCTAACGTAGATCCAGGTAGATACATTTGAGATCTACGTGGATCTAAAAAAACAACTGCGTAGATCTAAATTTTATTAACGTGATTCTAAATTTAATCTGAGCAGATCTAAATCTGATCTACGTGGATCTAAACTATTTTTTCCCCCCCGGAAAGCTTGCAGCATTGCGGCATCCTCCGGATGAATTTGTTTTTCCAAAACGTATTATAATCAACGATCGATCGAAGCCAGCAGGGATACTGCAGCGCGTAAGTAATACCGATGAATTTTCCGATCGTTAGCAGAATGAAAAAACGCACATATGAAGGATAATTATAAACGCACCACTTCGCGCATCATAAAAAACGACAACAATGACAAAAAAAATTCTCACCAATCCCAGACACCATACAATTACGTATATATATATATATTTATGTATATATAAGCTGTATGTATATGTATTATGTACCGAGAGAATCTTTCAAATTCGAACGTTTCTCGATCCCGAAAAATCTCTACGTCCCTTTATTCACGGTCCTTCCCTTCACCCATCGCCGATTAAAAATAATTATCGTAACAAATTATCATAATATATGATAGAGAGAGAGAGAGAGAGAGAGAGAAAGAGAGATTATTTCGTGATTATGGTGTAGGATGTTTGAGAACAAACAGACAAAGGATATCAATGAATAAATGTCATACGTTATGTAATATAAATTTTGTGTATCGATAACGTCGATCATTCGTTTCACAATTGGAAAAATATATGGAGAATGTTACGTTGCGTTTTCGAAGATGAGAGATATGCGAAGAATTCGTACGTGGCGAGTGTCGACAAAATGGCCGTCCTCGAGCTCACGGGACACAAAATGGCCGATCAGGGTGGGGGTTGCAAGAGAGCGAGAGGGGGAAGAAGCTCAAGCTGTCGTCATCCTGATGATCAATCGGATGCCTCGTTGTCTCGATTCGAATTTTCGCTGTGATAGAAATGAAAGTGGAGTTTCAAAGTAGTCCTTGCACTTTGATGCCTGTTGGAGAATTTTGTTAATTGAGAATATTTTAATTCCGAACTACTTTTTTTTTTAGTCGGAAAAGTTTCAGATCGCGTTGCTCGACTTTTATCGCAAGATATTTTGATTTAAGAATCGCATAGGATATACGAAAAAAAATCAGCTCGCCACAAGTTCAATAGGAAAATGAACCTACTTAAACACTGGTGAATCGATTGATTTGATGATCAATTTGTTCCCGAAATTATGAGCTTTCGATGGATTGCATAAAAAAAAAAAAGTGGAGTAGCGGGATGTTTGGCAAACGAAAATCCGAATTAATGATCAGCACAATTCAGTTAATTCACGCTTGAACTGATCAGCTGACAGCTCTCTGCCACGAGTGTTGGCAGTCATGCGAATTTTGCGTATCAATTCGTGAGAATTTTAAGGATTTATCAGTATCAAACTGTCCACCCCTATCATTCCCATAGGTGATGAAGTTATATCAATTATCAAAATCAATTAAGGCTTATGTAATCACACGATATATTTATTACAAAACTTGCAAAAGTTTTGCGATTAGTCGAGGTAAAATAATTCAACCGACTATAGTCGAATAGATCGCGAAAAGTCAAAATCAATTTAAAAAAAAAAAAAATTAATTCAAGTGCTTAAAGAGAACTCCACAGTTATTATGAATTCCAACAAGTACTTTTACGAGTAATCCGATTTTATAGCTTTCTTCCCAGGAAATTTTTTTTTTAAATCTAGATAGTCATTTTCTAGATCAAATTTGATGTACGTAGATCTAAATTTTGAAAAAATTGTAGATCTACCTGGATCTCCGCGTATAACCGTAGATTTACGTACATTCGAGTCGACCTAATATTATGTTCATAGACTTTTTTTTTATTAAATCTCTCCATTTATCTTCGGAAATTGCAGTAGCTTTCTATAGATCTGAGTAAAACATCTAAACAGAGATCTAGGCAGATCTGACATTTTCCAAAATTTTGATCTACGTAAATCTAAAAGATAACTGCATAGATCTAACTTATTCTTTCCCGGGTAACTTTATTAACTTTATTGCTAAAATAGTCGATCGAATGACTGGTCTGCCACGAGAGGACTAATTCGCGTGTCGAGATGATGCCTCATGCCTGTGACACACCTCTTGGGGAAACGCGTTCTTGCGTAGTCCTGGCAAGAAGCCCTTTGACGATGAAGAAGACGACATTACGACTTCAACCGCGTTGAACTTCGCTTTTGTTGAATTTAATCCAGTAACTTCACATTAGAAATATTCGATCCATTAATCGGCAGTTCTATTATTATAGCGAGTATCTATTATCTATAACCAACGGCAATGGCGCCACCATCCATAATTCTATTCGTCATGTGCGCAAAAAAAAAAAAAAAAAAAAAATCGAATCGAGCATGATCGGGGAAGGACTTGGAAGTTTCGAGTCGAGACGTTTTACTGACAGTCGGAGCGATCGTTGAAAATTAACAACTGATCTGGTTTTTTTTTCGGTGAAGACTTCGTAAGAGATGAAGACGAGCCAAGCCGAGGCCGGGATATGTGGGATCAGCTACCGGAGCTGATACTGACGCAGATATTCGGCCATCTTGGTCGAACCGATCTAGCGTCGGTCGGTCAGGTTTGTCAGGCATGGAATCGCGCCCTCTCGTCTCCCGTTCTATGGCGTTCCGTTACTGTTCTCATCGATCGTGATCTACGCGGGGAGTTTCCCCTAGCCGGTGAATTAGCGGTTCGTTCATCGATTTATAATTTAGAAAAATAACGCGAATTTCGCCGATACTTCGAGCAAACGTTAAGCCCGACGGATGGAATTAGATGAGAAGTTGATGAAATTGAAATCGTTTTATACGATTTTTTTTTTTTTTTTTAATCAACGAGGAGAATTAGGCACGATTTTCATTTGCAGACCAAGTATGGGCAACACATGAGAAGCCTCGAGCTCGCATGGTCGAGGCCCTACGTTCTTCCCATTGAGACTCGATTAGCTCGTAATGTTCAGGCAGAGGCAGGCATCGATTTCCTCGCTATCGTAAGAGACAAGGACGTGCAGCTGAAGAAACTCGTTCTCACCGATTGGGTATTCAGCAGCAAGTGGGGCAATCGTGGAAAGCTCCTCTATGCACTCGCCAATTTTCTCGGGTAGGTCAAGAGTCTTATCTCCTTTATAACGCTGAATATATAGTAATAACATCGGCCCATAGTTCCCGCGGGCACTTATCGTCTTCTACATTGTTGAATAAATCGATAGTCCGAGGGCTGAAATACCGTTGGAATAACACGAATTTCCACTCGGTTTATTACAAATTTACGCGATTACGGACGGGCTTGTTTCCGATTTTTTTAAAGTTGCTTTCGCCAGACGGCTGAAGAGTAAAGCATACACGGAGGGAGGGAGGCGGGGGTGTTTTTCTTATAAGAAAAGCTGCGTTTAGACTTTAGGAAAAGAATAAATTCAGGCCACACTGATCATTCGGTTTCATACATGGCGTTTATCAGTTTTTTTCCCCGAAATTTTGGAGCAACTTTGAAAAAAAAGTTGTCCAGAGCTTTTCTTTGATCTTCGCTGTTTCGAAATGTCAAAATGAACGTGTGTGAATTTGAAGAATTGTTCGCAACAGAGAAATATAAATTTTTTTCCCCCCCTTAATCTTTCCGCGCGAACGTTCATTCAGATCCCAGAAAAATCTCAAGAGTCTGAGTCTCCTGAACGCTAATCTCGGTGTGAACGATGTTCTACGTTTGCTCGGTGCAGTTGCAAGATCATGCGGTGAGCGTCTTGGATGCCTGGACCTTCGCGGAGCTTTTCGCGAGTGGCAGGCACCGCACAGCAACTCAAGGTCACTCGTAGAATTTAAAAAAAAACAACATTTTTTGTTTCTGTCCTAAAGCCTCCCAACCGAATCTGTGCAAGCAAAACTTTCGCTCAGCAGCTTTTTGCTTTCCATTCGATTCTGTTAAAACGTCCCTTCGTGCTAGTCGATTTACGGTCTATAAGGATCGGGCGATTTGCATGTTGTTAAAAAAAAATGTATATTGCTTCAATGTCAATTCTATTTCGATATACTTTAGCACAAATCGTTGTATAATTCGTTTATTTTCATCTCCTGCAAGTTTATTGCTTGGTTTTTTTAAAATTATTTATTTATTCTTTCTTGCACGAGATTCGCTATAAAGACATTGAAATCTCGAAGCGGCAAAACTTTATCGCGAATATTTCAACCGAAATTTTTATAGATATCTGCGTTTACTCGGACGACTTCAAGCTCTGACGACCATAAGTCTCGATTATCCGGCACTATCCGATCAGGCACTGAACGCTTTGGCAAAGGGTGCCTCGGGAGTTTTGACAACTTTGCATATATCCGTGAGAGATTCGGATTCTCGTCAGCACACGCTTGACGACACAGCTTGGCACAATCTTGTGATAGCTTGCCCTCACCTGACGGTCTCCTATAGCATAGGTATTCCATTTAAATCTCTCGCAACAAACAACAACGTGAAATGACAAATTTTCGGAAAAGTAGCCAAACTGGACATTTACCAAAAATAATATAAATGTCTAAACTTCACTGCCCGCATAATATCAATGTCCGAAACTTTTTGAAGCCTAATTATTCCTTGTACATGTATTGTCACTACGATCTCGATTTAGGGAATAGTCTTGCACTTTCTTAATCGATTGGCATCGAGCTATGTTATTCAATAGGCCATAATGAAACTGGAAACTGGTCTAAGCACGTTGATATTAAACAAATAGTTATTAACGCGTGAATAAAATTCTTTTTTCCGAAACGGCCATTTGACTCAACTGCATCGCATTAACTATACTCAAGGTAGTCCATGAACTCTTAGCAATTATAGGCAAAGGCGCACATTTACCACGTAAAACGTTAGAACGAGAGAGAAGTAGCTGCAAATCCTTATCGGTACTATCTCTCAAACGACACAAGTCATCGGGATAAAAAAAAAGCTTAGTCACTTCTTGCCATGATACTGCAGTGGCTAAGCTTATTTCATCCCGGTCGGCTCTGTGTCATTTCGGAGAAAGTTCAATTCGCGTTTTCGAGGTGATACATCGCCTTCAGATATAATCTCTCGCAACAAACAACAACGTAAAAAGACACATTTTTGAAAAAGTAGCAAAACTGGACATTTACCAAAAATAATATGAATGTCTAAACTTCACTGCCTGCATAATAGGGTGACTGAACCAGTGAATGAACGCATAAGCCTTTTTTCTATTTCGATAAAGCCGTATAATTTAACTTATTACGAATTTCTTTATGAGCTAATTAGATCTTATAGAACAATGTTCACAGAATATAAAAAAAAATATTCGAAGTGCCCTGTTCGCAAGGATTTTGTAAAAAAAAATTATAATGAACGAAATTACCAATTTCCCAGTGAATGAACAAAAATTCCAATGAATGAACTCTTATCTTTCCAGTGAATGAACGTACAATGAAACCAGAGATGCGTACGCATACTCGTGCGTTTTGAGGTTATGAAAAGCCTTTTCAACGCTCGTTCAATCACTGGAAATAGGTTAAAAAGCTGGACCAGTGAATAAACGGCCATATATCGCAAACAACATTGGGTTTTTGACCAAAAAATCATTAATATAATTGCAGCTTAGCAATGTATAACGTTGAAAAAATTATTGCATATCTTTCTAAAAGATTTATCGAGGTGATATGGAATATTCTGGTATTCGATGCACAGTCAGATGGTTATAACAACATGGCTGTCTCTTATGAATATGCGCCCCAAGTACGAAAAAAAATCCATAGCATCGCAAATCTTTCACAGCGTCAAATAGTATCACTACTAGATGTTTTCTCAGAATTTTCACTTCATTATGAATACAAAATTCTTCATAATAATAGAATCATATCTCTGCCGTTTAATTAAAATACTAAGCCTGTTCATTCACTGGTAGGTGTTCATTCATTGGTTCAGTCACCCTATCAATGTCCAAACTTTTTGAAGCCTAGTTATTCCTTGGACATGTATTATCACTACGATCTCGATTTAGAGAACAGTCTCGCACTTTCTTAAGGTAATACTGTCGATTATAGAATACCGTTCAGAATTTAATAAAATTTGGTGTAGTGGTAGATTATGATAAGAAAAATATTCAATTAAATTTTTAAAAGTCTACAGAGAGCCAGAAAAAAGATATTGGCATTTGTAGATTCATACATTTAGCATTGAGTCTTATGAGAAATCACAGTTTTCATCGTATTTTTCAAAATGTACTGTTCAGATTTCAATAAAAATTGGTACAATAAGAGAAAATATTATACGGAACATTTTAAATTCTTACAAGTACAGGTTCAGAGCATGTGAGAGTAGTAATTAGGAAATAAATATCTAAAATGTACTTTTCTATCGGTTCATTATAGACGTGACGTTGCCTATTCTAAATACTGCGTGAGTCAAACATGACGGTGTATACATTTGTCTCTTGCAGTATCGACAGTACTACCTTAATCTATTGGCATCGAGCTATGTTATTCAATAGGCCATAATGAAACTGCGGAAACTGGTCTAAACATGTTGATATTAAATAATCAGTTATTAACGCGTAGATAAAAATCTTTTTTTTTCGTAACAACCATTTGACTCAAGTGCATCGCATTAACTATACTCGAGGTAGTCCTTGAACTCTAGCACTTATAGGCAAAGGCGCACATTTACCACGTGAAACGTTAGTGCGAGAGAGAGAGGTAGTTGCAAATCCTTATCGGTATTATCTCCCAAACGACACAACTCATCGGGGTAAAAAAAAAGCTTAGCCACTTCTTGCAATGAAGCTGCAGTGGCCGAGCTTATTTTATCCCGATCGGTTGTATTATTTCGGAGAAAGTTCAATTCGCGTTTTCGAGGTGATACATCGCCTTGAGATGTAAGTTGCGCGCTTTAAATCTGCGCAGCTGACCTTGTATAGGCAGCGACGACGCGATAGGCGCAGCTCTTCTCCCACCATAAGCTGCGCTGATCAAGATGCGTCGTGCATTCGTGACTCTTGCTTAAATCAAAGTTCCCTAAGTTCAGATCCTAGTGTAACAATATTTCAGAATTTATTATTACCTACCTTCATTTCCTCGTTCATCATTCGGCTCGCCAAGTGTTTTTTTTTTCCCTCCTATTACATTTTTCAGTCAATATCTCTCATTACGAGGACATGTGCTACTTACTGCTGCCCAGCGTTCCTTTGGCGAGCTTCCAGATGTTCAGCGGTCACGTGTGGGATCAGAGCCGATCGAGAAACTTCAGAAGCACCGTCGGTCTACTCATAGACCACTATACGAATACTCTTGGTACATCAACGACTATTTTACCTTTTCTCTTAGGGGAAATTTCGTGCTGTGAATTTTTGTTTTTCGTATTTTCCAAAAAAAAAAAATAAATATGAATTTTCTTTTTCCCGAATTCTGTTGTACGAAAAAATTGACCCGATGACTTAAAATATGCGTGATTGAAGGGCAATCGAGGAAACTTTTACGAAAAATTCAAAATCCTATAAAAATTCAAATTATCGACTAACGATTTGTCAATTATTTTTCACCACTGAAATTATCAATTTCTTCTGGAATTCTTATTCTAAATATTATTTTCCGACTGTTTCGAAAATTCGTGGCTCTCTCGCGACAGGAATATCTTCGAAATAAGGGGGAAAAAAATGTCTTAAAAAAACAAAGCTTCCCGTATGAGGAAGCAAAATATTCATATACGTATACTCTACGATTGCAGCGGAGGTGATGCTCCAATTGCGCAACAATCGTGAGCTCCTCGACGATCTCTTGATATCGATGGTGACGCGATGCAAGCATCTCGAGAAACTCCAGTACGATGGAATTTTGCGAAGCCTCGATACACTGAAAGACATACTGCAGCTACGATCGGAATCAAAGACCCGTGAGCGAGCAAAAGAAAACACCCAAAAACATGATAAAAAGACTCTTGGATATATTTTTTTTTTCCTCGATCCTCACTCTGCAAAAAAATCTTCATTTCGTCGATATGATTTGCAGGTTTCCGAACCATACACGTCAAGCCCCGTAACGTGAATGCCCTGAATCGAGCGATTTTGCACGAGATAAGCTATCAATACGACAGCAAGATGCTGGAGCAGGGTGTCGACTTTCGTATCGAAGATCCGTCTTCGTTTTTCGTTTTTTATTGATCGTCCACGTAGATACACGATTATGAGCAATAATTCCCCTGTAAAATTGACTTTTGACACGAGGCTCTACCGTTCGAGTCGAGATTTATTAAACGGAGAGTGGCTTAGAAAAAAAAAGGTGTTGAATGTAAAATTTATTTTGGTGCATATACATATATATATATATTTATATGTAAATATATAAAATATTTATATGAATAATTTTTATTTTATATTTCATTTACACATATATATATATATTAGGGTGTTTCATTTTTGACATTTTTGAGTATTTGGGTGTAATATTGAGCCACGTAAAAGGGGTGCTCTGACCGAAAATCCCAAGAGGTCTCTCAACCAACTGGAAGATCGCACTCATCATGTTTGACTTGATTGTCTGCACCATCGATTCGCGAGGTAAAATTTTACGAGAAATAAACTAGTTTTCCCGGGGGATTGAGGGGACATAGGGCAGAAGTTAAAAATAAGAGTTCAGAATTTGAAAAGAGGAAAAAGAAAGTTTTTATTTTCCACTCTCTCTCTCTCTCTCTCTCTCTCTCTCTCTCTCTCTCGGGTTCAATATGATCAGTTTTAAATGACAATGCACCCTGCAAACGGGGGTCTCCCATAAGTTGAGTCCAAGGGGGGCTCCGACAGTCAAGTCTAAGAGGTGACTCATCGATGTAAAGTTCCATGTAAAAAAAAAACTATTTTTTTCTATACGAATTTGTTGCGTAATGTATATAAATGTTTATGTATGTATGAAGTATTTATACTTTGCACATATATAGGAAATTCGCAGATGTCGATCCAGTAATTTCGTACAGAAAAAATACCGTTTTTTTTTCCCCCATGTAACTTTACATCGATGAATCATTCCTTATACTTGACTGTCGGAGACCCCCTCGAAAAACTTTTCAATTTCTCGTAAAATTTCACCTCGCAAAAGAGGAGGGTGCAGAGAATCAAGTCTAACAGGTGGGTCATGATAGTGTGCTCTTCTAGCTGGTTCAGAGAACTCTCGGATTTTTTTTGTCAGGGCACCCCTATCACGTGGCTCAATATCACATTCAAATTGGCAAGCTTTAAAGTGAGGAGACGAAAAATTGAAAACAAAAAAGATAAAAAATAAACATTATTCAAATATTTCGCCATTACCGTGCACAGCGATTCAAGGCCTGCATAAGGAATGCCTAATTTGAAGAGGATAACCCGGAAAAAAAATAGTTTAGATCTACGTAGATGAAATTTGGATCTCTGGATAGTTATTTTTTAGGTCTACATAGATCTAAATTTTGGAAAATCGTCAATTTACCTAGATCCCAATTAGATCTACCTAGATCATCATTAGATGTACCTAGATCATAATTAGATCTACCTAGATCATAATTAGATCTACCTATACCCCAATTAGATCTACCTAGATCATCATTAGATCTACCTAGATCATCATTAGATCTACCTAGATCATCATTAGATCTACCTAGATCATCATTAGATCTACCTAGATCGTAATAAGATCTACCTATACCCCAATTAGATCTACCTATACCCCAATTAGATCTACCTAGACCCCAATTAGATCTGTCTAGACCTCAATTAGATCTATGTAGATCTTAATTAGATCTACCTAGATCTCAACTAGATCTACCTAGATCTCAATTGTATCTACCCAGATATTAATTAGATCTACCCAGATCTTGATTAAATCTACCCTGATCATAATTAGATCTACTTACATCTCGATTAGATCTAACTGGATCTCGCTTAGATCTATCTAGATCTTAATCAGTTCTACCTAGATCTCGGTTAGGTCTACACAGATCCAGGTAAATCTATCGAGATTCGAGTAGATAAGCGGAGATCTGATAAGCAAAAGTGGTAGACCATTATATTAGTTCGACACCAGTGTACGCGAATGTACCATTAAATGCGGAGATCCACATAGATCTACGATTTTCGAATATTTAAATCCATTTATATTGGTCATATTAGATGTAAAAAAATAACTACGTGGATCTAAATGGTTTATTTTTCCCCGGATACCGTTTCGATTGGGTTGAGTCCAGAAACGAGATTTTAATATAGATATACACATGTGTATATATATATATATATGAATATTTTTATTTATTTTTATTCTATACAAGGTAAAAACCGTAGCAGAAAGAATACTAAATATCGTGTCTCTTGGATCGACACAATATCTGGCCGGAGTTTAAGTATTTCATAATCTCTTCTTCTTCTTCTTCTTCTTCTTTCTTCTCGACCCTTTAGTTTCCCTTCAATGTTTTATACCAATCGTGAATTAGGCTCTTGAAAAATTTTATATTTTTTGCTCTTTATACTTTTTTTTTTCCCTCATACAAATGTCGCATATACTCGTCCTCAATGTCATCCAACTCACAAACGACAGGACTTCATGTGAGTCTTGAGAACCGTGCGGGTAACAAAACCTTTGCCGCAACGCGTGCAGACGTAGGGTCTCTCGCCCGAGTGATAACGCTTGTGTACGACGAGGGTCGAGCGTTGGGTGAATGATTTGCCGCACTGATCGCACGAGTACTTACGCTCGCCCGTATGCGTAACATTGTGAGTACGAAGCAGGGTCTCGCAGGCGAAACACTTGCCGCATATCTCGCATGTATACGGTTTCTCACCTGTATGCGATCTGTTGTGTATCTCCAGTCCTTTTGCCGTTTTAAGCTCTTTGCCGCATAACGCGCAGAGATAACGACGCTTCTCGTACAGGCTCGATGTGGGCTCACCGTGGCTCCTCGATCTGTGCTGCTTCAATATCGATCTGTACTTAAACGTTTTGTCACATATCTCACAGCGATTAGCCGAAAAATCCTCTACCTTTATGCCAATCGTTCGATCGATATCCGTCGTTGGATCATAATGATATATACGATTGTGCTCCCTCAGTGTCGTAGCGTCATTGAATGTACTGCCGCACGCCTGACACTGCTGAAATTGCATGAATTCGTGCATCGCGGTATGCTGCACGAGCGACGCATCGTCGTCAAACGTTTGACTGCATATCTCGCATATATAAACATTTACGCTGACACGATGATTGCGCTTACGGTGTCTCTCGACGTCACCCAACGAGACACCCATGAAGCCACAATCACCGCAAGGCACCGTCTTCGGTGTATGTATCTTTTTCACATGGGCATTCAACAAAAATTGATGGGGATATGTTTTTTCGCAATTGTTACACTTGAATGGACGCAATATACCGTGGGCCATGCGCAAATGAGCCACGAGACGCGTGACAAAGTAAAATTTTTCACCGCAAATGTCACATCTCTTCTGACTACTTTCGTATCTGGAATTAAGAGCGAAAGAGAGAGAGAGAGAGAGAGAGAGAGAGAGAGAGAGAGAGAGAGAGAGAGAGAGAGAGAGAGGAAGAGGAAGAGAAAGAAAAATCGATAATCATATGTTTCGAGAGTCTTCTTCTTTGCTTTTGTTTCGTTTCATTCTTACTCACTCGTCAGTGTTTGAGGTAGCTTCGATTCGATCTTCGGCAATGATATCCCGAGCCTCATCGAGCTTCATACACGACTCCGGATTCATGGAATGTAGTCGTTGATGATTTGTCAACCAGTGGCTGTAACACACGTGTTATGATTTTGTCATTCGTATATGCGAATTTAACGTCGATCGTTAACTGCTGGAGGAGCGTTAAATTTTTCATACAGATATTTCGTTCTCGAAAGCTTTTAGTTTTGTTTTTATTTTTTTTTTTTTTGTCTTTCGATCTTTCTTCATTGTGCACGTTGATATTATCTTCCGGGTCTGGAGGAGAGAGATCCTCTTCGCGTGGACACGATTTTTTTTTTTTTTTTTTTTCGTGTTGCAGGAAGGAACGGAACGTCGATTATCTCGGCGTATTTCGCACGGCGGACAAACAAACAAAAATGTGTATATATATATCCCAAAAACTGTTTGATCCGCAATAATTTTTTCAACTCAATCATGATTATTTTCAAGCCTTCGTCTGTGTACCGAAGATTTGAAGACACAGTCGAAATTTCAATCTTTAATTTATCCGGAATGATCGCTCTAGTTTTAGAAAATTTAAAAATATCCGACTACATTTTTTTACCTCAATGGAATATCGTCAAAGGCTGATTGGTGTTAAATCTCGATATTTCAGAATCAATAAAATCTGCAGGCTTTACGAAATTCTCAACTTTACGTAACACCTTTTTCGTTCTGAGCTGTGCAAATTTGAGGATATTGAGCTAAAATCTTTTGCACAAATGGAATATGATTGCTGGATGCTTAATACTGAATTTAGTACACCGAGAGAAATTTGAATCGTCATAGAAACCGAAAAGGTCACAACTATGAAAAATTCGTATAGGCAAATGTTTATTTAGTAATGTCAACAATTTTATTGTTACCAGAACTATGGGTTATGATTGAGTGTACGAGCCTGAGCCATAGCCAAAGATTAGTTGCAGAGGCGGCCCGCTATGTGGCGGGTCAGAGAGATCCTTCTCGCGAGCAAAGTTGGGCCCCGAGTAGTACGTAACCGAGCAAGTGAACCGAGATTGTATTATACATGGTTGTTACGCATTATTGACTCAGAAATTCCCTGACTTTTCCAGGTTTTCCACACAAGTTTTGCAAATATTCCAGGGAGATTAGGGTCAAATAAAGAACGTTTTGCATGGAAACACGAGCATGTTTACAAACTATACGGGACGGATTACATACATACAAATAGCAATGAATCGTTTTTGTGAAAAAAAAAAACCCAAAACATTTTAACCCACTTGAAAAAACATTGAGGGAATTCTCAATTGGATCCTTAGATTGGAAAATAAATATTGAACTAGATAACATAATTTTTTTTTAACTTCAAATACATAAAAATGTTAGATATTAAAATAAAAAATTTTTAAAAAACTGAAATACAAAAAATAATCAAAGGACTGTAATGTAAAAAATAAATACATTAAAAGCAAATACCGAACCTGTTCTTTATTATAAACGAAAATTTTTATGTCGGTGCCAATAAATGAAAAATAAATATAAACACTTATATACAATAATAATTGCGTAGTTGTGTGTCGACAAATCGAATGCAGATGCGCAGCTTTATAGAGCTTTGGAGTAAATAAGTTTTTAGTTTTCGAAATTTTCATTGTTTGGCACTGACGTAACTTTTGTTATATATAATAAAGAATAATATAAATATTAAAAATATATACAAATATTTATTTTTATACTTTTCAGTTTTTTTTTTAAGTTGGTTTCATTTTTCGTAATTCCGGCAAAAAGTAAATTCTGAAAAAATTCCAGAGTATTTTCTAAATTCCCTGACTTTTCCCTGATTATTCCAGGAGGAAAGAAATTCCCGAAGTTTTCTCGGTTTTCCGTACGCGTAACAACCATGTATTACTTTGGCTATAGGCTCAAAAATAAAATTTTGACATAATCACAAAGCTCTGAGAACTATTATTTGTTATCTCGTGCTACTCTACGAAGCAGTGGGCTTCTGCTCCGATTTTTTGGCAACGTAGTATTGCTCCCTGAAAATTCAATGCTCAAAAATCATTGTTTTCTCTCAGTGTTCGAATCGCTGAAGTTGTTTCATGAATTTTTCAAAAAATTTGTAATTTCTTGACTTTTTGCAAATTTTTAAAAAGCCTTCAATTTTCTCCATAAATATAAACTATTGCAAGCTTCAGATAAGAATTTTGAACTTTCACATCGACAATTAGTGCGGGGCATCAATTACTGAATGTTCCGAGCAATGATTCTCAGATTCGTGGTTAAGCTTTTTCGATTGAAATTCAAATTACCTAATTCTTTTTTGCTTTTACATGTTTCGTGCATGCGGAATCGTCATTGGGACTCTTGGAAATGTTCGATGCTATTTTTTATTTTTTATTTTTTTTCAATTTCTGTGGCAGTAAATATTATCATTGTGCCAGACGTTTTCAGGCAGAGTACAACGACAGAATTTCGGTTTTTTCTTCATCCAATCATTGTGAATGATTTTTCGTCGCGGGTAATTTTGTTTTGGGATCAATTGTCATAGGTTCTTTTTTATTTTCATTTTTTGCTCCACCGCGGCAGTTTTATTGATTCATTGTACACAAGCTATTCAACTTTTTGCACATTTCTTAAAACATCGAAGAATCATATCTGTGGCTTCTTCTTCGTTTTTTTTTTTTTTTTTTCGTGAGGGCAATAAAATTGGAAAGACAAAAAAGTAATTGGCGCATTTATTCAGCGAAATGTAGACTCGTGGTATCGTTGATTTTTTCGTTGCTGTGAGTTTTTTGATGTTTCTTCAAGAACGTTGACGTGACGAAAGCCTTGCCGCACTCGAGGCATTGATAAGGACGGTCCTCGTTGTGATAACGCAAATGAACGACGAGGGAGGTTCTCTGGGTAAAATCTTTGCCGCACTGATTGCACCTGTAGGGCTTCTCGCCCGTGTGAATTCGTCGATGAATTTTCAAATTTTCCTTCGTACCGAAACCCTTGCCGCATATATCGCAATTCTCAATTTTCTCACCCGTATGAATCCTCGTGTGTGCCACGAGTGACTTCTTCGACGAGAGCCTAACGCCGCAATGATCGCACAAAAATTTACTCCCCGTGACCCTGCCCGTCACGATACCATGACGTTTTCTCATATGATTCTTCAATAATCTCGCGTGAACGAAGCCCCGAGTGCACAATTTACAATTGTACTTGTATATCGTATTTTTTTCATTGCCCATTTGCGAATGATTGATCCTCAAGTGCGCGGTCAAATTTTTCTTGTAACCGTATGTTCTCGTGCACAGTTCGCAATTATAAATTTTCTTTCGATCGTGCACATTGAGCATGTGCTCGTCGTACTCGCTCTTCGATATGAAACCCTTGTCGGGGCATAAATCACAGCTGTAGGGATAATCATTGACATGACGACGCTTGTGAAACTCCAAATTGCTCTTTTGATTGCACGACCAGTCGCAAATGTCGCACGTAAATTGCTTTGTGCCCTTGTGTATGAGCTTGTGACGCTTTATGTTCGAGGCATTTCTAAATGCTTTGCCGCACTCGTCACAGTGAAAAGCTCGCTCAATACCGTGAACGTTTCTCAAGTGCTCCGAGAGCTTAGTCATGTGAAAAAAGCGCTCGTTGCATTTGCCACAATTGTGGGGAGCTCGTGACTTCTTGCCGCCTCTTGAGCCTCTTCCTGACCTGAAATTCGTCAATTCAGAAAGTTGAGAGACCTCGCGATTGGCCGTATGAACGAAAGGGCCAAAAGAAACTTTGTCGAAGCTTTCGCGGTATTGCTCGCACATCCTGACCAAATTATACATATTTATTATTATTATTTTTTGCAAAGTTCACATCGTTGGGGGATAATTTTAATTGTGAAAAAATTAGAAAATTAATGTAGCATCGACTCCGCAATGTGGGAAGAAAGTTTGAAAAATTGTTGAAAATGTTTTCATCAATTTTCCTACATAATATTTTCGCGCTGTGCTAATATTTTCGAGATATGACGTTTTTGTTTTTGAAAAATTTACATCTCTCTTATCTAGTAATTGCAGAAAAATACAAAATTTTCGTCAATCTCTTGGAAAAGCTTCAAAGGTTTGTCAACTTTTCTTTTCAAGATTTCAGCCTCGGGAATGTTTCCTATTTAGCTGGACAATTATACTCACGCGGGAACATTTACATGCGATGTATGATTTCTCGTACATTTCGTCCGAAAGTTATACGATTTACTTGATTTTTACGTTTTGAATATTACTTTATAATGAAATTGCTGTAATTTGTGAAAATTCGTCAATTCCGATGAGTGTGTGAATTCATAAGGCATTTTTAAAAAATATATACAAAATGAGCCGTCATTCATCACTATCGGACAATTGCTAAACATTTCTTTGGATTATTGGTACAGACTATATTTTTCTGTAATTTGCAGGTTACATATTTGTATCGTAAGGTCTTTTTATTTTGCACACACACACACACACAAACACAAACACGAAAATATTTTCTTTACTCGTGAACACTTTTCGGGAATATATTATTCGTATAAAAGTGTACGAAAGCAAAGAAAGATTTTTCATATTTGTGTAGTACGCGTAAATTAAAAGACCTGTAAGTCCGGGAAAATCTGCATAGATCAATTTTACATCGATGTAGTTATTTTTTTTTTTAGATCTACGTAGATGTCAATTTTAGAAAATCATAAATCAACCTAGATCTCAACCAAGATCTACCCAGGCCTGAATCAATCTACTGAGATTCAAGTAGACAAACGCGGAGATCCAATAAGCAAAAGTGTTACTTGACCATAATATTAGATGAATGTGCGTAAATCTACCGTTGTATAAGGGGATGTAGGTGATATCTAGGATTTTCCGAAATTTATATCTACGTAGATCAGAGTTGATCTAAAAAAAATTAACTGCGCAGATCTAAAAGATTTTTTTCCCGATTGGTGGGAACATTCTTGAATCCAGACGGTACTATACTTTCATTTAAAGCTTTAACGGTGATTGTTAATACTTAAAAAAAAAAATGACTATCGGGATGTAAGCCGTGTCTAGAGTTTCAGTAATATACCGACGTTTCGCAGAAATTAAAATCTGCATCATCGAGGCTAGGAGCTCCATTTTGCCGGAGCCCCTTTTGTTCAAGGTGTAGTCCTTAAATATACATGGTTGTTGATGCGGAAAATTGCACCGCGGCCAATCGCTTTTTTTCACTTGATCAGCTGGCCAATTGGAAAAAAAAACCGAGAGATCGGTGTACCAGATCGGGTGCACTTCATACGTATATCTGTCTCTTATAAGATTGTCTGAAAGTTTCAGGCTCTCTGTACTGTCTCGCGATATTTTCCTGCAAAGTATCCTTGTGAAGGAACAAAATTATCTTAGATTTATGGTATTGGGCTGTCGTGTCCTGTCCATAGCCCAATTATCAGCCAAAAGGCCGATTGTAAAGCAGATTTACGCGCAAGCGAATATTCGACGAGATGCTTCTGGTCTTACTTCGATAATTATTCTTAAATTAGCATCCTAGAATGTCGACTTACCGCGAGCACGGGTCCCCGCAAAAACAAATTCTAAAACACGTAAATCATATGAACTGTATGAAAACGACAGAGTGGAAAGTTTTCGAACTCGATGGTTATGGTACACACGTGCGTATGTCACACCACCTGTCGCTGGAACAATGAACTACAACAAAAAACTAGAAACAAATCACCTCGAGAAAACACGTCTTTGATAACGTGAATGAGAGTTTCAGGAGTACTGATCCGAACTCATACTGGAGATTAACATTCATGACGTAACGAAGTCAGCACAGAGAAATTTTACGAGTTATTGCGAATGAAGGTGTCGTTAATAAAACGAAATGGTTTTCAATGTTTGTGGAACGCCGAGGTGTCCCATTCTTTCTCCCCCATTTTGTTGAGGTAACTATATACTGCGATCCAGTTGAGTCAAATCACAGAGTCCGTGGGAAAAAAAAAAAAGTTTTGAAAGCTCAATAAAATACGAATTGGACATCTACGGGTTCGTGACACGTTGCTGCTTTCAGATA
The DNA here is from genome assembly GCA_963564615.1 of Rhorus exstirpatorius. Lineage (NCBI taxonomy): Eukaryota > Metazoa > Arthropoda > Insecta > Hymenoptera > Ichneumonidae > Rhorus > Rhorus exstirpatorius. The sequence continues at coordinate 22,912,212 of OY751315.1, forward strand.
TACATAACAATATCGAATAACTGATCATACATACGAGTAATTAATTAAAAAGAACTCACTTGTTAGCTAATGCCAACTCAAGAACTGCGAAAATCACTCTGAAAGCGAATAAGATAGATTCAGAAAAAAAATGTCTAAACTGTTGATTTACATCTCGTATTTAGGTATAATTTTCCATGCGATTGAATCACTGATTCCATGGGGAAAAAAAATTATTTTTTCGCGTTTAAAATACACGCGGAATGTCACAACGTTCACAACGTTAGCATGTTGATAACGCTGTTTAGCACTTCGCGACTATACTGCGTCTTCGTATCTCGTGTCCCTAGCAGTCTGTGCGACCATACAAAACACCATAAAAGCAACGGTGTTTTTGTGCCAAATTTATACGGACCAAACCACTGTGGAAACCACTGTCCCGACGGTCCCACTTTTTTTAACGGAGCTTACGGCATGGTGGTTTGTACAAATGACAACCGTTAAAACGGCCATTAAACGACTGCTCGAGTGTCAGTGCTCGTTTTACGGTGGTTTTGCCAGTCGTTATTTTGAAATCCACTTTGTCGTAAGCTCCACTCGAAAAATTGGGACCCCTGGGACAGTGGTCCCCGTGGTGGTTTGGTCGGTATAAATTTAGCACAAAAACACCGTCGTTTATAGGTGGTTTCCAAGGTGGTTTTATGCGGTCGCTCAATACGCTAGGGGTTGATTTCAATATTTCGGATCTGCTGTTGCGAATTCTCGATGGCCGATCGGCCGAAACTGGGGTCTTCTGATCAAATTTTACGTACTTCAAACATGAATATATATTTTCGTAGTGATGCGGTGCACGCACGATTTTTTTTTTTTTTTTTACGAAAGTGTTCCTCACATCTTAATTAACCCTCAACCGGTACACATGGGTCTCTCGGACCCAGAGCACATTTCAACAAACTATGATTTTTTGGCGTTTTTTCGACGTAGCTCTTCTTCTCAACCCTATAACTTCTCACCTGAACATCGAATTCACTTTCTGCTTACACATTCGTGTAACTTACAGTCTGGCGTATCGATTTCACTATTATTGAAATAAAATCGGTTTACTCAGTTCGGAGTTGCAACGCATTTCGTCCACCGGGTCTCACAGACCCATGTGTACCGTAGTAAGGGCAAAAAAATAAGTGTACCGGTTGAGGGTTAATAAGTTGAATTTTTTTTTGCACCCAATCTTTTCTGGATAGTACCTAAATGGTCTCATAAGCTAGGATTATCACGCACTCTCCCCCATATACTTGTATGCAAAACGGAGGAACTGCGAGTGCTTATATTTTCGCTATGAAATGGTCAATTTGCCTTAAATTACTCACGGAGACGGATGATAAGCTGTACAATGACATAGTCTTATGCCACAAATGTATCTTTGATTTCGCTAATGCAGTATAGTTACCTTCATTTCAACGTTGTCCAATTTCGTGTCATGAAGTATGATTAAGATACAAGGTAATTCTTAGAAATATTCAAGTGAATTTGTCGCATAAGTTCGTAAAGCTCGAAATCTATGTGGTAAATATTTGGCATTGCGGAAAAATATGCAAAGCATCCTGTGAATTTTAAAATCACTGCGCTGCCCCAGCTTATCACTATTATCAACTTCCACCTTTTTTCACGGTCACTCTCCGTTGCACTATCATGGCCACGGTAGTTTGGTCCGGTATCATTTCTAAAAAAAAAAAGGACCTCCACTCTCGTGACCCCCAACATCCCAGCACCAAACGTTCGACGTCCTCCTTCATTCTCGGCCTCATGGGATCTATATTCGTCCAGAAAGTATCAGTCCCTGCTTCTCAGTACTCTCCGCCGTTTAGTACAATTCTCTGGTATTATTCGTCAATAGCGGGAAATAAAACTCGAACGAAGAATCGAAAATGGACTTTTTGTTTCTTCGCTCCTACCACTCGAAACTTTAGGTTTTCACATCAAAGAGGTCCTCGTTCAAGGAGGGCGCTGAGGCTTGAAGTTTAGAGAGGTCGCTCAACGAGGATTTAGGTTTCCCATCTAATCAACACGTAAAAAAATGTTTTTTTTTTTTTTCGTTCAAAATTATGTCGGGCAACCAAAAAATTGGCGATGTCTGTGTTCTTGGCTTATTTGAAAGCATGACTCATCCCCCAATCGATGTTAGGTCGTTTTTCGACTTACCTTGTTCCAATTTTTCTTTTTACGCCACTTTACGACCACAATAGTAACTTTTTCAAGTTTACAAAGTCTTCAAGGTATCAATGAGTCCAAAATGAATTGCCGCAAGTATCGATTGTTCATTCGAATATAAATAACGAATTCCAAATGTTGGCAAAACATAGAAAATTTCTCAAAATAAACATGGTTTTTTGAATAAAATTGAAGATATGAACCTACGGAATTCAATTTTACTCAAAAAACCATGTTCATTTTGAGAAATTTTGTATGTTTTACCAATTTTTGGAATTTTTGGAATTTTTTGAAAGCATGACTCATCCCCTAAACGATGTTAGGTCGTTTTTCGACTTACCTTGTTCCAATCTTTCTTTTTACGCCACTTTACGACCACAATAGTCACTTTTTCAAGTTTACAAAGTCTCCAAGGTATCAATGAGTCCAAAATGAATTGCCGCAAGTATCGATTGTTCATTCGAATATAAATAACTAATTCTAAATGTTGGCAAAACATACGAAATTTCTCAAAATAAACATGGTTTTTTGAATAAAATTGAAGATATGGACATACGGAATTCAATTTTACTCAAAAAATCATGTTCGTTTTGAGAAATTTTCTATGTTTTACCAATTTTTGGAATTTTTGGGAAGCATGACTGATCCCCTAAACGATGTTAGGTCGTTTTTCGAATTACCTTGTTCAAATTTTTTTTTTCACCACTTTTCGACCACAATAGTAACTTTTTCAAGTTTACAAAGTCTCCAAGGTCCAAAATGAGTCCAAAATGAATCGCCGCAAGTATCGATTGTTCATTCGAATATAAATAACTAATTCTAAATGTTGGCAAAACATACGAAATTTCTCAAAATAAACATGGTTTTTTGAATAAAATTGAAGATATGGACATACGGAATTCAATTTTACTCAAAAAATCATGTTCGTTTTGAGAAATTTTCTATGTTTTACCAATTTTTGGAATTTTTGGGAAGCATGACTGATCCCCTAAACGATGTTAGGTCGTTTTTCGAATTACCTTGTTCAAATTTTTTTTTTCACCACTTTTCGACCACAATAGTAACTTTTTCAAGTTTACAAAGTCTCCAAGGTCCAAAATGAGTCCAAAATGAATTGCCGCAAGTATCGATTGTTCATTCGAATATAAATAACTAATTCTAAATGTTGGCAAAACATAAAAAATTTCTCAAAATAAACATGGTTTTTTGAATAAAATTGAAGATATGGACATACGGAATTCAATTTTACTCAAAAAAACCATGTTCATTTTGAGAAATTTTGTATGTTTTACGAATTTTCGGAATCGGTTATTTATATTCGAATCAACAATCAATACATATAGAAATTTTATTTTGGATTCATAGATACCTTGGAGACTTTGTAAACTTGAAATAGTGACTATTTTGGTCAAAAAGTGGCGTAAAAAAAAAAAATCGGAGCAAGGTAAGTCGAAAAACGACTTATCATCGTTTAGGGGATGAGTCATGCTTTAAAATAAGCCAAGAAACACAGACATCGCCAAGTTTTTGGTTGCCTGACATAATTTTGAACGAAAAACAATATTTTCTTACGTATCAATTGGATGAAAAACCTAAATCCTCGTTGAGCGACTTCTAAACTTCAAGCTACAGCGCCCTCCTTGAACGAGGATCTCTATAATGTCAAAATCTGAAGTTTCGAGTAGTAGAGGAGCAAAAAAAAAAAAAGAAAAGTCCATTTTCGACACACCCTCAATATACACTCATGGCGTTGTTCCCAAAAACGATTTCGAACGTTTCACGTGAAATCTACCCAAGTGTAGCGCCCTCTTCTTCGATATCGAATTATATCTCATTTTTATTATATTCACATGCACATCAACACTGCATAATCACACGCACGTACCACGACCCTTCAATAGCGAATTGCAAAGAAAAAAAAAAAAAAAAAAGAAAAATCTCCCCAACCACTTCAGTTGGTAACGTTGTTCGTGGCGCAGGTGTATTTACGAGTGAATTCGGTAGCGAATTTTCTTAAAGAAACAACGGGCAACGGTGGCAACGGTCCCGGATGTTTCGTTCTGTGACACAGCAATCCTGACTTTCGTGAAAACGACATGCCGCAAATGTCACAGACGTAAGGTCTATTGGCGGCGTGAATTACAACGTGCTGCTGCAGCGTCATTTCACGTCGAAAAGCTCTGCCGCAGACGGGACAGTTGAATGGCTTTGCCCCGGTGTGTCTCCTCATGTGAGCTTCGAGCTCCCGGGCGCGAAATTCCTCGCCGCACGTTGGACAAACGGCGTTTTCTCGCGTTCTGTGCCACTCTATGTGTTTCTCAAGATTATCCCTGGTCGCCATGCCGCGTTTGCATATCGTACACGCGAATTCCGGCTTGAAATGACAATATCTCATGTGCGCCTTCAGCGCAAATATATTATCGTTCGAGCAGCCGCAAATTTCGCAAACGACGCTCGGCAGGCCACTGTGATATTGCTTTATGTGCTGATTCAGTGCTTTCTTCAGCTTGAACTTTTTGCCGCAGTTGTCGCATGAAAATTCACGATTGCTCGCGTGCACTCGCGTAAAATGACTCCTCAGTGTTGTTTCGTCGTTGGTCCTGTAGTCGCAAGCGTCGCACTTGTGAATACCGTAACGATGAACATTTTTTTCGTGAGCGATCAGATAATGACTGTGGGTAAAGATTTTTGGACATTTTTTACACTTGTGCATGTGCTGCCTCATATGCCGCATAAGATGGCTCTCCCTTACAAATATTTTCGCGCAATGTTTACACTCGAATATGTCACGTCGTCCGGTTTTCCCGAGATTCGCGTCCTTCGGCGTTACCCGTGAATTCGATTCCGGGGATTTTCCGACGAGTACGTCACTCGTGCTTCCTTCGCGCTCGTCATCGGCGTTATCCTCGGACTTTGGAATTTTGTGCTCGTCGATGTCGATGAGATCATCGTCGAAGGGAGATTGCTCAATTCGAGAGTCGATTATGCCCTCGGAGATGCTCAGAGGATCGAGCGACAAAATTCTAAAACAAAACAATGTATATGTAAAAATTAAAAAAAAAAAAAAAGAACGTTTGGCAATTTTTTTTAATTCTTATTTTTAAATTTATCTTATTTCGTCGAATCGGTCTTGGGGATCGAGTTGTATCGTATAAATTCGTACGGTTATTCCATCTGTTTAGTTTCGATAAAGAATGAGCTCGTTACGACGATCGTTCAAGTTGCTCCGTTTGGTTGCATCGTTTTTTTCTTTCCACTGTGCAAAAAAAAACAAAACATTGTGAATTTCATCCGATGATACTGTTGGATGTAGACGATGTTCTGAAATTGGCTGTCGAAGGAGAAAAAAAATGTTTATATGCATATATACTTACTCGCAATTTTCTCGTTACTGCCTGTACATTTGAATAATTACGATATTCATAAATATATCTGTATATATATAGATACTCGGCTGAGAAAAAGAAATTTGTCCAATAATGGATATTTCATTGTGCTGAAATATTAATAAACTAGTCGGATCGAGAATTATCGTTATTTGTTTTAATTATCAATTACATCGGGAATAAGACGATAATTAATGAACGCAGGCTAAGGGACATGTAAAATATTCAAAATATTTATTTCAAGCTCAAATGAACGTATAAGTATATATATTCCTCGATCTTAATGGGGACAAATTGTCTATCAAACTTGGTGCACCTTAGTAAACTAGAGGGATCGGGGGGTACAACTTGTACATTCGAAAAAACTCAACCTCAAAATTTGTGCTGTTCGAAGCTAGTTTCAAAAAATCCCTGAGAAACGATGAAAATTATGTCTCAAAGGGCTGAAACAAAAAAAAAACATACGGAAGGAGAAAGACAAACATTTGGCAACGAGGTCTGTAATGAAGAGAACTTGGCTATCGTTTACAATCGAATCATTCAAATTCAAAGTTCTAAAAATAATAATAATAATAATAGAAATAATAATATGTCACTTGACATTCCGAAACTCAGCTATACAATCTCATTTAAATTTTCGAGATAAAATAAGCTTCGAACAAAATTTTGAATATCTTCGGCACATCTTATTAAATCGAGATATTAACATTGCTTTCGAATTATTATGCATCTCTGTATTTCCCCGAATCGTTTCTTCGTTCCTTTATCGACTGACGATCGTGCGGATGAAAATATTTCAAGAAAATCCAAAACATGAGTTTACTCGTTCATTGGAGAGAAAAGTAAGCGAATATGTCATACTGGAATCGCCATAGTGTCCGCTCAAAAGTGTCATTTTACGTAACAAGGACAGTTCGAAGCATCGAAAAATTTTACCACAAATATGAATTACGTTGAAATTTAATAATATAATCGTTATATCATAAAAATTTATTCATATTTACTGAGTCCATTCGATGTTTTGTTCGGTGCTTGCCATCTGAAAAATCACGTGACGGCGGCCATATTGATTCGTTCAAACGATCGCCACCAGGGTCGCATGCCCGGAAGACTCTTAGTTTTTCCCAATTAAGCCAATCACACAGCCATCTCTCTCTCTCTCTCTCTCTGTACCTCTCTTAATATACAACGACGAGCAAACCTCGAAAAAAAATCCCAACACTTTGTCTCTTATTTCAATTAAAAAAGGAAAAAAAAAACGGCAAAACTTTATACATCACTCCAGATCGATAAACTGGCCCTGACTCTCCTCGTTCTGTGCTATAAAGTCCTTGACGAGATCGGCGATGGGCATTACCGGCAGAGGTGGATGAGAACCCGGATGGGTCTTACGATGGCATATGAGACCGGGTTTTTGGGTGAAACTCTTGCCGCAAATGTCACAGACGAAAGGACGCTGTCCCGTGTGTATGAGAACGTGCTGTCTCAGCTGTGACTGGCGCGCAAACGGTTTCGCGCATATCGGGCACGAATGAGGCTTGCTGCCCGCATGAACGGCCATGTGTCGCTTGAACGAGTCCTTCTTCGCGAATGTCTTGCCGCACTGGGCGCAAACGATCTTTTCTCTCTGCTCGTGTTGCGTTATCAGATGCTGATCGAGATTGCTCTGCGTTACCATACGTCTCTTGCATATGTGACACTCGTACTTTGGCTTGTAATGTGCCCACTTGCGATGCACATAAAGGGAGCCGGTGTTCTGACACAATTTGCCGCATATCTCACAATTAATTGGCTTCTCCTTGTGATGAAATCTTATGTGATTCGTCAGATCGCCCTTTACCTTGAATTTTTTCGTGCAAAATTGACAATCGTGCTCGTAACGATCGGTATGCTTGCGTATAAAGTGCGACTGCAATGAGTGCTTCGAGCGGCATATATAGCCGCACGCATCGCAAGGAAAATACATGCTTATCTGACGTTTTCTCGTCCAGGTCTCGTGTTTTCTCTCGAGATGAGCAGCGAACAGCGACTGCTTCAATGTCCTGTAATCACAAACCGAGCATATATAAGCACCGCCCTCCTGTATGCAGACTTTCTTCTTGTGAGTCCAGGCTACGTGCTTCCTGAATGCGATACTCGAGCCAAACGTCTCCGTGCATACTTTGCACTTTAGGGGACCTTCGACATTCGTTTTCGTTGATTTAGCTTGCGTCGTTGATTCCACGGGATAGGGCGATGCTTCCGAATCGACTAATTGTTCCCCCGTCGCAAGACTTTCGGACGCTTCCTGTTCCTCCTCATCCACTACATCCTCCTTTTCCTCCTCTTCTTCCTCTTCCTCTTCCTCTTCCTCTTCCTCTTCTTCTTCTTCTTCTTCATCTTTTTGTTCTTCCACCATCTCTTGCTCTTCCGTCTCCTCGTTCTCCTCGTAATTTTCCTCATTCTCATGTCCCACCGCCGTATTATTCTCGACGACATACTCATTCTGCAGAACTTCCATGAGGGTCTCGTTCATCTCGTAATCCGATATCTCGTGAGCAGGCTCCTGCTTCAACGTTTCCGACAGCATCGTTATCTCACTCTCGTTATCCAAATTTTTCGTTACCTTCTCCAACGTCACCGTTCCATCCTCCATCTTCACCTGATAAACATTCCCGTGCTGTTTACTCACTTCATCGTCCCTCGTCATACCATTCGACAGCGAGCAAGGCTTCCTATCGTTCAATTCCGCATCGTCCTCGTCGTTGCTCGATGAACTCGCGCTCGAATCATCCTGATTATAAAAACTCGAATCATTCTCGGGTATCTCATCGTCGTAGACGTAATCATCCGTCAGTATTTCTTCCTTTGGCTCGGCATTATCGTCGCTTCTGTCCAAACGATCCGAGGTCTCATCGGGCCTGATGAATGGCTCGTCGTTCTCCGGCACGAAGGCATAATAAGCCTTCCCATCGAATTCCAATATCTGCCATTTCCTCATTATCACGGATTCGCGATCGTAGATGAACGTTCCACGTGTCTCGATGCTCTCGACGATGTTCCTTCTATCGACGTGCCTGAAACATCCATCGGATAAGCGTCGTTAGTTTGAAACTTCTCGAATGATATTTGCATTCGCGCGATAAGGGGAGCGGGGGATCGAGGGGGGGGGGGGGGGGGTGGAACAACGGTGCATTCAGTTGGACGGATGAATTCGAGTCGTGGAGATTTTGGAGAATTATGATGACGAGGATAAGATGAGAATCGGTAAATTAAGAGATAGATCTTTGGGTTCAATTGAGCTCGGCGCGGAGCGAACTCGTGGCTTCCTCGCGGTATCGTCGGTCACGAGTATAAAAATCATACAAAGAGGATAAATATCTCGTTTGATTTTGACAATCTCATTTGTCCAACCGTGTTACCTGGAGTCTTACTGCTTTCGAGTATTTCTTTTTTTTTTTTTTCTTTTGAGCATTGCTCAATCGCGGCTAATCAACGAAATCTCTCGCCTACTTTTTCACAACTTCACTTCTCGGATAACTGACGAGGGAGAGAGGGGGAAAAAAAAAATTCGCAGGTCACAACTTGCCAAGAGCCCTGACGGAATTATCATAATCCATGTCTCGTTTGCCCATCCTCGTTGGCCTGAGGAAGAAATAAAAATGGAATAAAAAGCCAAGTATAATATCCGCAATGACTTTCTTTGATCTCGAAACTCAGACAAGTCGTATTTCACACATACTTACCTCTCTCTCTTTCTCTCTCGCTGAAAAAAAATCATTTATACCCGTGGATAAATGATTCGTGAAATATCAACGAGGATAAATACGTGAAAATTCAGGCACGTGAAGATTTTTCGAAAAAAAACTTTATTAAGTATTTAACGCGTAATGTCTCTTATCAATCTTGGCATACATAATATATATGGAAAAAAAAAAAAACTTGAAACACAACTTTTCGAACAATCTTGGTAGAAACTTTGTAACATACGAGAATAATTATAGAGAAAATTGAAAGAAAAAATGAAAATAAAATAATAATAATAATTAAAAGTAAGTCCGAAATAAACATGAAATCTTCGAGTCACGTTATGCACACATATATATTTACACGATCATTTCGTCGAACGGTTTCGTGTATTTCTTTTGTCGTGTTTTCCTTTTTTTCTTTTTTTTTGAGCTTCACTTTGTCGCTGAGTCGACGGAGCAGCACCGATCTTGAGTCATGGCATATTTGCCCGAGACGATTGTTCATCGCAAATGTGGCGTACAGCAAAATAACAACGCTCGAGATTCGTCGACGAGGGGGCTCTTAACACGGATATTTCACGAAATTTTCCACTGAAAAGCTTCCAAAGTGTTGGGCTCCGGATAGGAACGACGTCCCCAAGTAACTTGAATCCTTGGAGGAAATTTTTTTTTTTTTTTCTTCCCTCGTGCTTTTGATCTTAAAATTTGTTTTGTTTCTCTCCCGGGTGTTTTCAGCTCGGTATTTTCAGCAATTTTCTATCCTCAACGAGAACTCGTAGTCTCCATTTTTTATGGATTTTTTTGTGCTTGTGAGAGCAGCAAGAAGGATTCGCAGGCCTTTTGTAATTCCAGATTCAATAGTCTCACGAGTGACAAGAATGCTGGAAAATTGGCTCTTGGCGATTCTTCGCTACGAAACGATCATTGTAAAAAAAGCCTTTTTATTTATTTATTTTTTTTTCATTTTCTTCAATATTTTCAATCGGTGAAACCCAAACGCTGCAAATTTCCCAAATCACAGAAATCTTCGTTTGATCTTTTTCTTATATTTATTTTTGTCTGAATTCAACAGAATCTTCGTTCGCCCCATCAATTCTCAGCCTTCTCCGGCCTCTTCGCGATATATTTTACCCGTTCGATCAATCGTCAATCGTATCTTTCGGGCTTTTCGCTCGAGGCACAGGTGATCTCCGATCGAGTTCACGTCTCGAGCAACCCCAAAAAAAAAATATCAAACAAACATATCTCGTTTTTGTCTTTTTTTTGTTTTTTTGTTTGTTTGTTTTTCCATTCTCCGGCATGTCAAAGACAATTTTCACTCTGCGCTGAGCTACAATGAAGATCCGCGCGGCATCCTTGATTGAAATTTGGCCTCGAGAATCTTCAGAGACAGAGCAGAGAAACAAAAGTGTCGATATTTCTATCTTTTCACGTTTTATTTTCTTTTTTTTCTTCTTCTTTTTTTTTTCATCACGACCACCCTCGATCGTTCGAATCCAATCCCAATCACGCGTTTCGCATCTTCGTCGATCGAAAGCACCGTTAATCGCGGAGGAACGAAAAGCAAAAGCACACGAAAAACGAAGAAAAACTAAACAAAACAAAACAAAACGTACACTCTCGTGATTTTTTTTTTTCCTTTCGCTTCTCCTATACCCCCACCGGCCAGCTACGAGATTTTTCCGTCTTCGTTGATCCGCGTTCCGCGTCGATTTATTGCTCGCATCGTCTGAGCACGTCCTCGAGAATCGGACCGATGAATACCGGCGGCAACGGCGGCAACGGGCCCGGATGCGATCTTCGATGTCCCGACAAGCCGGGTTTTTGGGCAAAAGCCTTGCCGCATATGTCGCACACGTACGGCTTGGCGCCCGTATGAAGCAGCAAATGTTGCCTCAGCGAGTTCTTCTTCGCGAATGATTCTTTGCACAGCGCGCATGCGTACGGTCTCTCGCCCGTGTGCACTCTCATGTGCATTCGAAGCTTGTCGGAACGCGAGAATACCCGACCGCAAGCGTCGCACACAACGTTCTCCGTTATTTTCGCCTCTTTCGGCGCCTGACGCTTCTCCACGTGACACTTCAGCATATGCGAATCAAGATTCTTCTGGCTTACGAGCAAACGATTGCATATCCTGCACTCGTATTTACCATCGAAATGAACGAATTTACGATGTATGTGAAGGGTCCTCGAGCTACCGTATATTTTGCCGCACACGTCGCATATGTGACTTGCCTCGCGATGACTGAATCTTATGTGATACGTTAACTCGCGACGAAGATTAAATTTTCTGTCGCACATTTTACACACGAATTTCGTATCGTTCACGTGCTTGGCAACGTGTACGGCGAGCGAACGTTTGTTGCTCGTTTTGTAATCGCACTCGCTGCACGAAAGTACGTCGGATTTTTTCTCAAAAGTCGTCACGACGAACGATGATTTTTCCGTAATTTCGCGGTTTCTCTTCACCCTCGTGTAAAATGATTTGCCGCGCGATACGCTGTAGAGTGTCAATTTTTCGAGAAAATCATCGGTCGAATCGACATCGGTGCCGTGCTCGGCGACGGCGTGCGACTTGAATGCCATCGAATTGTTGTATACCTTGAGGCATATCTTGCATTTGAAGCACTGTATCGCCTCGTGTACGGCTTTCGTGTGTCTCTTGAGCCTGTTCCACGATTGAAAATATATGTTGCACTTTACGCACGAATAATCGCCCCAGATATCGTCGTCGTCGTCGTCGGTGTCGTCGAATAGATCAACGAGCTCATCGTCGTCCTCCGCTCTGCCAGCTGCATCCGCCAGGCAACATATCTTTACCTCGCAGAATGGCAATATCGTGTCGTTCTCATCGTCGCATATATACTCGTCATCGTCATCCCCGTCAATATCAATCTCGTTCTTTATCCTCGGCTCCGAATCCGTCCTTCCTCGCTCGTTGCTCGACGCCTCGTTCGGCCAACGAACTCGATACTTCCTCAACGATGGCTTCTCCCCGCCGTGCATATTCGCGCTCTCGCGCTCGACGATCCTAAAAAAAGACAAACGAAAAAGAGAAAAAAAAAAAAAAAAAAAACAATGCGTTAGTATGATTTAAAAAAAAAAAAAAAAAACGTAGAAAAAAGAGAGAGAGAGAGAGAAAACAACGACGCTTTTGCGATTAAATTCGTTAATTCTCTTTTGTTCTCTCGTTGCGAGCGCTTTTGCAGTTTTCTTTAAAAAAAAAAAATCCAATTTCTCTACGTGCAACAGATTTTTCATTTTTTTTCGTTTGTTTATTGTTGTTTTGTTTATTTTCAACGATATTCCCGATATAAGAAATTTGGAAAAATGTCTCGTATGTTTCTTTTTTTTTTTTCGTCGGTTCTGACTCTCGGATAATCCGCGCCACATCGATGTTATACCCATTTAGTAAATATATATATACGTTTCGTCAGTTAAATCCATGGAATGAAAAGAGAAAAAAATTTTATTTTCAACACTTTGCGGATACAAAACGGAAAAAATGACCTAATTAATCATGAAAATTTTGTTTTTTTTTTTACTGCTTCTTTCTTTCTTTTTTTGTTTTTTTGTTTTTCCTTGTTTCTCGTTCGATATAGTCGCGCAACACGCGGTCGGGGGACGGCTCTGCTCTCATGAATCGGGTCTCAGTACGTCGTTGAGTATATGATCGATGCGAACGCGGGGCAACGGTGGCAACGGACCCGGATGACACTTTCGATGGCTTATGAGTCCGGGTTTTTGGGTAAAAGCCTTGCCGCACACGTCGCAAACGTACGGCCTCATGCCCGTGTGTATCAGCAAATGTTGCTTGAGCGCGGTTCTACGGGCAAAACTTTTGCCGCATACTTTGCACTCGTAGGGCCTGTCGCCCGTGTGTATTCTCATGTGTATCTTTAAACGGCTGTTGCGGGAAAACGTTTTTCCGCATTCCTCGCAAACGACGCTCTCGCGTTTCTCATGCTGCCTCAGCATGTGCTCGTCGAGATTCGCCTGACTGACCATGCGACGCTTGCACAAATTGCACTCGTACTTTGCCTTGTAATGGGCAAATTTCTGATGCACATAGAGTGAATTACTGTTAAGACAAGTTTTACCGCATACGTCGCATATAACGGGCTGCTCGCGATGACTGAATCTCACGTGATTCGTAAGATCGCCCTTGACCTTGAATCTCTTGTCGCACATTTCGCATGAAAATTTGTAATCATCGCTGTGCTTGCGCGCCACGTGTACCTTTATCTCGTATTTATTTTTATTCTTATAATCGCACTGATCGCAACCGTACATCATGGGTCCCGGCTCCTCGTCGTTGCACATTTTCATGAAAACTTTGTGCTTTCTCTTGATATGCGAATAAAGCGAACTCTTGCGCTCGCAACTGAATTCACACTCGTTGCAACGTAAAAATCGCTCGCTCTCGATATTTCTCATCGTGTGATGACGACGCTTGTGCGAGCTCATCGTACGTTTGTTCGATGATTCGAAGCTACAGCTGTTGCAGCTGAGTATAACGCTGACGCATGGATTTTCGCGATGCTCATCGACGTGACGCGGTGACGGCACGTGCTCGATTCGTTCGACGAGCTCGCGTTCTGTTACATCGCAGCCGTACTCGACGATGCTACGCGAAGTTTCCGCCACGTTTGTCGGTGGCTCGCGATTGTGCTTTGTCCTCGCGTGTGACGCGAGGGTGCTGCGTTTTTTGCACGTAAAATTGCACATCTCGCAGGCAAATGTTTCCGACGCGAGGGCGAAATTTTTTCGCTTCGGTCGAGCGTTACGCGATTCAACGATATTGCAAATTTCGTATTTCACTTCCGTGGGCACTTCCGGCATTATTATTATATCGTGCTCGCTCGCTAGATGGGCGGTCAGTATCGCGCGCGCGTCACAGACGAATTCACAAAAATTGCACGCGTACGCGGACGTAGCTGTCAGCGTCTCGGGCATATCGACGCGCGTCGTTGAAATATTTTTCTTCGTTTGCACGACTCGGCTCTCCTGATCCCGAGTCTCCGTTTGCTCGCCGCCGCTCGCGGCTTTGCGAGTTTTTCGCATTGTCGTGTCGTACACGTGACTCAGACTGTGACGATTCAGCATACGAACGAGGGGAAATTTAATTCCGCATTTTTCACAATTGTGCCAATCGTGCGTCGCGTTACCGCCGGATGATCTTGCGCCGTCGTTTTTTGCCAAATTTTCGCGACCCTTGGACGTTTCGTCATTCGAAATCGCGATTTTGACATTGAGCGATGAATTCGACGGCTCGACGAGATGTTTATCGGTCGAATTCGGGGATTTTCCGGTCGGTTGGATCATTCGACGTTTTGCTTCGATTCCCGTATTTTTTCGGCCCGTCGGATTCTTCTCGCGAATCGAAACGACGCAACGATCGTCGTCGCTGTCCTTGGTCGTCCTGGCCGTAGATGGCGCGTCGTTGCGGCTTCTAGAACAGAGAACAAATCGGAGTTAGCGCGTGATCCGACGAGACGCATTGTACCGCTAATTTAGCGCGGAATTTACTTACTCCCGGAATCATATAACGCAGCGATGCTTGAATAACTTTTTATTTTTTGTTTTTTTTTGTTTTGTTTTCTAAGACAGAAAAGGAAACGAAAGCTCTGTGTGAAATACGATATGAAATTTTTTGTTTCTTTGTTCAATAAACTTGAGACACATTTATTATAATCGCAGATGCCCCCCCGTCTCCAAATCTTAGAGTACATGTTCATTTATGTCGGATATGCGAAATTTCGGTGGCGCTATAGGTCGATCGATTTGTTTGGTTTTTTTTTTTTTGTATTATTTCGAGAATTTATCTCAAATGAAGAAATATTTGAAGAAAAACGAAAAAATGATGTTTTATTTTAGTCTTTAATTCTCGTTCGAGGTCCCGAGAGTTACAGCAGCAGGGTCTTTGGTTTTTTTTTTTTTTTTATATTTTCACGCATACCAGGATGAAATTTTACGATCTCACTGCGCGATTTTGGCGCTTGAAATTCATAAATATGCTCCGTATATCTTCCGACTCGATGAAACTTCGGGATTGTTTCTTCGTTGACGCGTCAATTTTTTTGTTTTTTTTTTTTTTCCTTGCACGGCACTCAAAATGACGACGAAGACGATTCTTGCACGTTGCTCTCGTCGTAAAGTTTGACTTTGTCACGAGGAAAATCAACTGCAGGCGCTATTCTTCGATCTCTCGTGGCGTATAAAAAATCGCATCTTTCCAATGATTTTCGGATCCTCTCGGTCGTTGGCACGAATTTTCAAGCTTAAGCTCGAAGAATCTCGACGACTTTTCCACAAAGCGTCACGTTCCGCGAGACTTGGAAAATGTCTTAACGTCGGGAATTCATCGCCGCGCGCGTGGGCGTCCGGACTTCTCTCGAGCCTGGAAATACGAATAACGATTGTCAGTAGAAAAATAAAAACAATAATAAAAATGAACAAAAAGAAACGAAACGAAAAAAAGTTCCCCGAGAGTATCCCGCCAGAAGAAATCAGTTGTGCAACCAAGCCCCTCACAAAAAACAAAAAAAAAAAAAACTAGAACCGATAAACGTAAAAATAAAACGAAAAATACTTTCCCCGCCATTAATCTTCTTTCTCTTCTTCCTCTTCTTCTTCTTCGTTTTCTTTCGCCTCGGCAAGCACGATCCTCTTCCTCGTGAAACTTTTATCCTCGAAAACGCGCGGAAAAAAAAAAAAAAAAACTTGCCGCAAGAACGAACGTGGGGGGGGAAAAAGCCCGCGATCTCGACGAACGCATGAATAACATTGCTCAAATTACTTCGTGCGTGTTTAACCACGTCTTTTCTTTAATGCGTCAATGAAACTTATATCCTATATAGTCGTTTGATCTAATACACGAACATACATTGAACGTTTGTCAGCGATTAAATACAAAAAAACAGAAAGAAAAAAACCATTTAAAAAAAAAAGAAGAAAAAAAAAAACGATACCACGATGTTATTATGTAAATCTTATCATTTTGCGTCTACGACACCCTCTCCCCATCCGATCGTCGGCATTTGAATCGAAGATAAATTTTTTCACGAGCTTGTTTTCTTCGTTTTTTTTGTTTTTTTTTTTTCCCTCCTCGCCCTTCCTCAATCCGTGCTCGGTTTCAGGAAATCGGATATATTGGTGAGGGTGACCGGTGGCGGGGGTTCGGTTGCCTCGGGATGTTTCTTTCGCCAGTGGAGCATCAGCGACGAGCGCTGCGTATAACTCGAGCCGCAAACGTCGCACGAATAAGGTCGTACGCCCGAGTGCGTTATCATGTGTACCCGCTGGGTCGTCATATTCGCGAATGCACGTCCGCAAACGGTGCACAAAAATGTCTTCTCCGCGTGTATCTTGCGATGCTTCGACAGACCGGCCTGACGACCGAATTTCATGCCGCAGAGCTCGCAAACGTACGACTGATTGTGCTGAAGCATATGAGACTCGAGATTCTTCTCCGTGCAGAGGCGTTTCTTGCATATCGTGCACTCGAACGGCTTCATCTTCTCCGTATGCTTGTAATAACGATGCGAGTAAAGCGACACTTTGCCCGGATACGAGATACCGCATATATCGCATATCTGCGGTCCGTCCTCGTGATTGCTCATGTGCGCCTTGTAATCCCTCTCGCTCTTGTAATGCTTGCCGCATATGTTGCACTCGTATTTATATTCCTCGGTATGCTTGCGCGTAAAATGTTCCTGAAGATAATACGGTCCTTTGGTCGTGAAATCGCACATTGTGCAATTATAAACCGGCGGACACTCGTCGTGCACGTATCTTATGTGACTCTTGAGATTCGAATTGTATTTGAATTTTTGTCCGCACTTGTCGCACTCGTAGCTCTTCGTGTTGTTGTGCTTGGCGAGATGTCGACGATAGCGTCGACGCTCGACGAACGTCATTTCGCACGTCGAGCATTCGTAAAAATCGGGCTTGGGCGCCGGTGGCGGTTTCGCCGATTTCACGGATTTCGTTGGTTTAACATCCGGTTCCTGCCATTCCTCGTGCGACGATTCGCTGTCCTCGCTCTCGCTGCTGCTCATGCGCTTCGTTGTCGGCTTTGTTTTCTTCAACGGCGCACTCTTGCGCGTTATCTTTCTCTTCTTCGCCGGTATCTTCCTTTCCCCGTCCGATTTTTCCGCATTCTCGGCGCTCAAGGCCGTCGCAACGGCCGTACGCTTCGAGCGCACGGATTTAAGATTCAACGGTTGCTCCGCCCCCGTACTTCCGGTCTCTTGTTGCTTCGTTCCGGACTGCGATCCCTTGCTCGTTTCTTCCGTTTTACGAAATTTTCTCGCCGGCACGCTCTTCTTGCGTCGACCGCTCTTCTTCTCGTCGCTTGTACGCCTAGAAATTTACGGAATAATTCGATTAATATTATCGTACATCGGCAGTCTGTGTGGTACTTTTCGTAGCTTAAATAGAGAAAGAGAGAAAGCAAAGGCAGCTTCATAGCGGGGGGCCGGGGGGATGAGAGGGTAAAAAAAAACAGTATCATACTAATTATCCAATTACGGCTGATTTACGGATGTCTGAAAATGAAAAAAAAAAAAAAAAAAAAACGCTCTCCCATGTCCGGGAAGAGAACACGAAAGACAAACGTGCTGTAAAAATAATAGTTTCATGATGTTTTTATGAAGTTTCGGGTTGCGGTTTTTATTCTTTCGGTTATTTTCAGAAAATTCGATTTTATTTCCCGCAACACGGGGATACACGTGACATAATGTTGATTCACTGACGATCGATTCAAAGTCAAAATTAAGAAAAAAAAAAACAAAAAGACCAAGCTCAAGTGAATCCGGAGAGCGCGAACTCACGAACGCAACGCGTGAAGTTTCATCTGCAATCGGGCTGCGGTGTTGTGACAACGCGATTCGGTACGAGGATCTCCTCGGCTTCCGGATGTTGTTTCTTCCGGTGAGCAAGCAGGCTCGATTTCTTGCCGAAGCTACGCTCGCAGAGAGAACACTCGTGCGGCTTGATGCCCGTGTGCGTCGAAGAATGTATTCTAAGCGACGTCAGACAGCCAAATGTTTTCTCGCAACGGCTGCAGCTCGAGGACTTGAATTTCGGCAAGCTCAGATGCTTGACGAGGCTGTGCTTGCGGGTAAACGCGACGCCGCAATAATCACAAGCGTACGTTTGCCGATGACGCTGAAGATGATACTCCAAATTTCTTTCGCTTTTCAGACGTTTGCTGCAGAGCGCACACTTGTACGGTTTTTCGTTTATCTTGTGCTTATAATTTTTGTGATAATAAAGCGAGCTCCTGCTGGGATACGCGCGTCCGCATATGTTGCATGTCTGTGGTCCGTAGGCATGATTCTTCACGTGAGTCGTGTAGTCCGGCTCGATTTTGAATCTTTTTCCGCATTCGTTGCACTCGTATCTGTAACGATCGGTGTGACGTCGCGTAAAGTGTTCCCGCACATAGGGATAATGCTTCGTCGAGAAATCGCACATCGAGCAGCCGTAACGCGGCGTCGAATTCGTATGCTGCTCTCTCGTATGCTTGCTCAGGCCGAAGCTGTATTTGAATTTTTTCCTGCACACCGAACACTCGAACGGTCGTGCATCGCTGTGCGTCAGGAGATGCCTGTTGTAGAGGCCAAGCTTGGCGTATGTTTTTTTGCATATCGTACACCTGTGAGCCGTTTTCGTTCTCGGTGATTTCAACGGCTCGGAGATCGAGGCTACGAGGATTTCACATCGTGCGCTCGACGAACTCGGGGACTCTGTGATATTTTTTTCGTTAAACGGCAATGAATTCCTCGCCACACGATCGATCGTCTCGTCGATTTCGATACTGCGTAATTTTTTCTCGCGTCTCGATGCACTTCCGATGGGCGATTTTCTCGATGAACGATTCGGCATAGGGCAAACGATTTCGTTGATTTTTTCGTCCGCAGAGTCAGGCGTGGCCGAAAATGTCGGAGCCAGCTCGAATTTCGTCGTTACAATTTCTTCCGTATTCGTACAATCGATCTTCCAACTATCGATGTCAATTTGATGCTGGACATCGTCGCAGAAATGGGGATCAACGAGGTTTTCAAAATTTGACCATACCGCTAATTCACTCGGGACGATTGATTGCTTTGGCGAACGAACGCTCGATGATTCGTCGATTCTCGACGATTTCACTGGATTCTCAGGGGGCAAAAGGTCAATGCTTTTTCGCAACGCTGAACGCGACGTTCTCGTTTCATCGACGATTTCTCGGTGCAACTCTTGCGCCGATATTATTCTTATACCGACGAATTTATTACTCTTGGTAAAATCGATCGGGAGCTTTTTATTTTTCAAAATTACTTCGAAATTCTCAGCCATAGCCGGGGAACGAATGCTCCGCAATGTTTCATTCGATATTTTGCTCAATTTAACGAAACCCTTGGTTCGTATACCCTCGATCGGCAGTTTGTTGCTTCTCGGATCGATTATTATCGGTCTGTCGGATCGGCAAACGTTCGTTATTTCGTTTTTCTCATTAGCGGATATATCGCTCGACGTGCAAATTTTTTTCCCCGACAAATCATTGAACGGAAATTTATTGATTTCAATGATTTTTTCCGGTTTTTCAGTTTTATCGTAGTCACGATTTTTTTGCAACACCGACGTGGCAATCTTTCTCAGGGTAACGAATTTTTTCTTTGGCAAATAATCGAACGTGAGTCTCGTCGTTTCGTCAATATTTTTCACATTTCCAAAGTCGATAAAATCCCTCAAAATTGGATCGGAAAGTCTCGTAGGAGGGATTTTTTTCTCGTTATTTTCTCTCTCGACGTTCATCTTGCCATCCAACGAAACTCTCGCCTCTTCGTGGCGCTCTTTCGCGAATATTTTTTCGAGCCTCGATGTCGAGTGAGTGGTGAAATTTTTCGGCTTTTTTGCCGATAAAATTGTTCCCATCCCCATGGCACTTTGAATTATCTCATATCCGTGAATTTTCTTCATAACCAGCCGCCTCCCGATGGAACTTGATGACCGCGGTGTCCTAGAAATTACAAATGAGCGTTATTGAGAGCCGAGACGATCAAGTTGATTCGCGGCTCAAAAATTTGTTACTTCGACAAAGGAAGATTGGATGGACTTCCGGATACCTAACTGGAGATCATAATTTTCTTCTCTTTTTTTTTTTTTTTTTGTTTTCTTAGTCTTTTTATTATGAAAAATCTTAAGTCTCGTACCTTAGAGAACATTTTCGATGATTGGTCTCGACATGCGCGATTGCCGAGGTGCTTTTTTTTTTCGTTCGCACCGTGAACACGCATTTTTAGTTTTATTTTACGTTAAAACTTTTTTTTTTTTACAAACGAGACTTGGCGTGTGTAAATATACATATATACATATATATATATATATATATATATATATATATGTACATATATACATACAAAAACATATTTATTTCATTCTCGACGCATTACATGTACGGTTAGTTATCGACATACGTAATGACCCTTTAAATTACAAATTTTTCAATTTCGTACCGAGGACACATCACAGTTTCCGTGCGCGAAATTCAAACTCTTCAGGCAGACGAATCGCGCTGAGTTAATAAAAAAAAATTTTTCAATTTGACGAATAAGCAAATTTTTCTTCCATCACTCCGAATTTAAAAAAATTTCCATGCCAACTCGATCAACCTTCGAATCTCATCTACTCGGATTTGGTCCTTGTTTTTATTTATTTATTTTTTATCATCATACTAAATTAAAAAGAATTTAGCTCTTTCAAGTTTCGTGTCGCTGGCTTAAATGATTAAAAAAATATATATATACTCTGTAAAACAAGAATGCGAGGCTTGATTGGAAAATCTGAAAAAAAAAAGCTGTAAAATATTCCGTAGGGTATACAAGAGTCATCAACCTCAGAGTGAGCTGACTTTCGGTTCGATTTTTTTTTTTTTACTTCTTTCGATTCGCAAAAGTTTGCTCAGTACAGTATTTTTATAATTTTTATCTCTGTGAAAAAAGTTAGTATCAAAAATGGGAAAAAAAAATATATATCAAATGTCTTTCAGCGCCGAAAGGACAGTAACACAAAAAACCTGGACCAAACTCCGAAGAACGAGAGTGAGAAGGAAAGCGTGTATACACATCGGACTGCGTCGAAAAAAAAAAGTATGATTTTTTTGTTCGCTTCGAACGAATAACACGAAACTTTAGTATTTGACCTGAAATGAAGCTCCGCGAAAGCTTTATCAGTTAATTATCCGTAAAAATTCCAAGACTCTGCATTGCACGACGAAATCTCGAGAACAAAAAGTTGTTCAGCGTAACAAAAAAAAAAAAAAAAACAAAAAAACATTAGACATTGCTACGCCGAACAACTTTTGTATTCTCGATCTGAAAATTCAATACAGAATTTTGCAAACAAATAATAACGAAAATAAAGAATGCGGGAAAAAAAAAAACAGAAAAAAAAAATTCACCAAGCTCCATAATCCGAGTAAAATAGGAAATTTTATTTTTCGTCGCGAACCAAAGTTTCGCCCTAACGTCCGGCCGAAAAAAAAAAAAAAAAACTTGTTTTTCTCGCCAGCCCGACGCACTCCGATACGCGTTATACACAAAACGAATGTTATAAATAAAATTTACACCGCGTCGATCTCTTCGAGATCCTTCCGGAGTAAAAAAGGAAGAAAAAAAAAAAAACGGAAAAAACAAAATAAATGTTTTGCCTTCTCTCTTTCACGCATTCTTCGGATCGTTCTTCCTTCCGCTCTTGTTGACGATAATCTTGTCCTGAACACCGTGAAGAAGATTCGTTATTTTGATGGGCGGCGGCGGTGGATTTATGCCCGGATGTTTCCTGCGATGCAGCATCATCGGTGATCTCTGGGTGAAGCTCTGACCGCATATGTCGCAGACGTAAGGACGCTCGCCGACGTGGGTAAGAAGATGAATCTTTTGCGAGCTAAGGCAGCCAAATGTCTTGCCGCATATAGCGCAGAGATATGATTTTTCGCCCGAATGCGTGCGCAAATGTTTCGTAAGACCGTACTTGGATTTGAATTCCATGCCGCATTGCTCGCAAACGTATTTCATTTTGTGAAGCTCGGCGTGCGTATCGAGATTCTTCTGGCACGTGAAGCGTTTCTTGCACGTCAGGCACTGAAATTCCTTGATCTTGGTTTTGTGCTTGTAATGCTTGTGAAAGTAAAGGGAGCTCTTGCTCGTGTAAGACGAGCCGCATATATCGCAAACGCAAGATTCCGCATCGTGATCCTTCATGTGAGTCGTATAATCCGACTGTACCTTGAAACGTTTGCCGCACTCCTGGCACTTGAAGTGATAATCATCCGTGTGCTTTCTTATATGATGTATCTTCAGATATGGCTTCGTTCGAGCCTTGAAGTCGCAAAGAGCGCATGCATGCTCGCGTATCGTATCGTCGTGTACCTCCATGTGCCTCGCAAGATACGCGCTCGTCTTGAAGCCCTTGGTGCAAATTTTGCAAACATGAGGCCTCGAATTACTGTGCTTGAACATGTGACTCTTTAGTCGGCTCTTACGATCGAATATCAAATAGCATATCTCGCATGTCAGTAATTTCGTCGAATCGGCGCCGTGCAACGCTTTTTTCTGCCTATAATCCAACGGTATATCATCCAAATCATCGAATCCCAAGTAATCCAGCGACTCGTTGACGCTTTTACTCGTTTCCACGTGAAAGCTTGTCCCGCTGGGTTTTCCGCTGCTGCTGCTGCTGCCGCTGCCGCTGATCCTTCTCTTTCTTCTTCTCGTTTTCCTCTCGGCGCGGCTGTTCTCAAGCAAAACTGACGTTTCTTTCACGATCTCCCGTGTCATCGTATTCGCGATTACAGCGGATTCCTCAGTTTCCATGCTTGGCTCCGTCTTCGGGATCACGTCAATCGCGTTATCCTCATTCGACGTTGTTTGCTTCATCGCGTCAATCGCGTTATCCTCATTCGACGTTGTTTGCTTCATCATGAACAAGCTCAGTGATTTCGGCATACGAAAGTAATCCTCGCCTAATTTTACGGTGAGAAACGACGTTGCCTCTAGAGGATCTAGAGGATTGTGCCTAAAAAAAAAAAAGAAAATTATAAAATCAGTCAGTTACGGAGAACGGCAGGTGAAGACGAGGGGAAGAAAACAAAACAAAACAACAAAAAAAAAAGGAATTTTCACGAAAGGTTATTTTTCTTTTTTTTTTCCCGTGTATTCCGATGAAATCGTTAATCGAGATCACATGCAAGGCTACTAAATCTTCTAAGAGGCAACACAGTAAATTCCAAGGAGAAATGATTTCTTCCTGAAAAAAAAAAAAAAAGAAAAAAAAAAGATGTACGAAACATTAATCTCCTGTTCTTCGTTCTCCCTTCATTATTTTTTATTATAATAATAATAATAATTATTATTATTATTATTTTGTCACGTACAGCTGTTTACACACTCTTCGACGATGCAAAAAAAAAAAAAAATAAGAAAACAACACCGCTAGTTCTTCTCGAAGATTTTTAGCAAAAAAT
This sequence comes from Rhorus exstirpatorius, assembly GCA_963564615.1. Classification (NCBI taxonomy): domain Eukaryota; kingdom Metazoa; phylum Arthropoda; class Insecta; order Hymenoptera; family Ichneumonidae; genus Rhorus; species Rhorus exstirpatorius. The sequence goes on from OY751315.1 coordinate 22,936,025, forward strand.
TCTTTGCTAGATCGGCGACCGGTCTCATCAACGGCAGAGATCACGGATGAATCTTGAGATATCTATCGCGAGGCTCGAGCTTCGAATGAATCATCCGGAGTTCGCAAATTTCGCACTTTTAGGGTCTGCTGTCGGTTTGCGTTGAGCATGCGGCTATAAAAATTCCTCTTCGAGGCAAATGTTTTTTTTTGGGCAAATCGGGCACAGCTACGTTGAATCGCCGCTTTCGTGAATACGAGACGCCTGTATAATGCTTGAGATTTCGCGGACTTGTGACTTTGAGGCCGTTGTTAAGACGATTGCGATGTCGCCACTCGTTTTTTTGCTCACCAATTTGCTCGTTGTAACTTTGCAAAAAGTTGCTCGTATGTAACTTAGCGCGTGCTCGTTAAGTGCACGACGCGTCGTATGAGCACCCCTGACACGATCGCCAATTATACGTTCTTTCGTGAAACTTCGATCTGGATATTTGTTTCACCGAATTTTTCATATTTTCAATGATTTTCACCCGCGAACGCGCTTTTTCTTTCCTGAAAATCGAGAAATTTGCGAATTTCTCGTTTTCGCGATCCGTGAAAATTTCGGCAAAACGCGGGCACCTCGATTTTCACGATCATCGATGATCCCAGATTATCACGCGATTCTCCGTAAAGATTCAAGCTCGCACACTCTCGACCTCCGAATTATAATTCATTTTCATTCTCATTTCTCGCGTCCAACGTCCTCGGCCTGCTCGCGTGTTGTCCTCTTTCGGCGTTTCCTCCTCGTCCGAGAAACGCTCGGATCCTGAAGATGGGAATTTTTCGGCTTTCCACGATTCGACATTATCACTGACACATCACTATACACTTTTGCGCTCCGATGCTCGATAGCCGTGTCATTCGTCTCCTGAAACAATAACGATGGTATCTTGTCAGTTGAATTGGACGGTATAAGCTTGTTCGTTGTTAGAATTTAGATGGAAAAAAGGAAGAAAACGACGATTTTCTTTTCTTTTTTTCTTCTTTTTTTTTCACTACGATCGCACAATATTTTTCTTTTTATCTTGGACTTGGGGAAACCCACCATCCAAGAGCATCGACAAGTTTTTTTTACATTTTTCATTTTGTATTTTTCCTCACGGCCACACGTATCTTCGAGGGATCATCGGGAACTGAGAATTAATCAAACGTCATTTATCCAGCTTTGAAACAAAAATTGTGATATCATCTTTTTTTTTTTTCTTCCATCTTTGGATTCGTCGTTCAAGTTTATTCGTTTGTTAAAATTGTATTGAAATTAAAAATAAAAAATAAAAATTAAAAAAAAAAAAACGAAGAGAGAGAGGAAGATTGCTCGAAACGTTTTGTGCGGGATTTCACGAATATTGTCCGTAATTCGTAATTTCATGAATCTTTTAAATATTCGCATTGGTCTCGGATCTGCTAAGCAGCGTAGGCGGAGGCGGCGGATGACTGCCCGGATGTTTCTTCCTGTGTCCCATCATGCTGCTGCGTTGGGTAAAACTCTGACCGCACAGATCGCACACGTACGGACGCTCGCCGGTGTGCGTGAGATTGTGAAGTCTCAGGGTGTTTGGTCGCGTGAAAGATTTTTCGCAGTGTTTGCACTTGAAGGGACGTTCACCCGTATGAAGACGACTGTGCAACTGTAGACCGTGATTAGTGGCGAATTCTTTGCCGCAGTGGGTGCACAAGAATTTACGCGAATGCACACCCGCGTGATTCTGCAATATATACTCGGAGGCAAAATTTTTATTGCACACGCCGCAGTGATGCTCCTTGACGATGGACTTTTGTACGACACCGTGGACCGTACGCTTGTGCGAAACGAGATATGACTTTTGTAGATATGCCTTGCCGCAAATTTCACATATGAAGCTCTTTGTGCCAAGATGACTGGTGCGATGATCCTTCAATTCGCAATTCGACATGAAAATCTTGTCGCACTCGTCGCACTTGTAACGAAAGTCACGCTGATGTATACGCCTAACGTGAGTTCTCACCGATACCTTGTTCGTCGTTACGAAATTACACTCGTCGCATGTAAATTTAACGCCGCTGTGAAGCTGCATGTGACTCTTGAGCTCGGATTTTCTCTTGAACGCTTTCTCGCAAACGTCGCACTTGTGCAATCTTACGTTGCTGTGCTTCACCATGTGACACCTGTACTGTCCCCTGAGCATAAAACTCAACGAGCACGTCTCGCACTCATACGTTACGGATTTTCTCTTATTTTTCTTCTTTTTCTTCTTCCTGCTCGTCGTTAATTTTCTTCCGTATGCCTCGTTCTGACGAATATCGAGAGGTATATCATCGAGATCGATCGCATTTTTCTCTTCGCAGCTGCGCTCTTCGTCGACCAATTCCACGGATTTTTTCAACGACGGCTCATCGCTGATTTCCCTCCTAGTCGAATTTCTCGTTTTTCTCAGTCGCTTCTCAGCCACGTTTTCTCTTGTCGCTTCTTCCTTCGACGAATCCTCGCTGCTCTTCCGAGCTACGCGGCTCTTTGATTTTTTCATCGCGGACCCGAGCTTCGTCCTTCTCGCTGCGTCGATCGGTTTACTCCTCTCCGCCGGCTCCTTCGATCTGTCCTGCAGCGGTGGATGCCTCATCATGAAGTAGCACAGTGACTTTGGTATTCGAAAGAAATCGTCCATTATCTTTACCGTGAGAAAGTCTGGCCCTAGAGGATCGGTCGGTATGAACCTAAAAAAAAATATTACAATATTGTCAGCGAGTGGCACGAGGATTAAAAAAAAAAAAAAAAAAAAAAAAATTAAATAAAAGTGATTGCAGGAAAAGAAGAAAAAGAAGAAACGATTCATCGTCGATTCAGCGAGATCTCACGGATATTCTCATCTTCGGACATGCGTAACGGCTAATTTGATCCAACAAACTACTACGAAACATTTATCATTCGAAGAATACGGAACAAGAAGAATTATTCTCCAAACTCCTTATTCTCCTATTTATTTCAATTCGACAATTTTTTTTTGCCTTCTCTCAGCTCCTTCTACATCGTTCTTGGGGAAAAAAAAATCACTTTTATCGAGTTTGGTGGCGAATTTGGTTCTGCGAGATTGTCTCATGCAAGTTCGCAGCACGAAATCATTGCGCAGGAAAAAAAAAAGAACTTTGCTGTTTCTTTTTTTTTTTTTTTTTTCAAGAATCAGTCGAGTTCTCGAGTTTGCTCAGAAGGGTCGGTGGCGGCGGTGGATGACTGCCGGGATGTTTCTTCCTGTGGCCCATCATCGTGCTACGCTGGGTAAAACTCTTGCCGCAAAGATCACAAACGTATGGCCTCTTGCCGCTGTGGGTAAGCTCGTGTACGGCCAGAGCGTTCGAACGTACGAATGATTTCGAGCATATTTTACAAGGATACGGTCGTTCACCCGTGTGCATACGATTGTGCAACGTCAGTGACTGATTATTGGCGAATTCTTTGCCGCATTGGGTGCACAAAAATTTTCGCGTATGCACACCCGCGTGATTCTGCAATATATACTCGGAGGCAAAATTTTTGTTGCACACGCCGCAGTGATGCTCCTTGACGAGGGACTTTTTTACAACACCGTGGACCGTACGTTTGTGCAAAACGAGATGTGACTTTTGAAGATATGCCTTGCCGCAAATTTCACATATGAAGCTCTTTGTGCCGAGATGACTGGTGCGATGATCCTTCAATTCGCAATTCGACCAGAAACTCTTGTCGCAATCGTCGCACTTGTAACGAAAGTCACGCTGATGTATACGCCTAACGTGAGTTCTCACCGATACCTTGTTCGTCGATACGAAATTACACTCGTCGCAGGTAAATTTAACGCCGCTGTGAAGCTGCATGTGACACTTGAGCTCGGTTTTTCTCTTGAACGCTTTCTCGCAAACGTCGCACTTGTACAATCTTACGTTGCTGTGCTTCACCATGTGACGCCTGTACTGTCCCTTGAGCGTAAAACTCAACGAGCACGTCTCGCACTCATACGTCACGGATTTTCTCTTATTTTTCTTCTTCTTTTTCTTGTTCTTCCTGCTCGTCGTTAATTTTCTTCCGTATGCCTCGTTCTGACGAATATCGAGAGGTATATCATCGAGATCGATCGCATTTTTTTCTTCGCAGCTACGCTCTTCGTCGACCAATTTCACGGATTTTTTCAACGACGGCTCATCGCCGATTTCCCTCCTCGTCGAAATTTTCGTTTTTCTCAGTCGCTTCTCAGGCACATTGTCTCTTGTGGCTTCTTTCTTCGACGAGTCCTCGCTGCTCTTCCGAGCTACGCGGCTCTTTGATTTTTTCATCGCAGTCCCGAGCTGCGTCCTGCTCGCTGCGTCGATCGGTTTACTCCTCTTCGCCGGCTCCTTCGATCTTTCCTGCAGCGGTGGATGCCTCATCATGAAGTAGCACAGTGACTTTGGTATTCGAAAGAAATCGTCCATTATCTTAACCGTGAGAAAATCTGGCCCTAGAGGATCGGGCGGTATGAGCCTAAAAAAAAAATATTACAATATTGTCAGCGAGTGGCACGAGGAATGAAAAAAAAAAAAATTAAATAAAAAACGTGATTGCAGGAAAAGAAGAAAAAGAAGAAACAATTCGTCGTCGATTCAGCGAGATCTCACGGATATTCTCATCTTCGGACATGCGTAATGGCTAATTTGATCCGACAAACTACTACGAAACATTTATCATTCGGAGAAGACGGAACAAGAAGAATTATTCTCCAAACTCCTTATTATCCTATTTATTTTAATTCGACACTTTTTTTTTGCATTCTCTTATCTCGCTCTACATCGTTCTTGGAAAAAAAAAAAAAAAAAAATCACTTTTATCGAGTTCGGTGGCGAATTTGGTTCTGCGGGATTGTCTCATGCGAGTTCGCAGCACGAAATCATTGCGCACGAAAAAAAAAAAAAAGAACTTTGCTGTTTCTTTTTTTTTTTTCTATCAAGAATCGATCGAGTTCTCGAGTTTGCTCAGCAGGGTCGGTGGCGGCGGTGGATGACTGCCCGGATGTTTCTTCCTGTGGCCCATCATCGTGCTACGCTGGGTAAAACTCTTGCCGCAAAGATCACAAACGTATGGCCTCTTGCCGCTGTGGGTAAGCTCGTGTACGGCCAGAGCGTTCGAACGTACGAATGATTTCGAGCATATTTTACAAGGATACGGTCGTTCACCCGTGTGCATACGATTGTGCATCGTCAGTGACTGATTATTGGCGAACTCCTTGCCGCATTGGGTGCACAAAAATTTTCGCGAATGTATCCCAATGTGATTGTGCAATATGTATTCGGAGACGAAACTCTTGTCGCATATGTTGCAGCGATGCTCCTTTATAAGGACTTTTTGCACGACACCGTGAACCGTACGTTTGTGTGCGCCGAGATACGATTTTTGTAGATACGCCTTGCCGCAAATTTCACATATGAAACTCTTGGTACTGAGATGACTCGTTCGATGATCCTTGAGCTCGGAATTCGACATGAATGATTTATCGCACTCGTCGCACTTGTAACGAAAGTCACGCTGATGTACCCGTCTTACGTGATATCTGACCGCTACTTTGCTCGACGTTACGAAATCGCACTCGTCGCAATTGTACTTAATACCGCTGTGCAGCTGTACGTGACTCTTTAGCTCGGATTTTCTCTTGAATGCTTTCTCGCAAATGTCACACTTGTGCGATCTAACGGTACTGTGATTCACCATGTGAATCGTGTGCTCTCTTTTGCGCTGAAATTTCAACGAACAAATTTCACACTCGTACGTCGTCCCGGCGCTCTCGCGTTTCTTCGCCGGCTTTTTTTTCCTCCTCGTTCTCGAAGAATCGAGCTCGCGATCGGACAGCGGTACGTCATCGACGTCGAGAATCTTGCCGCGTGATAATTTCACACCAGGATTCGCGTTCGCGATTGAACGAACTTTCTTCACGATTTTCTCATTCACGCTCGTTCGCCTTTTTTTCTTCCTCCCCGAGACGCGTGTCTTTTCCATCGATGAGGAATCCTCGATGATCCTCACGACTGGCGAATTATCCGAAGCCTCGGGTGTTTTTAACGTTGCGACATGAGTTTCCTTCGGATCGATGGATTTTTCGAATTCACGCACGATTTTGGTTTCGTCGATCTTCGCGAAACTCATGTCAGCGAGACTCGAACAAGTTCCCAAAGTTACTGCGCCGGAATTTTTTGATGTTTGCTGCTTCACCATGAAGTAGCACAGTGACTTGGGTATTCGAAAGAAATCGTCCATTATCTTTACCGTCAGAAAATCTGGCCCCAGAGGGTCCGGTGCGATGTACCTAAAAAAAAGTAATTATTATAAATTTACGGTTTTGGAGATGCGAGGAAGGAAGAAAGAAAGAAAGAAAGAAAGAATGAATGAAAGATTCATCGTCGGTATTCGATTGTATCGCGATAACGAGATTTACATGCATTTTCTAATATATGAGACTGGCATCGCCGAGGTATGTATATACGTATATATATATATATATATTACATTTTATCGAAGTTTTTTCACAACGAATTATTTTAATCTTCCGTTTACATGATCTTCGAATATCATCGTCAATTCTCCTCTTTATTCTTCATTTACTTCAACTTAATTCTCAACACTTTTTTGGGAGTTTTTCCTTTTTTTTTTTTTTTTATTTCTTTTATTTTTCAGCCACCGTATCTCGATCGAGATTGTTTCGTGCGATTCGTCAAAAAAAAAAAAATTAATCGAGGAATTTTCTCAACGAGGTCCGCGGTGGTCTCGGATGCTCGCCCGGATGTTGCTTCCTGTGCGACATCATCTTCGTACGCTGCGTATAAGCTTTTCCGCAGATATCGCAGGCGTAAGGCCTTGCCCCCGAATGCGTGATCTTGTGAAGGACAAAAGCGCTCGAACGTACGAATGTCTTGGGACAACGATCGCACTTGTACGGTCGTTCGTCCCGATGCATGCGATTGTGCATCTGCAGGCTATTATTATTCACGAATTCCTTGTCGCATCTCGGACAATAATAACGTCTTCCGTGCGTAGCGAAGTGAGCGCGCAGCGCGTACTCCGAGGCGAAAGTTTTTTCGCAAATTTTGCACTTGTGAAACTTCGACAGCGTCTTCTTCTTTATACCGTGTATCGTTCTGCGATGATTGCACAGCACCGACTGTTGCATGTAACCCTTGCCGCATAAATCGCAAACGAACGATTTAACGCCAAGATGAAGGGTCTTGTGATCCTTCATGTCGCTGTTGGTCATGAAAAGCTTGCCGCACTCGTCGCACGCGAAACGAAATTCACGAAGATGCACCCTCCTTATGTGACATCTGATGGCAATTCTGGTGGTCGTATTGAGATTGCAATAGTCGCAGGTAAATTTTAGACCCTGATGAAGCACACGATGGGTATTGAGGGCGGATTTTCGTTTGAATCTCTTGTTGCATATCTCGCAGAGAAATGGCTTTGACTTTGTGTGCATTACAATGTGGGTAGCGTAGGGTGATTTTCGCTCGAAAGTTTTGCCGCATGTTTTGCACTCCCACAATCCGGTCTCGCGATTTCTCTTATGATCCGCTATATTGATCATCGTATTGTCATCATCGTCCGATTGTTCGTTCGTACGATCATTCGGGCTCTCGTTATTAGCGATTAATTCCGTTTTGATGTACGGTCGATCGTTCCATTCCTCGATCGTAGGCAATATCAGCGTCTCGTCATCATCGTCGTCGTCGTCGTCGTCGTCGTTGTTTTTTTTCGATTCGAGACTTTCCTCCTCGCTGCTGCTCCTCAAATCCGAAGGATTCGCGATTTTCGATTTCTCCGTCCAGCGATAATCCGTCGTTTCGAGCGATTCATAGGTCGAGCCAGAACGACGATGCGCCACGTTGCTTCTCGTTCGATTCTTCTCATCATTATTCTTCTTCTTCTTCTTCTTCCTTCTTCTCGTTTTCTCGTTATCCGGCTCATCGAAAGTTTCCTCGTCGTACTTCCGGCATTTCAGCATAACACTTTCGGTCCGGGGAATTCGAAAGACATCGTCCCTAACTCTTATCTTCGGTATAGCTGGCTCCAGTGGATCGCGTCCAATGGACCTAAAAATAATCACAATATACGTCAGTCGATGGGGGGAGGGGGGGGGGGGGAAAGTTTAAAAATCAATAAATAAATTTCATACGAAAGTACAGCGGTTGCGTGATGAAGCTTTTTTTTTTTTTTTTCTTTCTGTTTTGTTTTTTTTTTTTCGAACGCGATAAACATTGGGCATGCGGCATGAAAAAATTCCTCGTCTTAGATCTAGGAGGCCGTTTATGAGGTACATTGAAACCAAGCCAGCACAAGAGATTTGCCAAATCTCTCATCTATTTTTTTTTTGTTTTTGTTTTTTTTTTATTACATTCTACACTTTTCTCGTGTTTCATATACACACCCACACACGCATATATATATATATATATATATTCCAATGATCGAACGCGTGAATAACACTAAAGAGGATTTCTCGATGTTAAAATTATTCACAATCTCATTATACGAGTTTATTTATTCCCCAATGTTGTGGCAAATCGAACGCGACAGAATAAGACTCGAATAAGATCCCGAGTCAATGATGAAAACACGTTCGGGTATTGGCAATGAGCCAAATTTATTGGAACGATATTATTCAATTCGGTTTATTGACGAAAATTCGCGAATAAAACGATAAATCTTGCTCGATAAATCTTCAACGCGCGCACACACGAAAAGTCTCTCTCGTACGTTTTCGTTTTGGGGGTTTTTTTTTTTTTTTCCCATTCTTAAGATTTCTTGCGACGATCATCCTCGATCAGCAAGCGACTCGAACGATGCAACGCTCTCACGTGACTCCTAAGCTCGAATCTGTACGTGGTCGTGAAGTCGCAAGTATCGCAACTGTAAGTAGTTTCGCCGTGTATGTCGCGATGCTTGTGCATCTCGTGCAATCTCTTGAACGTACGTCCGCACAGATCGCACTCGTGCGGCCTCTCGTCGCTGTGCGACTGCAGATGCTTCTTGAACGGCGCGAGCCCGTGGAAACCTCTGCCGCACGTGTCGCACTCGTAAAACTTTGGCTCGGGCTTGATCCTGCTGTGTCGTTTAACGTGACGATCGTAACGCCATTTGCACGTAAATTTTTCGTCGCAAATATCGCAATCGTAATTCATGCGAGTCGCGTGTTTGCCAACGTGTATGCTCATGTGCCTGTCAAATTCCGATTTGCACGGGAACGCATAGTTGCAAGGAACGCAGCGATAATGCAATCTTGCGTACATGTCCTTGCTGTGAATTCTCATGTGACGATCGTATTTCGATTTGTAATCGAACTGATAGCCGCACGGACGACACTCGTAATTCGCCCTTTTATCAATATTGTGCATACTCGTGTGCCTGTCGTATCTCGATTTGCACGTAAAATTCAAGCAGCACTCCTCGCAACGATAATGCGACTTTGGCCGTTGTCCGTTGTGCTTGTACATGTGCCTGTCGTACTTTGATTTGTGCTCGAAACGATAACCGCAAGGCGCGCACTCGTATTTCATTGTCAGCACTGATTTTCGTTTCTTCCCTTCGACGTCGCAATCCTCGCTCGTATCGCCATCGTTGCAATCTTTTTTTTTATCAAATTCACGCTCGTTCAGTGGAACATCGTCGAGATCCAAGGATTCTTCCTTTATCAATGCCGTCTCATCGTTTACCGTTTCACTCGAAAATTTATCGGTCAACGATGAATTTGACTTTTTCCGAAAAATATCCTCATCATCTTCATCATCGTCATCATCATCATCATCATCATCATCATCCTCGTACACGTATTCCTCCAACTCATACTCATACTCCTCATCCCCCTCCGCGTTGTCAACTCGTCTCTTCTTCCTCGCGGAACTCTGCTCCGCCGTTTCCTCGTCCGAGATATGCTCCGTTTTTACCGTCACGAATTCCAACGACGCGATCGTTTCTTCCTCCCTCTTGATCTCGAATTTTTTCTCCTCCGTTTTCTCATTGACGACCGTGGTCCTGATCGATCTCTTGGAAACCGGCGACGATACGCGCGACATGACTTTCATGCACTGTGCCTTCGGCACACGATAGAAATCGTCCAATATTTTTACAATTAGAAACTCCGACTCGAGGGGATCTGGCACGGCATGGCTGAAAAAGAAGAAGAAAAAAAAAAAAAAGAAAAAAAAAAGCACACGAATAATTACTTGTACAATCGCCGAGTCGACGGAGACGAGGATAAGAGAGACGAGAGATCGACAAATTTAATTGACAAATCAAATATCGTTCCAGCGAGAGATCAGCATGCAAAAGAGGGGAAAAAAAATAAAAAAATAAATAAATAAAGAAACATTACCGACAAAACATAACCTTATGAACTAGGAGGCATTTTCACGGGGGGCAGGACAGGGAGTGACGATTGAAGCTCACAACACACACGATTGACGTTCGAATATTATCCGTTTATTCAAAAATCAAACGCTCCTTACACTTCTTCCGTTTCACCGATCGAAATTAACTTGAAAAGTTTTCATCGAATAAACTTTTTCTCCTCTCTCTCTCTCTCTCTCTCTCTCTCCCTCTTTTTGGCATTCGCCAATAACGTTTTTCAATCGAAAAATATTTCTTCGTTTTCCGAAATTCATGAATTCGAATCACCGGCATTGGCAAGTTCGACGAGCGACGTTCTCGGCGGTGGTGGATGACTACCCGGATGTTTTCTCCTGTGGGCCATCAGTGTCGTACGTTGGGTAAAGCTCTTGTCGCATATATCGCAAACATAGGGTCGCTGACCCGTGTGCGTTAATTTATGCACGGCAAGGGCATTCGATCGAGCGAACGATTTCGAGCATATGTTACATTTGTGTGGTCGTTCACCCGTGTGCATGCGATTGTGCATTCTCAGGGAATAATTCGTAGCAAATTCTTTGCCGCACTGGGAGCACAAGAATTTTTGCGAATGTATGCCAATGTGATTTTGCAGACAGTACTTCGTTGCGAATGTTTTGTCGCAAAAGTCACATTTGAGCTCCATCGGGGCACGATTGTGTACACCGTGAACGACGCGCTTGTGATGAACGAGATAGCTTCGCTGGAGAAAACCATTGCCGCATATCTCGCATATGAAGCTCTTAGTGCCGAGATGACAGGTTCGATGATCCTCCAATTCGTGCTTCGACATGAATGCCTTCTCGCATTGATCGCACTTGTGACGATAAATCTTCTGATGTACCCGCTTCTTGTGCACCATAAGCGAGACTTTGTAAGCCGTACTGAAGCTACAAATGTCGCATGTATGCATCGAACCGCTGTGTATCTCGCGATGCATCTTAAGTTCGTATGCACGCTTGAAAGCCTTGTCGCATACGTCGCATTTGTGGGGCCTTTCGTTGCTGTGCTTGAGCATATGCTGATTGTATGCCGAGAGACGAGTAAAATTTTTGCCGCACGGCTCGCACGCGTAACTCTTCGCCTCGGCTTTTTTCCTCGTGTGCGTTCTCATGTGTCGCTCGTATTTCCATTTACGTGAAAATTTGTAACCGCATGGCTCGCAAGCGTACGGCATTGACGGTGATTTTTTCGTTTTTTTCTTCCTATCGCTCGTATCGAACTTCGCGGATTCGTCGGATTTTACGCGCGAAACTTCCGTCACGATGTCACCCGTATCATTGATTCTCGTTGATTTTTCTTTTTTCACGTCGTCGTCGTCGTCGTCGTTGTCGTCTTCATGATCGATAGTCTCGGGAATTTTTGACGATTTCTTGGCTCGATTTTCACGTTTTTCGAGGCTCAAACCGTCGGAAACCTCGACGAGAAGCTCGTCCACGTTGTCTTCCACGTTCGCGACTGACTTTTTTCTTTCACTCGCGTCTCTCTCGTTGATCCTTCGTTTTCCTCGTCTTCTCGTAGTATCTTCGATCGTAATCTCCGCGTCCGAGCTAAACTCGTGCTTGATCAGCGGCAATTCGCTAATTTTTTCATCCCTCGCCGCGACACTCGCGATCCCAATTGTCATTTCGTTTGCGGCGCTGTATCGCGACTGTCGCGAATTATCGAGGATGAATTTATCGTCGTTCGTCGGACGTGTCAGCATCATGTAACACTTGGATCTTGGTATTCGATAGAAATCATCCATTATCTTGACCGTAAGATAATCCGGTCCCAGCGGATCTGCCCCGATGTACCTAAAAATAATGACAATTTTTTTTTTTTCGATTAATAGGAAGAACAAAAAAAAACGGAGAGAAAACGAAAAAAAAACAAAAATACGAGGGTATGATCGATGAAAAATGAAATTACGAAATGATCAAAGATCTGGCGATTGCAATGAAGATTTTACATGCGGAAAAAAAAAAAACGGAATTCATTGTCCGAGATCTAAAGGAAAAGATTATCTAAACTCGTGATATTCAAATATCTTATTATCTATTTATTATATTCACTTTTTTTTTCTCTCTCTCTCTCAACTTCCGGACATGTACATGAGTCACAATTTTTCCATGAAAAAATTCTGTACTTTTTTGCGCTTGTTCTTGTCAATTCAACTCGGTATCTCGTGTCAATTTTTTTTTTTTTTTTTTTTTTTTTTTTCTATGAATTCGCGCGAGTCGCACTGTCGTATTTGGTGAGCGAGGTTGGCGGCGGTGGCGGATGACTGCCCGGATGTTTACGCCTGTGCGCCATCATCGTCGTTCGTTGGGTAAAACTTTTGTCGCACAAATCGCAAGCGTAAGGTCGCAGACCGGCGTGAGTCAGCCGATGAACGGCCAGGGCATTGGAACGCGCGAATGATTTTTCGCAAATTTCACAGTTATAAGGTCGCTCGCCCGTGTGCATACGATTGTGCATCTTCAGCGAGTGATTAGTGGCGAATTCCTTGCCGCACTGGGAGCACAAAAATTTCTTCGAATGCAGACCAATGTGATTGCGCAGACAATATTCCGTGGCGAATGTCTTGTCGCACATGTCGCACTTGAGCTCCTTGGGCGAACGATTCATCACGCCGTGTATGACCCGCTTGTGATAAAGCAAATATGTCTTTTGTGAGTACGCGCTGCCGCATATCTCGCAGACGAATGTCTTTGCGCCGAGATGACACGTTCGATGATCCTCGAGCTCGTATCTCGACATAAATGCTTTCGCGCACTCGTCACACTTGTGCGGATAATCCTTCTCGTGTACGCGCCTCTTGTGCGTCTTCAGCGAGACTCGATAGGCCGTCGTAAAATTACAAATTTCACAGGTATACATCGAGCCTCTGTGTATCTCCATATGCGTATTAACTTCCCACGATCTCTTGAATGTTTTGCCGCAAATTTCACACTTGTGGGGCCTGTCGCTGCTGTGCTTGAGCATATGACGATTGTAGGCTGATTTGCGTGAAAATTTTTTATCACAAGTCGCGCACTCGTGCGACAACGCGGCAATTGACTTTTTTCTCTCGTGCGTCATAATGTGACGCTCGTATTTTGATTTTCTCGAAAATTTATAATCACATGACTGGCACTCGTACGACTCGACGTTTCCGCGTTTCTTGGCGGTATGCTTTTTTTTCCCATCCGCGACAACGACGCGGGGCAAAATTTTCACCGATGCATCGTCCGACGCACCGTGAGATCCGATGTCCAGCGGATCGTTCTCGATCATACTCGCATTGTGACTATAGTCCTGGTTGTACGAACGGCTCGTTTCCTCATTGACAATGTCTCTGCAATCACAATAAGCAATTTTCAGACACGTCTCCCGAGAGAAAGAGAGAGAGAGAGAGAGAAAGAGAGAGATATTCGTTTGTTTTGCGGTTTTTTTTTCGTGATACTTTTTTCCCCTCTCAGAAAAAAAAAAAATTGGATAAATTTTGCTACCTCGAGAGTCAAATGTGTTCTCCTTCGGGATCCGATGGTCCGCTGAATTCGGGGGGGGGCGTAAGAGGAAGTTTTTTTTTTTTTTTAAGTCACGAAACGAATTATCGACGGACAGAGTCATCAAATATATAAAATCTATTTATTCAATTCAAACGTTCGAGCCGTTACATCGTTTCGACATTCTCGCTTCCCGAAAACAAATACGCAACCTCCCTCTCAATGTTAAACTGTGTTTCACGTGTGTATGTACGTTTTTTCTTCTTTTTTTCGTTCCCCCACCCCTCTCGACTCCGATATTCTCGTCTCGCTGTAATTATCATAATCTCTATCATAAAAAAATCCCGGACGAATCATCCGGCAGTTTCTTCTGTCCATTTTTCCCCGCAATTTTCAATCACTCAATTCGTCCGATCGAGAAGTACAAGAGAATGAGAGAGAGAGAGAGAGAGAGATAGAGGAGAACAAAGGGAAACGGAACGAAACAATGAAGAACGGAAAAAAAATTCACGAAACTCGAGGATCGAAAATTTTCTGTTTTTCTTCTTTTTTTCTTTTTTTTTTTTCGCTCGTCCGTCAGCGATATCTCAATGAGTCGTCCTCCCCCCCGCTCAGACGCACGTGGATTTCTGATGAGCCGTAAGATTGCCCTGGCAGGAGAAACCGCGCTGGCATATTTTGCAGACATAAGGCCTCTCGCCCGTGTGTCCGCGTCGATGAATCGTGAGCGTCGAGCGTTGCGAGAATGCCTTGGGACACTGATCGCACTTGTATGGCTTTTCTCCCGTATGAACGCGTCGATGCATCCGCAAATTTTCCGAATCCGTGAAACCCTTGCCGCATATATCGCAAACGTATGGCTTCTCGCCCGTATGTATTCGCCGGTGTTTCTTCAGATGCTCGGCACTGCTGAGACTCTTGCCGCAAAAATCACAGAGATAAAGTTTCGTCGGATTGTGACTCTCCTTGTGACGAAATAGCGATCTTTTCGTCGCCAGTACGCGTCCGCATATGTCGCATGTCGTGCTCGTTACTTTATTGGCTTTTATCTCGGGATGTGAGCGACGACAGTGAGCCGATAATTGACGACGAAGATAAAACGTACTGCCGCACTGTTGGCAAACGAAGGGCTTGTCGCCCGAATGTATATTGTAATGTTCCTGAAGATCGATGGCTTTGCGAAATCTTTTTTCGCACTCGTTGCACTTGAACGGCAGATCGGCTTTATCGGCGTGCTTCGTCATGTGTATACTAAGCGCAGCCAGCACCGTTGTCTCGTAATCGCACTCTTTGCACACGTAGCTCGGATAAAAATGCGTCTTCTCGTGTCTCTTTAGATCGCGATAGAGGCGAAATTTCTTTGGACAATGCTCGCACGTCAAATCACCGTCACGATGACGCGACATGTGCTTGTAATAATTGCTCTTGTGACGAAATATTTTGTTGCAATTTTCACACCTGTACTCGGATCTGTTATCGCCACTTTTTTTCCCATTTTTATTGCGCTTCTTACGCGTCACATGAAACTTCATGTGCTTGCGAAGGGTTATCAGGGTGCGAAAAATACGACCGCACTGATTGCACGTATTTTTATCATTATTAACGTTTCGTTTGGTTCGGTGCTCGAGCGCATGCTTATCGAGAAGATTCTCGTTAGCGAAGTACATACCGCAGAACGAGCAATTGTATGACAATGGCGTTTCATCCTCCATATCCATGTCCAATTCTTCCTTTATCTCCGACGTTATTCCCTTCTCCGTGATCGACGATGCAACGCTCGCTTCGGGGGATTCACGTGTCTCGATGATGATTTTTTCATTCGCTACCGCGGGATCGATCACCTTTCTCATCAAATCGAGCCTCGCTAACATCGCCATTGAACAGAAATCTTCGGGAATCTGAAGCTGGCTGTATCTGAAATGGGAAAAAAAAAAAAAAAAAATCAATTCATGAATTTGCATCAGTCTGCCGCTTCGTGATTGTTTGACGGTTTTGTTTTGTTTTTTTTTTTTTTTTTTTTTCCCCTCTATATCACTTCCCCTTGCTCTTATTCCCTCTCTCTCCCGTTCTTTCGCTATGCTTTTGTTTTAGTCACCTTCGCGTAATTCGCCCTCGTGAAACACGGCCCTACGAGACACGCGACACACGAGAGTATATGCCTTGGAAAGAAGAGACGCCAAACGGTATCCATGAGAATGATATCTCGAGCTTGAAGATTTTTGGCTGCTTGCTCGTGTGCACATTTTACATCCAGCAAAAAAAAAATAGAGATTCGTTGAGGAAAAAAAATATTCGTTGATATATATATATATTTTTTTTTTTCTTTTCGAATTCGTATGAATTTTTTTTCTTTCTCGAACGTTTTCGTTTTCGAGAATTTTCACGCTAGCTCTACGGAAAAATTGTCCGCAATTTACGAATTTTTTTTTTTTTCTCAAAAATTCATATGCATTCAGAAAAATCATTAAAAAAAAAAAAGAAATGATCGATTATTGTTTCGAAAATTATTTTTTCGAACCAAATAATCAATAAACTTTTTGCATTATTATCATTCAAAATTAATATTATTCGCTTGTTCGTCGCGATTTATCACCTTCGTCAGATTTTCGTATCGCGAGGTACGAAAAATTCTGATGGATCCGATGCTTTCTATTGGGAATTCACAAGGACAGAGAGAGAGAGAGAGAGCCTCAAGTGAATGAAACATTAATTTTCACCGATTTCTCCGAGACCCTTGGTATATTAATTTCTTCTTTTCTTTTTTTTTTTGTTCATAGAAAAATTCGATGAGGAGGCACGATGAATACAGCAGCGTCATTCGCTTTCTCCGCATTCGTTTATTCGTTACAACCCATCGTTGCTATTGTCGCAGTTGAGTATTAAAAACGAAAAAAAAAAAGAAAACAAAATCTTTTCGTACAAAAAAAAAACTGCACTTATCCGAAAAAAAAATGTCACGCAAATTGGGATCAAAGCTTACGGTCGCGCAATCGCACCAAATTTTCGTTCTTCTCCGTCGTCCATTAAGCCCTGCTCAAGTTCCCCGAAGCGGAGTCTCGTATCTCAACGGCCCGCGCCGCAGTTTGCCACAATTTTTTCTCAATTTTTCAATAATTTCATTAAAAAAAGAAAACAGTTTCTTTTTTCCATAATTCTCGTCGCTTCAATTTGAATATCTGGTAAAAAAAAAAAAAAGTAACATTATTATGCTGTTCAAGCTCCGATACAGCACCGGGCCGACGAGACAAAAAAAATTCATAAAAAATTACGACGCCGATTGCCCGAAAGATAATCGGTTAATCCGGTTCTTTGTCGATGAAAGAAGAAGAAAGAAAAAAAAAAAAAATAAAATCAATCCTTTTGTCTCGCTGGCTCAACGCTGATCATGACGCTGACCATGTGAATTTTTTTATGAGCATTCAGCAATGCACGCGAGACGAAAGATTTGTTGCAATACGCGCACTCGTAGGGTCTCTGTCCCGTGTGATAACGCTTGTGTATAACGAGGGTCGAGTGTTGGGTAAATGATTTTTCGCATGTATCGCAAGTATATGGCTTTTCGCCTGTATGAGTTCTCTTGTGAACGACGAGGGTCGTCCGTTTGTGAAATGCCTTGCCGCATACGTCGCATATCAGTGATTTTTCACCGCCGTGAAGCCTAAGATGATCCTGCAGCGAGCCCTTGGACGAGACAATTTTTTCACACAAATCGCAAACGTACTTGTTATCGCCCGTATGCGATTTAACATGAACAACGAGAGAATTTTTGTACGCGAATATCTTGCCGCATATCTCGCACTGATGCTTCACGGGACGAAAATTTGGCTCGTGAATTATCGCATGCCTCGCCAATGTATGATTATTCGGGAATGTTTTGCCGCATTTATGGCAAACATGCTCGTTCGCTTCGTGTTTCATGTTCATGTGTCCGTGCAATTCGGCATTCGTGAAAAATCCCTTGTCGCATACGGCGCAGTAGCAAGTATATTTTTCATAATGACGCCGCCGATGGGTCGTAAGCTGGGATGCCTGAACGAATGCACGACCGCAAACGTCGCAAATGAAATTTCTCTCGTGCGTATGAATACGACGATGCACCGCGAGTGTATTAGTACGCTTGAAGGATTTTTGACAAATGTCACACTTGTGAGGTCGATCGTCGCTGTGCGCTACCAGATGACCTACGAATAGATTCTTCGATCCGAAGCGCTTGGAGCATTTTTCGCATTCATAAAAATTCTTTTCAACGCTGGAACACTGCGCTGCGGTCTCGATGTTTCTCGTACTTTCGGCGATCTTGTCGTTGTCCTCGGTGATTAACGCAGCAACGAGATCGCTTCGCTTCGTAAGGTCAATCTTCTCGAAGTGCGGCTCGTTACGCGTGGATTCTGGGACTCCGAGATACGTCAAATTTGACGCCGACGGGCTCGTAGATCTGAAAATTCAAAAAAAAAAAAAAATAAAACTCGTCAGACGACATGGAGACTTCTACGGCTCGGTCCTTTCGTTATAGCTCGATTGTTGTCTTTTTTTTTTTTCAGGGTGGAAATTTTCGTGGGCAAATCACTCAACGTGGGCACTCAAATTTATTAGTCGAGTTAGATAGATAGAGAGAGAGAGAGAGAGAGAAAATACAGTTGTCGACTTTTTGTTCTTGGTTCTCTTTTATTTTTGTTTGGGGAATGTTTTTTCTTTTTTTTCACAAACGGAGTCTCTCGTATGTACACTTTGCGGGATGGGAAGAGTTTTTTTTTTCTCTTTCAACCGTCTCTACGAATATTTTTTTGGAACGAAAAAATCTCCACGCTCTGACTTACCTTAACGCGTTTTCTTTCTTTTTTTTTTCTCGTCTACGGACACTTTTACGTCTGAATTTGAGTTTCTTCCGATTGTCAAAGCCCCCTCCCGCATCAATCAGCCAATAAGATTCTCAAACATTGGAAATTCACGAATTTCCGTTGAGTCTAGTTTAGCAAAATGATCAAAATCTTTGATATAATAAAAAAAAAAAAAAGGGTTTCCGCTGTTACAGTATTCTGGCAATAAAAGTTGATATTTTATTGAAAAAAAAAAAAAAATAAAATGAAATAAATAATCGCGCAAAGTTTCGTGAATCAATTGACGGAATTGTGACACTTGGCATGCGAATTCAGCGATCCCTGCTGCGTGAATCTCTTCTTGCATATCTTGCACTCGTAGGGCCTCTCGCCCGTGTGAGTTCGCAGATGTACGACGAGATATTTCTTGACGCCGAATGCCTTGCCGCAAATCTCACAAACATGTGGCTTCTCGCCGGTGTGTATTCTCATGTGTATGCGCATATAAGTTTTGCTCGATACCGATTTACCGCATATCTCGCAATTTATCTGATTCTCACCGCTGTGTATCCTGAGATGTACCTTAAGGGCGGCCTTCCAGTGACTCTCGAAATTACAGATAGCGCACTTGTGCTTTTGACGCTGACCATGAGACTTCATGTGCATGACGAGATAAGCGGAGCTGGCGTATGAAATATTGCATATCTCGCAGACAAATGGCTTTTCGCCCGTGTGCGTGAGAGCATGACGCTCGAGGGTCTGATTTGTGTAAAAGCCCTTGTTGCATATGCCGCAATGAACGACATAATCGCGATTGTGTTTTTTCTTGTGCAAGCGCAGATCGTAACCGGATACCTTGTTAACGCCGCATATGTCGCAGGTGAAACGCTTGTTGTGCTGCTTGAGATGAGTCTTCAGGAATTCTTCGGTCTTGAAGCTCTTGCCGCAGAGCTTGCAGGGGCATGGTTTATCCAACTGATGAATCTTGATAATGTGCTTGGCGAGCTTGTCCTCGTCGTTGAAAATACGATTGCAATCGTTGCAGTGGCAAATTTTTTTTTTCTCATGATTACGACGATGCCGAACGTACTGCAGCTTGTTTCTCATTTTTTTGTTGCAAATATCACAGATGTATGTTTTACGAGTTTTTTTCGTCGTTACGTCATCGTCATAATTCGGTAAGTCAAATTTTTCGATTTTCATCGAGTTTCGTTTTTTTTCAACGTCGTCGTCGTCGTCGTCGTTGTTTTTTTCGTTGATCGACGCGCATTCGAGATTCTCCGTGATAATCTCGCGCACGTCGAAAGTCTGAAATTCTTCGATCAACGAAGCATCATCGACGACGCGCCTCCTCGCGTACTCCTCCGCCAGATCTATCGGATCCTTTTTTTCCGATATGCGAATCTCCGCTAAGCACCTGGAAAAAAATGACAAATTTCGTCAGATTGGAAGAAAAAAAAGAAGAAAAAAAAAAAAAACAAACACGCTTTTACGGAGAAATATTTTCCGCGCTAAACCATCTCGGATGAGACGAGTGTCTTATTTCTTTTTTTTTTTTTTTTTTCTTTCTTTTTTCCTTTGCTGCCTCATAGAGGAGGCGCTTTAGCGATGTAAAGTAAAACTTTTCGCGATCGATCGACGAGAACAGTTTGCTCAAATACTCTGGGGATGGGTGATCGCTTGGCTGTGCGTACGTGGGTTTTGCGCGACGAATATGCTGAGGCGCCGTTTTTTTTTTTCAGAGTTTCCGATGGCAATACGAGACTGAAATTCGGTAAAATTTCGTTGAAATTTCCATCAAGGAATATCCGACGATGATAATAATTTTTTCTCTCTCTCTCTCTCTCTCTCTCTCTCTCTCTCTCTTTAAAGAGAGCAGGTGTGTGCGCGCGATGAGACTGAAAAATTCAAACCACTGTAAAACTTTTGAAATAATTTAGACATTTCAATGTTTTTGATTTCCTTCGATGCTAACGCATGTAATTTTCTATCCAACATACTGAAACTTTATGGACACTTTTTTGTTAATGATTTCTTGAAACATCATTGAAAATTGAATAACGACGAATAAAATTATTTTTTTTGCGATTTTTTTTTTTCCTGGATGCATATTTGAGGAACGTTTCAGTTTTATAATGTCGTATTTTCGAGTCATCGGCTTTTGTTGGTCACACGAGGAGTAAGTAAATATCGAAATCGTGAATATTTTCAAAATTTAATGTGTATTTATCATAAAAAAAAAAAAAAAAAATGTAATTACAGGATTCTCACGATTATAAGTCACGTCGATGTATCCAAGCTTCGATCCATCATGAATTTTGTGTAATCGTTAATAAATCAATTCCATCTTTATCAAACTGTTGCAACAAACAATCGACCGAGATCAAACGGATGAGCGTGAAAAAAAAAACTGCTTTAACGAGTTTTAGCAATACAAATATATATATATATATACTTTTTCCCCTCAAAATCAAACATATCCAAATCTTGTCCGATTAAGGCGGCCCATCAGTGACAAAACTGGTCAAAAATCGTGACGTGAAAAAAAAAAATTATAAAACCTATCATAATATTTTCTAAATACTCTGTCTAAATAAAATTTATGAATTTCGATGACGTTTCCCGTGATACTTTATTCATAATTTATTATAAATAATATTATAAATAAAGTCTCAACTGATCAAAAGTATTTAACGCTGTCGGAGCGATCGAGTCAAAAACGATAGCTGATATTCATATGTTTCCTCGCGTGCGGAATGACAGACATATATTGTATCCGAGATTTGCGCGAACGATGACTTTCGCGATTAAATTTTTCGGGAAAATACCTGACAAGACACAATTTTTTAAATACCATTTGAAAGTTCACGATTTCATCCTTTCAATACTCAAAATTTGAATAAGAACTCTCGTCTTTATCAAAAGGTATCATTGTCACTTCCGGCGAAAATGGTAATTTTCAAATTACTCGTTCGCAATAATTTGCCTCGCAACATACCCTGAAATTTTGAGAGAGCGTTCATTGCATCTTAGATAACAATCTCCCGAAGTTTCATTCGTATCGCCGGTTTTTTAATTCACTGATGAGCCACCTTAATCTGTCTTTTTTTTTTTTTTCGACCACGAATTCTCAAAGCTCAGCCCAAAATTTCCGGGAGAAAAAGTCTCAATTTTTTTTTTTTCAGGCTTGCCAAAGATCTCAAGTGCGTCCGACGACAAATACGTGCGCGCACAGCTTCGAAGGTTGTTTGGTATTTTTTTTTTTTTTTTTTTTTCAATTAAAAACTTTGTTTCACAAATTCTAAAAGTGTCACATGTGCCTCTTCGCGTGAATTTTCAGTGTGGCATTATGAGCGAACGATTTTTCGCAGTATTCGCACTTGTAGGGACGTTCGCCGGTATGACTTCGCGAATGTACAACGAGATTTTTCTTCGACGTAAAAGCCTTGCCGCATGTCGCGCATACATGAGGCTTCTCACCCGTATGTATCCTCGTGTGTATCTTCATGTATTCGCGCGAAACGAGCTTTTTGCAAATATCACAAGCAATTTGATTTTCACCCGTGTGCGTACGAACATGATACTTGTGGCTTCTCGCGTGATAAGTCACGAAATCACACGTATCACAGCTATAAAGCCTGCGCGATTCCGGATTTCCATGTGTCTTCGCGTGTATCCTCAGATAAGCCGGCGAACGATATGCCGAATCGCAGATCGTGCATTTGTACGGTTTATCCTCGACATGACACTTTGCATGAATCTCAAGGGATGCCCTCGTGTGAAAGCCCTTCTCGCATATATCACAAGATAAACGAAATTCATTGTTGTGACGCCTGAGATGCGCCCGCAGTATAGCATCGGAGGATTTTTTCGCTCCGCACAAATGACAAACGTACGGTCTCTCGTGTATCACCATGTGCGACGTTAAATATGATTTTTTCTTGAATTTTTTCTCACAAATATCACAAGTTATAGCGCCAATCGGATGCTTGAATATCATGTGCGTCTCGAGTGCCGCGTACGTGGCGAATGAGCGTCTGCAATCGTCGCATGGTATCCATTTGAGGCCTCGAAGCAACGCTCGATGCCTCGAAAGATCGAGCTTGCGCGAAAATTTCTCATCGCAATGATCGCACTCGTATAGCAACGAGACGGATGATTTTTTGTGCTCGCGACGATGATCGAGACGCTCGCGATTAGTTGGAAATCTTTCGTCGCAAAGATCGCAACTTATCATATTAGCGATCATACCGTGCTGCTCCAAATGACGCTTGATATTAATTATACCCGGTATCTCGTAATCGCACTCGCGACACTTGTATATTCGTGAATTTTTCATCGAGCGTCTCGTTTTCTTCGACGACGACGACGACGACGACGACGACGACGAAAATGACGATGATACTTTGTCCAAAGATACATCGCATCTCGTGGCTACGGCAATTTTTTTCGTAATTTTCAACGATGACACTGTCGAATTTCGCGAAACACGGGTACGCCTGATGGCTCGTAGCCTGTAAACAGAAAAAAAAAAAAAAAAAAATAATCATCTTTTTCTTCTTCTTCCTTTCTTGCCTATTCGAGAAGAGGTGTCGAGTATTTTCGATACGAGATACAATCCGATAAAAATTCCGGCTTTCCTGGATATCGAAAGATTCATCGAATCGCGATAAAATATAATTTTCCCTCGAGCAAAAAAAAAATCAGCAGATTTACTACTATTCGTGAAAAAAGTCTTTATTCGTTTGTTTTTTTTTTTTTTTTTATTTTTTTTTTTTGGCATCTCCATAAAGCTCTCCGAACTCCTCAGTCGTACGAGATTCGGAAAATTCGAATCCACGGATTCGCGAGAATAAGAAAAAAAAAAAAAAAGTAGTATGCGTAAAAATGTATCACGAAAATTTGGTAAATTCTACGATCTCATTTGTGTCATGAAGCTTGAGATGTTTCGTTAGACTGGAGCGTTGGGTAAAATTGGCATCGCAAACGAAGCATGTGTAGGGTCTCTCGCCCGTGTGGGTACGTCGATGCTTCGTCAAATATTTCCTCGATATGAAACCCTTTCCGCAATATTCGCAGATCTCATTTTTCTCATCGTTGTGCATTCTCATGTGACACTTCATGTACGGTCGACGTATGAATTTGCCGCAAATCGAGCAGCCGATTCTACCATCGCCCGTATGCGTCGTACGATGCTCCTTGTGGCAGTAGCTCCAAAATGTTTCGAAATTACAAATTTCGCATTTGTATTTTTTTCGCAAGCTCGGATCAAGATGAGTTCTCATGTGACTTCGCAGATAAACACGATTGGCAAACGGACGTTTACAGATATCGCAGGCTATGCTCATCTCATTCGTGTGCACGCTCATGTGTAATCTCAGCGTTGCATCGTCGTAAAAGCCCTTCTCGCATATTTCACAGAACAATGCGTAATCGTAATTGTGACGCCTCGTGTGCTGCTCGAGACTCAGATCGGAGGCTAAAGTTGCACCGCAAATCTCGCATATCCTCGGTGAACCGTGGATGCTCATGTGAACCCGTAAATAACGCTTTTTCTTGAATATTTTCTTGCATACGTCGCACTCGATGGGTCCTGAGGATCTGTCTTTTCGAAAATTCGACGGATTCCTTTGTTCGATAACAAAACCCGTTGAACTCGGCTTTTTTATTCTCACGCAACGTCCCTTCTCGTGCCTGACGAGCGACGCTTTTCTCGTAAATTTCTCGTCGCATAAACGACACGCGTGAATCGATGATTTTTTTGCTGAAATATTTTTTCGTTTGTGCACGATGGACACGTGAAGGTGCAATGATTCATCGGATTCGCAATTAACGTTGCAATATTCGCAACGATATTTTTCATCGCTGAGCCTCGACGACGACGAGCCTATTCTTTCACGTTTAGTGACAATTTTTTCGTGTCTTATCATCGAAATTTTTCGCTTCAATTTCCTTGCTCTTCTCAGCTGACCGGTGATCATTGCCCTGTAATTAGAAGAAAAAAAAAAAAAAGAGGAAAAAAAAACCAATGTGTTATCACATAAGCGAAATTCGATTATAAATTTATCCTCCCCCCCCCTCCAAGAGACCCTCGTTACGGAAATTTTTCTTTCTTTGCACCAGCGCGAAACCAAATTTTTCACACCTTTTTTTTTTTTCTCGCAAGAATATTTTGCTACGAGATTCTACAAAACACAAAAACAAAATCTCTCGCGATACAGCACTCAAGATCTATATGCGTTGTAAAAAAAAAAAAAAAAATTAATTAAAATTCAATTCAAAGACATGCGGCAAGCTTCGACCGAGGAGACAAATTTTTCTTCAACGTGGAACGATTTTGACGAGCCAACGAGAATTTCATGCAGTTTTTTTTTTTTTTTTTTGAGTAAAATTTCAAACTCGACCGAATCCTGGAGACAATTCGTGGGGTATGAGAAATAAGCAAACGAGAGCGAACGTTGATTAAAACCGACGAGTAGATTCGGGGATTTAAGGAAGGGAGGGGAAACGGTGAAACTGAAAAAAAATTTAAAAGAGATTTTTTTTTTTTTGCTTTCTTCAAAGTTTTAAAAGTATATAATGCTGCTTTATTAAATATCGTGATACACATGAAAAATCTAGGTGACAAAAACTGTCCAATCGTTCGACAAGAATACCATTTATAGATTTTCCTCTCTCGTCGTGTTTTTTTATTATTATTATTATTATTATTACTTTTTTTCAGTACGTAAAACTGATTTGAGAAAGAAAATAAAAAATACCATCGAGCTTGGCTCGACGAGTTGGTGCGTTTTTTTTTTTTATACAATTTTCAATGTAGCTTAGAATAAAAATTGCCTCATCCCCTTTGACAGCCGTAAAAATTTTAGGCAAAGTGGGATTTGTTCTTCCTACTTAAAAAAAAAAATATTTAAAAAATGTAATAATAACTGAAGGTCGATACGTGGCGTTGAAACAAAATTTACAATCGACTTTGCAATGAACGATTTTTTTCCTTTTCTTATATTTACACACACACACACACACACATTTCATTCATATCGTTGATTAACGTAATATCAGAAGTACCGAGAGAAAAATAAAATCAATTATTCGCAAAGTAATTATGAGCTACTCCAGCAATTCTCTTAGAGACTTTCCAACGACGAATATTGATTTTCGAGAAAAAAATAGATAAGAAAAAAAAACCGAAACGAAATTTTATTCTTATCATGAATAGAGAAAATGTACTTTATTATCCTCTGATTCTAGGAGTAATTTAAAATTTAAAAAAAAGAATAAGTCAATTTCCTTTTAAACGTACAAAAATCCAAATTTTTCGAGAAAAAAAAAATGGGTCTGTTTTATTATTCTTTTTTCTCTCGAAAGTTTGTGAATTTTTTTTATAGAAATTGATTTTTTCAGCTAAGATAATTATTAGATTAATTAGTAAATTCTCAAGTTTTTTTTTTAAAACATCAGCCAAATTGAGATTTTGAGTAAAAACCGATTCCCCTGGCTCAAGTACTAACCTTTTCTTTCTTTTTTTTTTTTTCATTTCCGGAACAACCGAAAAATGGCGAGAATATATTTTCAGCTAAATGTGAAAACGATTTTTTTTTGTACACACAAAAATAAAAACAGTTTTTAAAATTTCTCACAGCATGAGATTTTTCATTGCACGTAATGAGATGTGAAAATTCGAAAAGATAACTGAAAAATTGGCGTTGAAAAGCTCGGTGCGAGAATTCGTGGAATGGCTTATTAATTATTTCGCGTTTTGCTATACAATCACTTTTTTTTTTCACGCACTCGACGTTGCAACGTCAATTTCTTTATTGCCGCACTGTTACCTTAACTCATACGAAGCCCACGCTAGTTTTTCGTTATCCCCCCCCCCCCCCCCCCCCCCAAGTTCAATTGCACTCGCGCTACCGAAATTACAAAGACCTGTGTACTTCGTGGAATGTTTTGTAATTGTTGAAGCTAACATTAATGGCCAAGCTAAATGTATATATATATATATATATATGTAAATATGTATAGAAAAAAAAAAAAAATTCATCAATTGAGACCGATGGATACGTTGATAAAATTTCTCGCTCCGCGAGTATTATTCCAAGTTTCAAGTCTACCGAGCATTCACGGAAACTAAGGCACAAAATTAGTTTGTTCAGCACGCTCTCCGTACGCTCCAACATTAATTTGTTTTCATCTTTTTATTAATTTTTTTCTTCATTTTCTTTTTAATTCGTTCAAATATAAATCACGAAGCGCACTCTCGAGCTTCGCTGCCGTACAACAATTATTACCAGCATCCTTGTGTGCGATTATTTCGCTCATTATCCCTGTGCGATAATTTTTTTTTTTTTTCAATCCATTCCCACGTTCGTTAAAGGCGAGGCAGGAAAAAAAATCTTCTCGATTACGACCGAACGAAATTTAATTGAAATTTGACGTTCGGTCATACTTTTTGTTTTGTTTTGTGAAATTGGACCAAAATTTTGAACAACTTTTTTTCTTCTTTTTCTCTTTATTTTCGCAAAATAAATTTTTGCGTTATTGCGCTCGTACTTTTTTGCTGATGATAGCGAGATAATTTTTTTGTTTTTTTTCAAGCCTCGAACCTTCGAAGGATGCGCGTGTGTCTGTGAATCGTATAAAAGTGTGAATGATCGATCGAAAAATATATCATGTGAAATGATGATTCGCGACTGAGCGATGATTCAACTACGGACGGGAACGTAGATTATATAAAATAGTAGTCAACAGAAAGAGTTGCGAAAAAAATAAAAGAACGTATTGCCACCGAAGGAACATAATATCTCTTTTCGTACCTCGCAAATATATATACTATATATATAATCTCTATCAATATATAATGTATTTATATATCTATATATGTACTCTCAACGTGCTTTGTACCAAGACAATAGTGAACACGGTGAAAGAATAAATAGGCATTGTAAAAATCGTATAAAAGTCTTGTCGAACAGTATAATTAACGTTAATCTCAAAAAAATATATACATACGAGACATTCCGCGCAATTTGAGTCAGCATAAAAATGACATCTCGAAAATATTAAATAAAAAGGCTCATCCTGCTTATTTGCATATAATTCATTCGGTTAATTTTTTTTTTGTCCCGAACCGCTGCTGCTTCGCATCGAAAAATTTATTTCAATTTTTTTCTACCTTCAACCTGATTTTTAGAGAAATCAAAATATTCCTTTCTCATCCCTCCATCGATATTCGTATAATTTTACGGGTAGTTTTATTTTTAACAATATCACGACAATCAACAGTTTCAAAGTTGCATTTTTTTTTCTCCCTTGATAGACAAATTACCGTCGAGCAAGGCAGGGTTTGGGCTTGTAAGCCTGAAAATAAAAGTCCGAGACGTGTAAAATACTGTGAGAACTTTCGATTGTGAGAAAGCCATGGAAAAAACGTTCAAACTCCTTGAAGAGAGAAAAAAAAAAAAATTCAATTAACGTCATGATTAATAAACAATCGGAAACAAAGGACTGAACCAAATATCAGTTTGGTCTCTGTTGATTGAAAAATGAAAAGGAAAAAACATGTTTTTTCTTCCCTAAAAAATCAAATAGCTCGAAAAAAATTGCATCAGTTTTTTTTTTTTTTGTTTTTTAATTTATCGTGGAATAAGAGAGAAAAATGGAAGAATCGACATCTGTTGGAAAATTGTTTATACTTGTGAGAATTATCGTCTGCTGCGAAACGAATGGTTTGCATACCAATCAACGACCCAAACGGCCAAAATCATTATCCGCGATCTTACATTGGGCGTGTTCAGGCGAACTAAGTCCTGAGTAACCTGAGTAAGTTACTAAGAATATCTAACCAAGTTTTCGGCCGGGACACTTTGTAGATACTAAGATACTAAACAACTCAGCTGTGACGCCATCTTGGTATCATTCCAGCAGTATCCACCATGGTACCTGCATACAGCGCGATTCCGTCAGTCAGTGAGCGTGTCTAGACCAAGACATGCTGAACTCAGCCGCTTAGAGGTAAAATTTTTTTCGACTGACTGCCTTACTTAGTATTGGCGATCGACACTAAGCATGCGACTCCTAGCGGGTTTTTGACGAACTGCTATTGGAGCGCAAAAGACTTTATTTGTACACGCGATGCACACGAAAGAAAATCCTGTCTATGAAAAAGTAGCTAGCGTCGAAATAGCGGTAGAAATACGACATAAACTGATAAGAGTTCCGCTAGTAAGCACATTTATACGACTGCATTAAGCTGAATTCTGCTGGCACGTCGTTTACATGACCGCAAGCAGCCACAAAATTGCAGGCAGAGTGTAACGCCACAGCTGCCACTGAAGCGCTTCAAACAATAACAGCACAGTGGCAGCAGAATTTAGGAAAAAATGCGATAGCTAGTCGACAGCAGAATTGCGATTATTTCTAACAGCATTTAAGCGCTAAGGTAGCTCTTCTATTGCAACACGAAAAATTTCACGGGCGCCTGATGACAGAATTACGACAAATGTAACGTCATATTAGCGGCAGAACTGTGACATACCGTGCATATCACGTGGGGCGGCAGAATAGACGCGGTTTTACATTAGTAACTGGCGGGTTTTTGCTGTTATTTTGCCAACAAATGTCTATCTGGGTAAATTAGTTTTGAAATTTCTGTAACTGTTCAAATTAACAAAAAAGCTGTAGTTCAAGTTTTTTATATTATTGAATATCGGAATGAAGACTGTCGAGAGGGTCGAATCTGCGAAATTCAGCCCAAAAGTGAAATCTAACGCTAGAGTTTATTGTTGCGTGTTCGAATGTCATTCTCGTCCGTTCACGGATCGAGACGTGACATTTCACCGGTTTCCCGTAAAAAAAACGCCGGTAAAGCATCTCGGACAAATTTATTCGGCGTGCGTGAAATGATAGATCGACGGAAAATGTGGATAAAAGTGCTCAAAATGTCTCGATGCGACCCGAAGTCTTCGATCAGAGTGTACTGGCCCTAATATTTCGCGTTTTGTTTCGTTTTTTTTTTTCAGTACATCCAACTACCACCATTTGCCCGAACTACAGAACTTCTTCCCCTTCAGTTATATTTCGATTATTTAGGTCTCCTTTTACGAAATCGTAAATTTGTCGCAGTATAAACGTCCCATTTTTCAAGTATAAACGTCCCATGTTTTCAATGCTAGCTGTCGCAAACTGCACTCGAATAGCGCCATATTTCCGAGTGACGCGAGCGCCGCCATCGCTAGTGACGATCGCCAATACTCAGAGGAGGTGGATTACGTGCACCGATCGAATTCGATCAGTCGACTTCTATGATTTTTCCTTCTCTAACTTTCATGGTTCATGGTTAGCAATATTTAGGGTTTTTCGTCGGTCGGGATCACTAGCTTGTTTTTCAAATATAAATCGGTTGATGTCAGTGGCACATTTTGAAAATTACCCAAGACCCCCATAACCATAGATAACGAAAACGGACGAAGATAGGAGGCGTTGTACGTAGTCGCTTGTCGATATCGAATTCGATTTTGCACGTAATCAGCCTCCAAGGACTGAGTTCGCCTGAACACATCCAATTACGATCCGTACATGACATGATTTTTAGATTCAACGCCCTCCATATCAATTTCCAATACTTCAAACAGCTAACCAAAGTGTGGCACATACGGCGACAAAAATCGGTAATTTTCATAGCCTCGACATATCGAAAATTTTCAACACAGTCATTCACCCCCCCAGATGGTGACTCAGCCACGTGGAATGTCTCGAGTATATCTCAAAAAGTAAACCCCCCCCCCCCCCCCTCCAGCATAGTAACACTCTCACTCAAGAGTGTGCCAGTTGATCACGACTCCGATAATCTTCAATGCTAACGCAGGGAGGAGGGGGAGCTTCGAGCAGCAAAATACCCAAAAGTCCCGCGAAACATCAACAAAAATCACAATCTCACAAATTTGAACGTTCGTAAAGCACCGAAAAAAAAAAAAAAAACAGAAAGTTCAGTTCTCACAAAAAAAAAAAGCCAAATTACTCGAACGTACTGTACATCCAACAAAAAAAAAATATCTCATCTCCAACGCCCACAAAATGACGAATTGTTTTTCAAAACCAAGAAAAAAAAAAACAACAACAACAACAAAGTGCGTGCCTTCGAAAATTCTCAGCCGGACAACAAAACCGAGACATTCTCGATCGACTCCGTGCGGCTCTCGTCGTTTCTCTGTACATCGATCTGGCGCAACGACGATACCTCCTGTCGACGCTGCTGCGCCTCCTCCTGTGCCCGCGCATTTTGCTTAGCGTGAGTCTTCAAGTGGCTGTTGAGCATTGTCTTCGAGGCAAATGATTTGTGACAAAAGGTGCAAGGATACGGACGATCGCCCGTATGACCGCGAAGATGCACGACGAGCGTCGTTCTCTGGGTAAAACGTTTCTCGCAGTGGGTACACTGATGCGGTCTCTCGCCCGTGTGCGTGCGCCGATGAACGCTAAGATAATTCTGCGATATGAAGCCCTTGTTGCAGAGATCGCAGACATGTGGCTTTTCGCCTGTATGCTTGCGCACGTGTACGGTAAGATACGTCTTGCTTGACACGGCTTTGCCGCATATATGGCAAACATACTCGTTCTGCGGTCCACCGGTACCATGCGTCCTCATGTGAACCAGGAGCACTTGCTTTCGCGAGAAACGCTTGTTGCACAATTCGCACAGATGCTTCTTCTGCGGCGGCACGTAATCCGGCTGATGCAGCTTCGCGTGCAATCTCAGTCCCTGACGATAGCGAAACGTTGCGTTGCATATGTCACACTGAAACGGCTTGTCCCTCGTGTGAATAAGCTGATGCTCCTGATAATTGTTACGCGAGTAAAAACCAACGTCGCACTCGTCACAATGATACTTGTAATCGTGATTGTGACGTCTCTGATGATTTGTAAAATTTTGACGATGAGAGCTCGTATAGCCGCATGTCTCGCAAACATGATTGTCCTTGTCCAATTGTTGTTGTTGTTGTTGTTGTTGTTGTTGATGCATCTGCTCATGATGCTTCCGCAATATCAACGAATTATCAAAGCTACGACCGCACTGATCGCATCCGTATATTATCTTCGATACGTTCGTGCCATCATCGTTGTCGTTGTTGTCGTCGTCGTCGTCGTCATCGTTGCACATTATCTTTATGTCATTGACATCGATGAGGCCGTCACTCGTACAATCTTCCTGCGACAGCATTGACAACTTGGTAACAAAATATCTGAAAATAAAGAGAGAGAGACAAAAAAAAAGGGGGATCAATCAACGGATTCTCGGAAATTTTGGGGGGGGGGGGGGGCGATGATGGTGGATTTTGTTCGGTTTTTTTTGTTTTGAAACTCAAATGCTCGTTAAATTTGGCTTTTGCTTTGTTTTTGAAAGCCTGGAAACGCGCCACGAAAGGGGGGGGGGGGGGGGGATGATCGGAAACTTTGAAGATTGAGGAAGTGTCCTTCGACAAATTTCACGAAGCAAAAATTTTATGACAAAATAAAAAAATTATAGGTCACACGACTTTTTTTTGTTACTTCTGCCAATTTCGTGCGTTGGTGGAAAATTAAGTTTTTTTTTTGTTTGTTACGTTGTTGAAAGGGATTTTTGCGTTGCTCGGACACATTCGACTGGTTTTTCTAGGGTGGCAGAGTTTGGCAAATTTTGTAACGAAGATATACTTTGGAGACCTTTGGGTTTTTCGATCACGGTTCATTGTGCTTGTTTGTTTTTTTTTTTTGGTCCGATTATACTAGTGAGATACTCGGAGAGTTCGTTGAGCCTGTGGGCTCTGTTTTTTTTTTATTTTTTTTTTTTATTCCCGATACACTTTCCAAGCCCTCTTGATACTTTGAGTGTTTCTCGAGCCTGATTGACCGTCACTCGCACCTGATTGGCCATTCCCGTACGTCACGTGTCAACACGTCAAATGTAAGGGCTTTGTATTTATTTATTTATTCATTTTTTTTCAAGTCAGGACTCACGAACGAATTTCCCTGGGCAAAGGTTTTCGAGAGATCCAATATCGGTAATTATTTTCTCTTTTTGGATTTTCGATCGTCTTTTTTTTTGTTTTTTTTTTTTACTTATCGCTGTGGTCTCGCTTTGTTTTTTTTTTCCTTCGTTAAAGCTCAAGTGATTTACCGGTACGTCATTTGGAAATATTCGTTGAAACGATTCTGCGGCTCTCACGTAACGGAGAAACGCGTTGGAGTTAATCGTTGAGATAAATTCTGCTCGTGCATCCATTGATATTGTCGTTAAGAGCAAGTTACGACAATTAAAGTAACGTTCGGCTTACGGATAGATTTGTAAATTTTTATTATATCGAATAAAATTATACATACGTGATGGTCATATCCAAAACGTGTAATGATAAATCTTACCTTGGGATGCGTAATTTTGTTTTGTTTTTTTTTTTTTTTTTCCTTGTAATTTCAGGAGCCCAGACATACCGACCAAAATTTGCTTTTCGGTATTTCTAAACAATTTGTATACATATATCGTTTTCCGTTCTACTCGCATCGATAAGCGTCCTGTGTTTCGAATTATCTTACTACTAGTCTCTTCTCTATATTTGTACTCGTAATTGTCGTGAGTGAATAAAATTTTAATCGCGAGCAGATTATTGAGATCGACGTTGCGATTTATGACTGAAAAAAAAAAAAAACCAATTATCAAATAACGACTTTTACAGCTAATATATTAACATTCAACAAGAATTGCTGCCACAAACTATGTTTCACAGAATTGACCGCGCAAAAACGTATTCTCTCGAACTTGCAAAGATGCCAGCTGAAAACAAACAAGCGAAATGTATTCAATTTTTTTTTTTTAACTAAAAAAACTCGACGTCTCACCTATGTCTGATTGGCAACGTTCCTTAACGACTATAACATTAACGAAGTATTGAAAATTTCGCAAGAAAAAAAAAACAATGACACGATTTCTGTTCGAAATGATTGTGGAAAAATAGGTATGAAGCTATTTCAAGTACAAAATATGTCCTTTTACGAATAATTCACAATTATTTAATAAATAAATAAATAATCATATAAATAAATATGTATGCATACGAGGCGAAACAGGTCAAGTCGTCTATCTAATTTTTCATAAAGTAGATTTAAACTATTTTGACCGAAAAAAATACTCAAAAATCCGCACTATAAATTTTTTCAGAAATTTTACTTTTTATCGCACGATAAAAATGGTTACATAAAATGTATGCTCTTCATTATACTTGGCAATAAAATTTTTTGCAGCCTTCAAAAAATTCAGCAATATTCACAATCCCCCCCCCCGTAAAAATAGCTTTTTTGATTTGCCTACATCCTTTTTTTCTATATTATAATGTAGTCTGCAAAAAAAATTGTCACCCATAGGATTGCTTTTCATCGACTCGGCCTTTAAAGTGACACGTAATGATAATGGAGTCTAAAATGAATACGGAAATTGCTCCTTTCGATCAACAGGATTGAGATGATCAATAGATATATTCCCAAGCCCTCGTTACATTTAACCCATTTACGTCGAAACGAACACGTTTTTTGGGAAATGTTGGAGCTCCAAACTCAATGGGAAAAATGAAGTGACCGTAGACCAAAACCATCTACTATACTATTTTTGGGCATGATCTTTCGATTGGCGGGGTCGAAATTGCTTTTTCAAGGCTGAGAAAGAAAATATGGCGGATTTTAAGTGAAAAAGTACCAAAGAATGAAAAATATTTTTTTTTCATCTTTTTTTTTTACTCGAAAGTGTATTAGGATAGCATTCCCACTCTATGATCAACGGCGATAAAAAAAAACGCATCCAGCGTCAAACTTATCACGAATACTTTCGTTTACAAATTTTGTGCAGATAAGAGTATTTTTTTCATTTGCAAATTGCGATATTTTTTATTCGCATCCACCATATTGGATCCGCCATCTTGAATTTTGAATTTTGTTACCATGTTCGGATTCGACGGTGACGAAAATATGAAAAAACGTTTAGAACCAATGATTTTAGGAATTCTGTTGCTTATGATTTCGGAGAAAGTAGTTATTTTTCAGTTTTTTGACCGCCATATCGAATTGAGAATGAAAAATTAGATGAAACATTATACAGTTGTTTTATCCGACATGAAATTATATTAGCATATAATTATATTAGCTCATGAATACGTGATTTTTTTTTAAATATACAAGAAAAATCTGAATTTTACAAAATTTCACGTTATTTCCGCCATTTTGGAAAGGTTATAGGAAAGGTGACTTGATGCCTGGAATAAAATTTTTTCCTTTAATTTGAACTGTTCCGATCACCGTTGATCATAGTGGGAATACGATCCTAATACTCTTTCGAGTAAAAATAACGATGAAAAAAAAAATATTTTCCATTTTTTGATACTTTTTCACTTAAAATCCGCCTTATTGTTTTTTACAGCCTTGAAAAAGCAATTTCGACCCCGCCGATCGAAAGAGCACGCCCGAAAATAGTTTAGTACATGGTTTTGGTCTACAGTCACTTAATTTTTCCCATTGAGTTTGGAGCTTCAACATTTCCCAAAAAATGTGTTCGTTTCGACGTTAATG
This sequence comes from Rhorus exstirpatorius, assembly GCA_963564615.1. Classification (NCBI taxonomy): domain Eukaryota; kingdom Metazoa; phylum Arthropoda; class Insecta; order Hymenoptera; family Ichneumonidae; genus Rhorus; species Rhorus exstirpatorius. Next base: position 22,971,288 of record OY751315.1, read on the forward strand.
GGTTAAGAAAAAATTTTGTTCGTTTATTCTCGATAGGCGCAATTAAGATAACGAATTTTTGATCGACTTTGAAAAAAAAAAAAAAAAAAAAAATTACACCGAAAAGTGTAATCGGGAATCCTAAATACCATTGTCCTTTTTTTTCGTGCAATGAAGAGTCAAGTTTGCATGATTTCGGCTATTTGTTTCCAGCTAAAAAAATTCAACGTAAAAATCTGGCAAAATCACGAGATTTCAGTTAGCCTGGACCAACATTCTGAAAAAAAAAATTTGAACATTTTTCAGTAGCATGAAAAATGTAGATGACGGACTTGACATTTAGCCTCATCCGATAACATCGACCCCCGGCATGCAATCGATCGTATATCCAAAAATTTAGATAAAGGCACCTGTGAATTATTCCGAGTAACTGATTTTCTTTTTTCTTTTTTTTTTCGCTTCCTCCCTTACTCTCGTCAGTTTCAACAATCATCTACTCGAAAATTCGAGAATAACGAATAAAACGTTATTACGTATATCCTCGAATATCGAATTTTTCGTAATACAATTCGACGAACAGCATCAACATATATATATATATGTATAAATATATATATGTATAGAAACGATTATTATCACAGCGACGACGATTAACAATTTTTCTTTCTTTCACGAGAGAGAAATTACGATATTTTTTTGCTCTCCCCTTCTTTTTTTTCTTCATGATTATCCAAATCAATGTTTCTTCATGTGATTGAGCATAATGGTACGAGTGACAAAGCCCTTGCCGCACAATGTACAAGTATAGGGTCTCTCGCCCGTGTGATAGCGCCGATGAACGGTGAGCGTGGACGCTTGGGTGAACGATTTGCCGCACATTGCGCACAAATATGGCCTCTCACCGGTGTGTATACGCTGATGAACAACGTAATACTTGCGATGGGTAAAACCCTTGCCGCATACGTCGCAAACGAGGGGCCTCGAACGATGAACGGCTTTGTGACTCGTCAATGACTCCATTGTTGTGAATTGTTTGGGACAAGAGTCGCATTGATAGCACGACGATTTTTCATTTATGCCTGTATTAGCGTCAATTGCGTTCGTGGCACAGGTTAAACCGGATATCAGAAGATTGTTCGGTGTAATTGGATTACCGGCAGCACCGTTCGTCGATTTATGCGTTTTCGCGTGATGATTATAAAGATTTCGCGTCTCGAATCTCATTGGACAGTGCGCACAAGTGTAGGGTTTCTCCTGTGCGGCGCTGTGCATTCTTTTGTGACGCTCGAGAAGCGTACGATAGCGAAATGTCGCGGGGCATCTGTCGCATTTAAATGTCTGTTCGTTCGTAATATTATTGCTGATGGTTGACGACGACGACGACGACGACGACGACGACGAGGACGCTGTTGACGACGCGTTCATGAAAAAATTGTTATTATTTTGTAAAAAAAATGACGAGGACGAGCCAATCGGTGTGCCCGTGTGTGCCATTTCGTGCATTCTAAGATGACTGAGAGTCGGAAATATTCTTGGACAAAGGGCGCAAGAGAATTTAATGTGAGACTCGTTGATATCGTGACGACGTTGCTGCTGCAACTGCACCTGCAGCTGCTGCTGCTGCTGCTGCTGCTGGTGTGTCGATGACTGATTAACATCGATCGTCGTATGATAAGAGTGCGAAGTTCTAACGTGATAATTCAACTTTGCAGAACTACGAAACTCGAGACCGCAGCTCTGACACTGCTGTTGTGTCTCTATGTGAATCCGCGAATGATCGTTCAACGAAGATTGTTCGAGGGAGATAAGTGACGACGACAAGGACGGGGGATGAATCGAAGGGTGATGAACGGACGACGACGACGATAACGAGGAAATTAATGATGTCGGTTGTTGTTGTGGCGGCGGTGGTAGTGGCGGTGCCATTTGAAATGTCGACGTGAGCATCATCGGATAATTGGCAAAGATGCTCGGCTGTAGGAGGCTAAAACAGCCTGGTATTGCCGGACCTAAGTCACCCGTTTCCGGGGAAGGCGATAAGATTTGACGTAACATCCCCGACAATCCACCGAAGCTCTCGGCTTCCCTGCAAGGACAAAACCCAACAACAATGCATGGGACATATTCCCCTGCGTCAAAAATTCGTGGGTTGGCGATTTTTTTTGTGTTTTTGTTCTCCTTCTTTCGTTTCTCTTTACGAAAAATGCATTCACGAAGCCCCTAGTGAAGGAGAGACCGAACCAGTAATACCGGAACGATTGAAAAAAAAAAAAAAAAAAAAAAAACGTGGTGTACCAAAGTGTCGACATTTCTTTTAGTGTAAAATTAAATGACGAGGGCTACTGTTCCGAAGGTAGAAACCTTGACGACAGAATGAAGTCGGAATACGAGAAGTATTACGAGCAATTAGAAATTAATGTATCGTTAATGAAACGAAATAGTTTTAACGTTTACAAAGCGTTGAACGGGGGAGTGTCTATTTCTGCCTTGCTGACCGCAATTTTATTTATTACCAACATTGACCGATTTCGTCTCATTAACTTTGATTAATATTGAAGATAATTATAAAGAAAATTTAAATATTATGAATTTCGAAGCTCCGTACGTTGACGCTCGTTTGTAAAGCTCGAAACATGTGGCAAACTTTTGGCATTGTGGAAAAATAACCTACTCCCACATTCCTTTTGCGTTTAGTCATATTTCATTATAAAAAAAAATTTCATAGCTTGTTATAACGATATAAAAAATGAAGGTAGTAATGAATGGATGAAAAATATGAAATGCATCCATATATCTGTACTGAGGGAAATGATAGATGTACCACGTGACATATGAGTGCGCGAGAGAGTTAACTGCTTTGGTATTTCCTTATTTTTTTCGAGTAGACCGAAATTTGGGGAAAAATGAAAAGTGTCATCTTCGACTCTATAAAGGTAGCTTCTGCTATCCTAGAAAAATCTAACTTTTGCTTACTAGAAAAATATTAATAACGATGGATTTGCAAAAACATCTACTGATGATAAATGCAATTTCCATGCTGGTACATTTTCGTCGAGATTTTTCAAATAATCCTTACTTTTTTTTGACCAATATTAACGCATCACGGCTTATTTTGCTAAAAAAATACTCTCTGAATTTGCCACGCAGTTCTTTTTTTGTAGGTTCGATCGTTTGACAATCGCAGCCCACCGATTAACCGGCAAAAGAAAATCTTTTCACAAACTGCTGTAATTTTTTGAACGATCAATACCACAAAAAATCTACGTGGTGAATTCTTATTCACTACGTGGTACTATTTTTTAGGAACGATATGAACCTTGATGCATTAAAATCGGTAAGAAAAAAAAGTGAGGAACATTCTTTGAAAAATCTCGACGAATTACTGTTAATTGGTGCAGTAAACTTTGCAAAAACCATTAAAGTTACCTCAAAAGAGTAACAATACAACGGTTATCTTTTGTAAAATACTATAGGATGTAAAAGAAACTAAAGAAAAGGGATTTTTTACCGACCGAGTCGGGTGTCATTTCACCGTAAGGCGATGTAAGAGTCACGTGACCGGCGCACGAAACAACAGCGAAAGTGGCTCAGATGGTAACCTTTCCCATTCCCTATTTTCTTGAAAATGAGTAAACGAGATTTATTGAAACTCGGGGGATATATGTGAAATTAGTAAATCTATGAAAACCTAATTGGCTTTCTCCCCGAATGTAGTGAAAAAAAAAATGCCAACTGCCAACCAATTACCACGAGAAATCTACTGTTGGAAGGTTATGATAATTAATTTTCATGACATTGATATGATAAAGCCAAACGAGATTTTCATTGCCATTGTAAAAATGGACACATTCATCCGGCACAGTTGGCGTTTCGTTTAATGTATACAAGAAAAAAAAATAGGAAAAGCCCATCGTGTAGATAATGCCGATAAATTAAGAGAATCTTTTCTTTGGGAAAACATGATGAACTTTAGTTTGCGCGAATTTCGACGAGTAGCAGCAGAGGCACTGTTCTCGAATCGTTTCCATGAATCTGGCATCCTAGATGCTATGCTTAAGGTAGTACCTCCGTGGAATCAATGTGTTGAGAAATCATTCAATCTTTGCACGTGTATTAATTATGATATTATCTAACCGTACGTGGAGTTACAAAGAGATTTACCGTTTCAAACTCGAGATAATTGAAGTTAAAATGAGCCTGATTAACACGTAACCCATGCGCCAGCCATGCCCTAACGACACGGTTTTCGCTGTACCGCCTAGACGGGTGTCGAGAATTGACCAAAAAAACTAAAGTAACGTAGGTAAGTATCATAGGAATACTCTCGTAATAGCTGAAGAGGATTTACCGTTTAGTTATTGAGATATATTCGTCGACAAGCCCCGTGGAGCGGACCGACTCTCTCTTGTTTCGTGCGTGCCCGCTCACCGTGCTTTACCGCGCCTATATTCCCGCTGATTCCCCGCCACCGGTCGCGGAGGTACTACCTTAACGATTCGAGAATTAATGAATGGAAAGTGGCATCCGAGAACCATTAAGGCGGATTCGAGAACAGAGCCCCAAGGTCGGATTTTCGGATAACAGATATTTTACTGACTTGGCTTCTTAGCACAGCTGTCTTGACAATTGTCAACGAAATCGTAATTGCCAATAAAATCTACGTGCCGTATCAAAAACTCATTATGGGATTAGAAAAGAAAAGAAAAAAAAACATGTTTAACGATAATTATGTGCGATTTACCTCGTACTCCAAGATTCCCTCTAGGAATTAATGTTTTGAGGTTATGCAGCTATCGACTAACCTAGACCTCTTATTCGGAAATATTTTTTCACTCCGCGGCAAGACCAGTTATGCTATCGTTCTTCTTGCACGGGTCAAGTGACTTTCACATCGCCTTAAGGTTGTTCAGAAGTTGGGTGGGGATGGATCGGAGTGGGGAAGATTTTCCTATGCTTATACATTGGGCGCTGTCAGTCACTCACCCCCGCTCGGAGTGAATTTTGGTATTGATCGACGTGGAATATTTCAGAGTACTTGGTTAGCTTTCCAACAAGAGTTCAATGACACGATCAGATATATCGCAAGCTTATTGAATTCGCGCATAACTGTCCATTAGAGGCTGTGCAGACGGCACTTAAAATTACGAAACTTGGCGATCTTTTTGCTCCGTAAATAAGCTCAAAACTGACTTGAAATTTTACATAGACATAGTTCAAATGTTCGATTACCCACTGCGTAAATTTAAAATTTTGTTCATAAGACGCGATTTGCTTCTAAAAAAATCTTAAAACAGCCGCGTTTCCCTATTTTTTCTTCTTATTATTTTTTATTTTTCGGTCCAAAGTCCAACTAGATTTTCATACTTCTTTTCATCTTGCATGAAAATGTAATTTGCTTTTGTTCGAAATATCAACAGTCTCGGAGAAAACAGAGAAGGAGAAAAATTTATTTTATAAATTGCTTCTACAAATTGCGTATCATATAGACCAGGGCATAGCAGATCAATGAGTCAAAATTTTCTTTGTGCAATGCCTCATCTTTCAAGCGCGTTTTTCTCAAAACTGCATTTCTTAAAGTAGTTCTTGCGCGACCGGTGGCGGGGAATAAGCGAATAAGTATGAAACAAGCGAGTCAGTCTGCTCCCGGGGCTAGAATACGACGTTTTTAAATTATAACGGTACGGTAAGTAAATTTGAGATTTCGTCAGAATCTTCATTAATGTTTATTGCATCGATCCAGCAAATTTTCGTCCGCTGATCCAGTTTTTAAGTATTAGAATTTGAAAAGAGTGAGCACTCTAGCTTCGTTTGTCACTTTGGGGCATATAACCACCTCGTTAAATTGGAAAAGTTTACGAGCATTATATCTCCGGAATAAAACGATAATAGAATCTAAAACTTTGAAAACATACGGCAGGAACCCTCAACCTTTCCGTTTGTCCTATTTTTATCAGTCTATCTAGATTTGACGAGATTGCAAGAACCACCTCAAAATGGCTAACACGATTAAAAAAAAAAACTACCGAATCAACTTTGCTCAAATTTTTATGGTATGTTCAGTACACTTATGGTTCTCCCTCAAACTAGGATAATTGCGATATATCATAGTTTTTATTCAGCGAGCTTAAAAAATCGAAAGAAAAATGACAAAAATCGGAACTCAATTTTAAAAACGGCGCGAAAAATTTAATTTTCAATGTTTTTCAATCAATCCTAGTTCCGATTATAGCCTCACAGGTCTGCAGATTGAACTACCGTTTAATTTTTTTTTTTTATTCCAGATGAACACAAAAGCCAGCATCATGTCAACCGTCAACTTACTTATTTATCATATGTGTGTCTTTCGAACGCTGTAAAGTCGATTCCAATTTATGTTTTGGCTTGAAAAAAATTCTGAGTGATGGTATAAAATGTCAATAAATATATTATAAAAATTCCCAGATTGTGTATTTTCCATGGCTCGTTGGAAAAAAATTCAGAAAAAAGCCAAAAAAAAAATACAGCCGTCAGACGGTACGACCCCTTTAAGGAAGTACCCTCGGTACGACGTAAGTCAGAGAATTTTAACCTTCTACTTGAGTAACGTAGTATATAATTTGGCAACATCGCATCCCTTGCTTTAGTGTACGTACTCACGTACAAGTATAATACTTATGTATATGACACTGAAGCAGCCAGCGAGCGGTTTCTGTGTGTATTATTAATTTGAAAAATGAGCGAAAACAGGTATTATTGGAGAAGAAAAAAATGTTCCAAAATAATTTATGATAGTCGAGTGCGACAAAGTGAAGTGGGCAAATCGATTCCCAGTGTTTACGGGAAAAGAAATATTTCTAACTTAAACGATGACTTTAAAAATGATGCAATTGACGGCTGTCGTGTTGTCACGTCTGTGAATTGCTCGAAAATCTTGTCTTATTTTTAGTTATTTCTCCTAACACAAGCAAGCTTTATATGTTTTGGAAAGAGAAAAATGTTCATGGGATATTCGTTTACATCTCCTTCAAATTTTATCAAAATCTGTTTGTTAATTCCAACCTGATAAATGATAATGTGCGTCAAAATCACAGATTCCCATAAGACCCCATGTTAAGAGCTTCGAAATGAAAATATTGATATCTTCTTTCAAAGTCAACCAAAGATTACAAAAATTTAACTGAGTCATTTTTGGAAAGGTTTTGACATCTCTGCAAATTTTCGTAATTTTCTGTTTGTTAATTGATTTACCGAGGGTACTTCCTTAAAGTCACCGTGCTCTCCCGCTCTTTCTCCGTCGCACTATCTTGGCAACAGTAGCGCCACTGTCGGGTATAATTCTCAAAATCATCTCCACTTTCGCGACCCACCATATCCCAGCAACTACGTTCGGTCTCCTTCACTCCAGGCTTCATGAATGCATTGCTCCAATTTTTTTTTTTTTCCTTTCGTCCCTTTTTTTTTATCTTTCGACGTCGATACACGAACAGGCAGGCGGTGATTTACAGATAATAATTATAATAACGATTTTGACACGTTTTGCGAGTGTTTCTGCGAGCCGTGCAATGGTGCTTGGGCATTTGCCGAGAATATCTCCGAAGAGAGCGAAACATGACACTTAATATCCTAAGATTTGTAGAAGAAACAAAAAAAGAGAAAAAAAAAAAAAAATTCTCTCCGGTACCCAAACGACGTTCCTTACCGAAATCGCTTGCCCTATAATATCGCGAGACGATACCCTCGAATATATAGAAGAAAAAAAAAAATTCAAGATATCGAAGGAGACGAGGGCAGATGGAGGAGAGCAGAGACAACAGAAATTTTTCCATATTTCGACAATCGTAAGAATATCTCTGATAGAATTATCGTTTGACCGTAAGGAAAAGAAAAAAAAAATGTAAAAAAAGAAAACGATGTGCCTCACCTTGGTTCGAGAAACTCCCGTCACGATGATTACAAATTTGCCCAAATTTTCGAGCGCTCTTCGATCCTCTTCGACTCCATCGACTCTTCTCGCTTGGCGCACTCACTTTTACAAGTCCACACACGATAAATTGACAAAAAAAAAAAAAATGAAACGTTCAAACGACGGTGCGTTTGAGAATGAAAAAATTTCGCGCATATATAGCAGCAAGAATATCTTAATCGTCGATTAAACATAGGGTCATCTAAAAAAAAAAAAGGTGCATCTCGAGCAACTTCGAATTGCGAGGATATTAAAAAAAAAAAAAAGAATAAAGCCTCGATACTCGTCAGTACCGAGAATCCATTTTCATTTCTCGTAATCCGACTGTTCATCATTTGTGATAACAGTGAAACAAAAAAAAATCGTACATTGTTAAAGTACACATCAAACATCGGAAAAATTCAAAAATTCATTGAACAAATTTACGATTATAAAAATTTATGAAAAAACGAGAAAACGTCTTGAAAACAAATAATTTTCTTATTAATTAAAAAGCGACAGAAAACGCACGATAAACCGGCGCAGATGGAATATTGCAGCCAGGCAAATCGGTGCCTGTCGAAAATATTAAATGAAGAAAAAAAAAAAAAAAAAAGAAGTCGAGCGTAAATTGTGCTAGCACACGTCGGTACAACATCAATGAGAAAAAAAAAATCTAATAATTATAAACTATTTATCTAGAACAAAAGAACCCATCACAAAAGTCTCAAATTTCGATGCAAATTGCATCGAAAAATAGAGAGACCAAAACTTTCGTGATTTCTCACGTGTCATAAGGGCGTAACACGATTATCTCGCGGAGCACGTGTGATCTAAATAAATCGAGGAGCAGATCGCGCGTCTGCGCTTACCTGCTCTAACTCGAACGTGCTCGATCCGTGCTCTCGTCGAAAACCGATTCGAAAAAAATGGGGAAAAAAAAAAAATTAAATCTCCCACGAATCCTTCTCGCTTGAGTTGCTCAGCGGCGAAAGACTCGGGGCCGTAAATCTCGGGGATCCCTACTGTGCCGCGAGAGATGAGGGACGATGATTCATCGTCGGGATCTCCTCTCGCGGCGAGAAAATATTTTACTCAAACAAACAAACAAAAAAATCGCAAAAAGGCCACTCGACGAGCTTGCCAAAAGTGCGTTTCATATCCCCGCGAGTGTATAATAAAATTATCGACAAAAAAAAAATCATAAACGGAGAGTGCACATCGACTAATCGTCAAAAGATCAATGAAAATATAAATTATATCGTAGATATTCAGGGATAAAAATGGAGAAATTTAAAGAAAATACTCGCCTTGCGAAATTTCACGCCAATCAAGTCCCAGCGATCCTCTGAGACACATTTCGACGGGAAGAAAATTCTTCGAGGCTCTCCTCATCCACTTCCGGGATCGATGTCTCGCGCTCGAATATCTCGACGAATCTTCTTCCGGCCGTTCGTTATAGTCTCTTCGACAGTCTTATTATTATTTTTCTTCTTCTTCTTCTTCTTCTTCTTCATTTCTCATTCGTCTCCCAAATGCAGCATTTGTTTTGTTGTGTGTGTGCGTTTTTTTTTTTTCATCGTAGGCTCTCGAATGCACAATGACGAATGATAATCGTCAAAAATTTCCGACGTTTTCGTGTGTACACGCGCACTTTTTTCTCGAATCTTATCTCTTCCGTGCGTGTGTGTGTGTGTGTCTATTTTTTTTTTTTTTCTCCTTTGTCAATGAATTTTTCGAAGACTCAAAAACTTTTGTACGCGATACGTCAAAGTCTACTATTCACGTACGTAATAATCGTAGTGCACGTAAAATTTCGTCACGACATTGAAACATCGTTTTATCGCGATGAATTTTACAAATACATATATATATATATATATATATATATATATATATATATATATATATATATATATATATATATATATATATATATATATATATATATATATATATATATATATATGTATATAAATATATATATGTATATATTTAATATACATAACAAGTGTATATTTATACGTTTACGTAAAGAAATTTCCGATCAGGGTGGGACGAAGGTCGATGATATCCGGTCGCGAAAAAAAAATAAATAAATAAATTCAACAAGGGCGGATATTTGCGTACAATTTACGAGCTATATCGATCGTCAGTGGGCTAGGGGGGAGGGGGCAAAGGGCGAAAATGGTTTTTTTTTTTTTTTATACCAACGCCTGATCAAGTGCGGCATTTAGTGCCTTTACGTAAGCGTGGGAATGTTATATCGACAACATGTAAACATCGTAATTTGATGGACAGAGAGATAATATAGTCGAGACCAAAGTATTATTCGATGAATAATAACAAATAATGATGAGAAAAATTGATAAAATAATAATGATAAGCGACAAAAAAAAAGAAACAATCGATTTTCATATCGGGGAAACCCCTCTGTCCATTGGAGACAAGAATGTCCATACATCGGCGATCGTTCGAATGAGAAATTTTGCGTTTACGGGATTGCTCTCGTCGATTTTTTTTTTTTTTTAAATACATTTTTCAAAAAAATGCCCCATAAATAGTGAGAAAAAAAAAATCTATAATCTCGTTCGAACGTTTCGCTTTCTTTTTTTTTTTTATATATACATGCTTTATATATATAAATATTTACGTTATATCATCCAGAGATACACAACATTTCATAGAGGCATCCAGCGATTTGAAATTTTTAGGGCATTCTTCGTGAGAACGAAGAAAGACAAAAGAAAAATCGTATTCAATCTTAATTATCACTGATATACGTGTATTTATTTGAAAAAAAAAAAAAAAAAAATTGCAAAACCAAACTCGCGATCGTTTCGAGATATCGAAAAATTTCGTGTCGAGAGAAGGGGAAAAGCAAAAAAGTACTTTGCATCGGCTCGAACAAATCGCTGGATACCCCAAAGGGGCCGAAGATGGTTGTGGGGTGTGTGCGTACTTACCGTGCTGACTCGATGAAGCTTTCCAAAGCTCGAATTTCAATGGGGGAAAAAAAAAAAACGATCTTTTGCTTTTTTTTTTCGAATTTTTCCAACGCGCTTTCAAGAGAGAAAAAGGACGAGATAAATTTCTTTGATTTTACGAAAAGCTCGAATCGTATTTCAGCCTTTTTTTTTTTTATTGTTTTATCATTGTTGCTTCTATTACCGATTTTTAATACGCATGATCTCGATTTTCTTGTTTTTTTTTATGTTTTTGCGGTTCAAAGCGATGATTTTTTTTTTCGTTTTTGCACGTCTAGATTTTTCGTGCGCGTCCATTATCGTTTCAAAGCGTGATTTTACGTTTTTTTTCTGTTTTTTGTTTTTGTTTTCGATAACCGTGTCCCTGATTGAATGGATCTTGGCCGCTCCGAAAGAAATTTTTTAAGATTTTCGTTGCGAAAATTTTTGCCATTCCTGCACGTTTTTAATCGCGAATTTCAAACGATATGGATATTTTTATTTCCATTATCGATAATTATCATTTGATATTAATATAATTTATACAATCGCGAATTATTTGTGTGTGTGTGTGTGTGTGTGTGTGTGTGTTTGTATGTGTGTGTTCGCCACAACATTCATCTTTGGCCCTCGAGTGTTTTTTTTTTTTTTTTTTTTTTTTATCACGAAATATCGAAAACTCACCCTGACTTGACATCACCGTCCGTCGATGGCATGACCATTTCCGGCATCTCGCCAATTTTTTGCTGCTGAAGTCCCGAAGGTCCGGCTTCGTCGCAGGCCAGAGAAACATTAACGAAAGTCGTGGGTTCGATCGTTCTATCGTTGCTCGGCTCTTCCTCGCTCTCCTCTTTAACGGGTAGGCCTGAACGTTTCGAGAAAAATGAAATGAAATGAAAAAAAAACAAAAAAAAAAATCAATGACTGTAACGAATAAGTCTGATCGATGAGCGTAAATAACGAATTTCATGATTAAACAAAAAAAAAAAATTGATTTACTTTCTTCCATGGTCGTTACGCATTATCGACTCAGAAATTCCCTGACTTTTCCAAATTTTACACGCAGGTTTTGCAAATATTCCAGGGAGATTAGGGTCAAGTAGAGAACGCGTGCATGAAAACGCGAGTATATTTACAAACTATACGGGACGGATTATATACATAAAAATAGCAATTAATCGTTTTTAAATATTCTTCTATATATATATTCTATATATAAATTATATAATATATAAACATAAATTATATATATATAAAATTATACATATATAAAAAAAAAATTGAAAAGTATAAAAATAAATATTTTTGTATATTTTTTCAATATTTATATTATTATTTTAATATATATATATATACATATATATATTCTATATTCTTTTTAATAAAGAATAATATAAATATTGAAAAAATATACAAAAATATTTATTTTTAGGTTTCATTTTTCTTAATTCTGGGAAAAAGTAAATTCTGGAAAAATTCCAGAGAATTTTCTAAATTCCCTGAGTTTTCCCGATTTCACGTATGCATAACAACCATGTTCATGATTAAACAAAAAAATTGATCTACTTTCTTCGTTAGAAAAGAAAAAAATTCATTAAAAGGATAATAAAAATTTCGGTATGAATAAAAAAATGTTGTCGGATTTTTTTTTTTTTTCGTTAATTTACCATCATCACCGTCGCACTCGTCGTCGGAATTATCCTCCTCCTCGCTCTCTTCCTCCTCGTCGTTCTGGCTCGTCGGGGCATTCATCTTTTGCTGAATAATCTGGGCGCTTGGACCGGGCACGGATTGTACATTTTGTACATTACCGCCGCCCGTGTCCATAGGAACTGAGGTCATTTGTTGCTGGGACTGCGGCCCGGAGCTCGGAATCATCAGAGGCATACCCATACCCATACCGTCCATCATTCCCATACCCATGGCGCTCGCATGATCGTTCGCCTGTTGCATCGCCGAACCATCCAGACGGTTTTCTCCCGTGTTTTGTCCCGGTTTCATAATGCTCTGCGACGGAAAAAAAATAACCCTTGAACCCGAAACGTTTTTTTTTTTTTTTTTTTTTTTTTTTGGGTAGCCTCATACGCGAAAGGTGGGTGCATTTTTTTGTCCAGCTCGTTTTCCACCGACTTAATGTATTATAAAAAAAAAAAAATTCATATGCCATCTTTGAATCTTCCGCCACAACGCTATGAAAAAGAAAATCTGAAATAAACTTTTTTTTTTTATGGCAGGTGAGAGCCGATCACGAAGCGATGGATATTTCTCGACTTATTCGAACGATCAAAATCGGCTCGAACGAAAATGACCAACCTTTTGGGTTTAAGGAATAAATACGGGATAGTTGAAGAAACAAAACGACGATTCGCAGGAGAGAAAAAAAAGAGAAGAATTCTTTCGATAACTCACGAAAGCGAAAAGAGAGTTGTTTTTTTTTTTCGATATTTGAGGTTACCGTGATCCCCAGGGCACGGTAGTCAATGTAAACAGAGACGATAAAGGGGGGGGAAAAAAAAAAAGTAAATTTCACGAAGAAACAAAACAAAGTCTGGTATGGGAAGTGATTGCTGAAGATTTGTTTTTTTTTATCCTCGAGCTTTCAATCTCAATGTTTTTGGAACGTGACGATATTTTCGTGCGTTGCGTAAAATCCGTAGACGATTCGAGGGCTCAGATCTCAAGGAGTATCGAATTTGTCGAAAAAAAAAAATGTCTTTCGACGCTCCTCTGTTTTCATGATTCTTTTTATTTTGTATTTTTTTTTTTTTTTTTTTTTTCATAGATGGACGAATGAAATATATCACAACACGATATTTTCTATTGAATGTAGCGAGAATCAGTAAAAGGATTGAGATTTTATAAAATTTTGTTTTTTTTTTTCATTGTAAAATATTCCGGAGAGCTCCGATTTTAAAACCAGAGCTGGGGCAGTACTTCAAGTACCCGGTACTTGCGATGTGCTGAAAGTACAGTACTTGAAGTACAAAGTACTTTAAAAGTATTTCAAGTACTGTACTTAAATTTCCAGGTAGTCGACCTGTACTTTAAGCATTTGTACTTAAATTTTCAAGTACATGCCATGCGCTCAAGGTAATTGCAATTAATATTTCAAGTAGTTTCCTGTACGTCAAGTACTTTCTAAGTACCAAGTATGAAGTACTTTTGAATACGCCTTGCTAATTGGTTGCATGTATAAAGCCTTTGAATGTATAATTGAGTTCTGCGCCATCTTTGGTTAAGATTGTGCAGTACTTGAAGTACAGTACTTGAAGTTCAGAGAGAGAGAGTATACAGTACTTAAAGTAGAGAGTACTTTAAAAGTATTTCAAGTACTGTACTTAAATTTCCAAGTACTCGACCTGTACTTCGAGTATTTGTACTTAACCCTCCGCCGGCAATCTCTTTTTTTGACTACGCCGCCGGCAATCTATGATGATATCGTCATCGGCTATTTTAATCCACTTACGAGTGTCCGAAAATTCCCAAAAAAAAAAAATCAGGGAATCAGTTTTGGGTCTTATCTCAATATTCCGCCAGTTTTCATTTCAAAATGTTTGAGCAATTGACAAATGAAAATTCAGAAAAAAACGCAAAAACGGATAAATTCGATCATTTCGCTAAAGTCAGATACGACGATATCGTCATAGATTGCCGGCGGAGGGTTAAATTTTCAATTACATGTCATGCATTTCAAGTATTCGTAATTGAATTTTCAAGTACTTTTCTGTAGCTTCGAGTACTTTTTCAAGTACTGAGTATGAAGTACTTTTGAAGACGTCTCGCTAATTATTGGATTTATAACGCCTTTGAATGTATAATTAAGGAACGTTCTGCGTCATCTTTTAGTTAAGATTGCAAGAAATGACCGTTCAAAGGCTCAAGCTACGGTAGTCACAGTGTCACTGTCAATGCATAACTTCGTTTTTAATGATGTTGAAATTTGCACCGTTGGAATGCAACGAAAATAGGTTTTTTTTTTTAAATAAAATAAAAATAATTTCCCGTACTGTCAAACGCTTTACTGTCATATTTAGGCCCCAGAGGTCGCGAAATAAAAAAAAAACCGAAAAAAAGGTTCAAACGATTTTCGACTTCGAAACAATACTGGAAATGGTTTATTTTTTTTTCAACTTATTTTCGTTGCATTCCAACGATGCAAATTTCAACATCATCGTTTTTAACAATCCGTGTATTGTATTCTTTATTTTTTTTTCTTTTTAAAACCTGAAGCCCTAAATAAATCTTAATTACAATCGTCGATGTTATTTTTTTTTATTTTTAATTCTTCGTTTTGATATTTCTGTTCCGATCTGCCGAACCACGAGTGAATTGCACAATGTGAAAATACGTTTTGATACAAAAAGTACTCGAATCATTACGAAATAAGTTCAAAGAGTACGTAAGAAATCAAATGCAAGTACTGGAACTTACGAGATGCGAGGTACCTGCGGGTAATAAGGCCTGTCGACCAATGAGGCCTGAGGTAACAAAAATCATATTTAAAATAATCGCTCTCGCTCAAGGTGACACTAACAGAGGCCTATCGCGCAAACATGTCCTTGAATAATAATTATTATTAAAACCTGTTGATTAAATTGGATATTTTACTAGGCCTTATTACCCGCAAGAACCTCATACCTGAAAACGTGAAAATTATTTGATATTTTATGCTTGACGTATTTCAAGTACTCGGCACTTAAAGTATTTACGGTACTTGAAATACACGAGTACTTCAAATATTTTCAGTACTTTGTACTCAAATACTTCAATATTTTCAGTACTTTGTACTCAAATACTTCAAATATTTTCAGTACTTTGTACTCAAATACTTCAAATATTTTCGGTACTTTGTACTCAAATACTTCAAATATTTTCGGTACTTTGTACTCAAATACTTGGAAGTACTTTGCGGCAATTTGTCCAGCTCTGTTTCAAACTCAATTTTTGGATAAATGTTGGGTAACTTGAATTGAAATTTTTCCGAGTATGTTGGGATTTCGGACAAAGGAATACCTTGAGCCGGTGGTGATTTATGAAATTTTCCAAATTCTGTGATTTCTCAAAATTTTTGAAAATTTCGCGATACCGGACCGAAATATTGTACGATCGATGGAATACGAATTGAAGAACGATTCGAGCTCCGCGAGTATCGAATTTTTCAGAATACCGAAGAAGGGGGAAAAAAAACAAAAAGCTGCAAGTTTCAATCGGCAAATTTTGCTTTCTCGGCGAGAAAGCCAAAATTGAGAAAGTTGGTTCGGCACTGAGGGACATTTTGGGCGTATCATTCTTCAAGTTCAAACTTTTGGTGCTTTGTCATTTTGTTTAACGTAACATCGAAAGTTAGCTCGCGGACTAAAAGAACGTGTCTCTTTGTCTCGTAGACAAGGGTAGGCGTGATCAACGATCGTGTTAAAACGAGCGACTTTTTTTTTTTTTTTTTCTATATTTTCGCAAGTTTTCATGACCAATTATACATTTATATTATCATTATTATATTTAAATATTATAATTATTTATATTTTTATATTAAACATATGAATTTTCTCGGATAAAGAGAACGATACGAAGAAATTTTCTTACCGGATCGTGGGGTCCCGTAACGTATCCCTGTTTTTCGTCCAAGCTCACTTCTCCGAGCCATTGTAACAGTTGTTTCTCGGCGTTCGCCGTTGTATTCCAAAATTGATAAAATAATTCTACTTTGTACACGCAATCATCACATATTTTCTTGGGTAATTTGTCCTCTCTGCCGACCTGAGGAACAAAGAGGGAAAAAAAAACAACGAAAAAAAAATTAGAATTCGAGAATTGGAGGGGGGGAAAAATAAAACAATTTATCAAATTTACGATTTTTGTGAGAAAAAAACGGTTGCGCGGATATAGGCGCGAGAACACGGAGGGGGGGGGGGGGGGGGGGGGGGGGGGCAAAATAAAACAATTTATCAAATTTACGATTTTTGTGAGAAAAAAACGGTTGCACGGATATAAGCGCGAGAACACGGAACGGGGGGGGGGGGGCAGGTGCGCGAATGGGCAATAACGGCCCCGATCGATGTTCAGCGGACGGACGGTTGAAGATAGACGCCATTGAGTGTGGCGGGTAAAACTCAGTGGCGCATTCCACGAACGCCACAATTTATTTATCGCCCCCAATATCACGTGTTGATGTTAAGAAATTCTCATTTTTTTAAAATTGACAATCGATATTTTCAAAGAATAGAAAAACGAAAGCCTAATCAGAGTCGAATCCAGGACGCGAGATCGCAAAAATCATG
The DNA here is from genome assembly GCA_963564615.1 of Rhorus exstirpatorius. NCBI lineage: Eukaryota > Metazoa > Arthropoda > Insecta > Hymenoptera > Ichneumonidae > Rhorus > Rhorus exstirpatorius. The sequence continues at coordinate 22,988,432 of OY751315.1, forward strand.
AGGATTTTTTTCTCTTCTTTTTGCGACACGAAGAGAAATAAAGATAAAAAAAAAAACGGTAAGGCATTTCACGAGTTTCGCGTCCGTAAATAATGTACAGAGTAAAGCTGATGAAAATTAACGAGGCTGGAAGGCACGATCGATCGAAAGTCGAGGGCAAGCAAACTTCGTAGAGCCCATATGTATCTATATATATAGTATTGTGTATATATATATATATGTGTGTGTGTGTGTGTGTGTGTGTGTGTGTGTGTGTGTGTACATATAGATATATGGACAATGGAAGCCGAGAATCGGCTTCATCGAAACGTACAAAATGATTCGACGCCCTTGGGCATCGTGGCGAAAAAAAAAAAAAAAAGAATAATGCTTAACGCTGGTTGGGAGTAGGGAAGAAAACGAGCTTCTATTGTTTAATTTATCGAAATTTCGAGTTTCGTTCGATAAACCTCTGTACCCGATGAGGATCTACAGTTGTAGCGTAACGAACATAAACGGCAAAAGGAGGAGGGGGATATTGCCGCGATGCCAGAGTATACACGGGCTTGGAGGACGCGCAAACTGTATAAAACAACGACGCCATTTTTTCCACCCGATGTTTCCACTAATTTATCCATTTTATTAAGTCTCCTCCACCCCCTATAAATGCACTTCACCCATCCATATTAATATCGCACCGAAGAGAATTAAAGAAAAAAAAAAAAACGCGAATAAAACTCAAAATGGCGGTTTATACGAGGCTTCTCGAAGGCACTATGGCGTAGTACGAAATGTTGAGAAAGGCAGGCGCTCTCTTACCTTGACCGGTAGACAGGCTGCGATTTTCAGGAATATCTGTCGGACATCACCCTCGCCCTCGAATATCGGCACGGAGACGCGATCTTTCACGAGACACAATCGGCACAAATCCAAGTAATCAAGGGACGACATATTCTCGTATAAAACGCCAGTTCGAGACGCCAAGCCGCGCCCGTGGACGCGAACGCTGGGATTTTTCTGTTGCAAAGAGATCGCGGTGGATATATCGAGAGAGAGAGAGGCCCCCCCTTCCCTCGACACGAGCGGCGCAACGTTCTCTCAGTCTTTCTCTCTCTGTAAGCTAACGCTTAGGCGTCCCCTCGTATGCGCGGAGGCGCGGATTACACTTCGTCCTCCGTCTCTTTCCCCTTCACAGCTCTTCACCGTCAAAGTGACGCTCGCTTCGGCTATACTCGGGCAAAGTCGGGTAAGACCGTGTCCCCTCCACATTCTCCGTGACCCCTGCCGACGCTACTTATCGATTAGGTGGTTCCTAGAGCGCCAACAGTTTTTACAGCTTCAGGGCCGTATGTAGCGCGTAAATCACCATTCTGAGACAATATTTTATCGCAATTTTACATGTACCAGCATCAACAATATTATTGATGCTGGTACATGTAAAATTGCGTGAAAAATATCGTGGATATTCGATTTTTAGGACGCGAAACAAATTTTTTGATCCGTGTTAACACCCGGTGCTGCTCCTGATGGTGAACAAGAAGAAGCATATACTTAAACGAATATAGGGCTCTCTATGTAAAAAAATTCGCTATGAAACCAAAAATTCGAACGAAGAATTGCGAATTTTGTATAAAGCCTGTACGATACCGTTCATAATCCATGGGCTAACCTCTCGCGAACTCGCCAAGTACTTCGTTCGAATTTTTGGGTTCAATGCGATTTTTTTTAATTGTTAAGAAAGTGAAGTTATATATCTATATATATATATATATATATATATATATATATATATATATATATATATATATAGCTTCACTATCGCTTTTGGCGGTCGGCTTGACATGTCGGTAAAGTGTCGATCAGTCTTCATTTAATGGAAGAAACTCTCATATGTCATGGTGACAATTTATGAGATGGATTCAGTGATAAATTTTGCGCGCTGCGAAACGCAAATGAGATTCTTATAAATAAGGCAAATGCGAATAGTCAGTCGATGATTGGCGGTACTGTCGGATTTTCTCAACGGAAAGAACAGAGGGCTTATAAAATTATTCGTACGGCCCTGTACAGTTTGGACTGTACCCAAGCTGGACAGTTTTGCATACGCGTGTTTCAGTAATCAAATGACGACCAGAGTACCAGAGATAGTATACTATATAGATCTGATACCACTGTACCTTTTTTCTCATGATACGACTACAAACTCTGTTAGTGACCGAATTTTATTATATATCGCGAAAGAAACCATTTTATTACAAATTTCGTGGGCTTCGTAATATGTACGTTGTTCCAGAAGAAAACAGGAAGGGGGGGGGGCAGGTCACCATGAATAAACTAGAAGTGTACGAGAAAGTCAGGCGACACTAACGGAATTTCTCTGTACTTCATATACGACAACACAACAATAATAATAATAATAATAATAATAATGTATCCTTTCGTGGATCCGGTAAAAAGAATTTCGAATAAGGAATGAAATAAGGGAAAAGCGGGAGGCTAAGAAAAAAGTCAGTGCCTTTTGATTTTTTTTAGTCTAAAAAAACTGCTTTATTGTGGCAGAACACATGTATTATCATGTACCAGCATATAATCAGGAAGTCCATAGTAATTTACAAATTACGATTCAATTAAGAGGTTGATACAAATGGTATGGCGGTGGGTCTTTTTTGTGTGCCCGGTATATTTTGTCCCAATGGTTGTTTTTTTTTTTTTTACGAACACGATCGTGGCGTTTTATGCCAGATGAAAACGTTCCCGCAGCGCATGAGCGAATAACCTATTTCTTTTTTGTTTTACTCCCGACTGTCCATAATGCAAAAAAGACAGGAGTTATGAACTTTTTTTTCTTGATTTCATCTCTGTTGGGGTTCACACGTTGCAACAATAAGGAAAGTCTTGGAACGTGTTCACACACACGGAGGACACGAGACACTTTTGCACACATTCTCTCCAGAAATCTCCAAGCGCTGCGTCCAGGTGGCGCTAAGCGTTACTTCTCGTTTCTGGTTTTTTTTCTGTTCTATCGAAAAAAAATAGGGATATGTGGAATATCATTTCGTTTTTTTTTCTTTTTCACCTAAACAAACGATTTTTTCTCACTTTACTGTTACAACCAGGGGCGTGGAGGCTTTTGCTCGAGGTACTTTTTTTAACTCGTTTGTCGAAGAAAAAAAAATATTGTTTTGACTGTAATTCTCTTGTCATCAAAAAGAAGGCGTAGAAAGTTTTTTTTCCTACTTTTTTACCTTTAATTATATATAGTGCAATGGACAAATGTATGCGTATATTTTTTTAATAAATAAAACTTTTGTTGCAATCAAGAGAAAATAAAAAACTTTCTTTTCTGAGTGTAATTCAAAAGATGTAGTCGAAGCAACATTTTTTTTCTATCCTGCAACACACGATTATCAAAAATCTCTTTTTCGAGTGAAACTTTTCGTAGCAGTTTTTTCTTTTTCCATTTTACTCGGAATTGTGGTCGTTGTGATTTATACATATATTTTTTTTCACGAATATTCCATTGAAAATCTCTCGTGTAACAAAAGCTCCCTGCGTTTACGTAAATTTTTGTTTTCTTCCAACAATCCGGTTTTTACCATTTTAAATTATGGTACATAATATCGTCGTTGGGGGGAGTTTTGCGCTTGTTAAAATATGGCTCGGTCGTAGGAATTATAGTTTTGTCAATATAACGATTATACTGCTTCTACGAATCCGGAAGTTCAATATGTGACTTTTCTTTTCGTCTGATACTTTATTCTCTCTTTTTTTCCCCCCCGTTTTGTTTTGTTTATTATTTTGTTCATCAATTGAATCGATCAATTGAAAATTGTCTCGTCTTTTTCAAACTATATATAGGTGCGTGCGTTGCTTCGATGCTCGAATTCATTGAATTATTTATTCGATTAGATTATTTGAAATTCGTTTAAACTTGTAACTATACAACTTACACCTATAACAATAATAGCAAAATTGTGTTGTTTTATTTTTTCTCGATTTTGTTTGTTTGTTTTTCTTTTTTCTTCTTTTTCATTTGTTTCGTTTATCCACCACGTTGGCTTTCTCTCTCTCTCTCTCTCGCTCCTCTTCGTTTTCTTGACTTTACAGCTATTACAAATATATTGTTTATGTATAATATTTATATATTATATTTTTTTACATATATCATGTATGTATATGTATAAGATATCTCTATTATGGTATTACCTTGTGTTTTAACTATTAATACAAAGTTAAAAATTGCGGGAAGTTTGGATGACACTCGATTATAATATACGTGCATATTTCTTTTTATTTTTGTTTTTTATTTCCTTTCAAATTATGCACGATGATTATTCATCGAGAATTGGTGGGCTCGAGAGATCAGAGGAAACTGGTCACGTGATCTTCGAGTTAATAATAACCAACAATTAATTACTCATAATTAACAATTAAATTGATCGTTATAAATTTGAGAAATTAACGATTTTTTTTCGAATAAATATTGTCCAAAGAACGGTGGGAAATGAAAAAAATTCAACTCGTTGGCAGTTTCCGGTTCAAGACCTCTCGAACTTACACTCAAGTTATTCGAATTATAGCCAAGTGAACTCGAAAGATTTACAAGATGATGCAAATTTTGGTTTTTTTTTTTTTCATCAATCGTTTTGACGAAAATTGATGGAGAAAAAAAAAGTAATTAATTAAATTTAAATGAAATCTTTCGAGTTCACGATGCATAAATTTTGTGTATTGCCAATTATTCGGTTGGGTCAATTTTTTTTTAACGTACCAATTTTATTTTATATGTTTCGTGTCGAACTCTCTAACTACAATTTTTCTTCTGATCTCGTTTTGGCAATCGTTCTTTTTGCCCTTTGGAATCGTTTGGCAAATTCGGATTTCATTATTACAACGATAATACTCGATGAACAATGATAACAATGATAATAATAGTATTAAAAATAATAACAATGATAATGGGATTGTTCGTGCAAGCGATAATTGGGGAAAAAATTATGAAACATCAACGATGGAATTAAAAGACGAAAAAAAAGAACGTTAATCTATAGCGATCATATAACAAAGCGTGTAATATCATCTATACAATTTTAATCGATCTTTTTGTCACGCGGACACCGAGGTACATTTCCTCTCTTTTACTCACTCTCTCTCTCTCTCTCTCTTTCTTCTACGATGCTACGAAGGCCATACCCTTATATCCTAAATTTTTTTTTCTCCCGCGAATTATAACGAATGAGGATTTTCATTAAATTATAATCGTCTTTATATTATATCACACGCGTCAGGATTCTCGCTCACGCATGCTCACCGTATATTACAATTATTATACAATTAATAACAAAAAGTGTTATTGTTTATTCGCAGACAATGACGACAACGTTGTTAAATTTCATATTGTATATATATAAGTAAACAAATAAATAAATAAATATATATATATATATATAAATTTATTTATTTATTTATTTATTTCCATGAGGTATCCCACGAGACGTGAAATTATTTTTGAACAATTTTTTTCTTTTAAAAACCATCCAATTTTACGAATTATTCCCACGAAATATAAATTGAGGCCAGCTCCAACACTTCGTGCAAGTTGAAAAAAAAAAATTTCACACACTCGGTACCGATTCATCGGTAAAAAATGCTCTGTTGACTGTGACGTGTCTTAAATTGAAAAAAAAAAACGATCAATTAAGGATGTTTCACACAAATTTTAAAAAATAGAGAGAATTACGTGAATTTTGGATATGTTTTTACACAGAATTCACCGGGATTGAATAATTTCAACCACATTGACTGATCTAATATATTATACAATCTTGAAAATCCCGAATGTGTTCCCTTTACATAATTCATTAAGGATCTTTTGCACTTACATTCTCATCCAAAAGTAATTGCAAAAAAAAAAAAATCAACGACATCCAAGACACCGAGAATATTGATTTTCAACAACAATAATTTTGAAAAGTTATCAATAACAAATTGGCAAAACAAAAAATGTCAACTAAATATTCAGATGAATTATTATTCTTTTTCATGAGTTTTAAATATCTGACATTTTTTTTATTCCACACAATTTTTCACATAAGTTTTCCTTAATTGTTTATACATGTAAATAATTGAAAAAATTGAAATTCTCAGTAAAAAAAAAAAAAATATTGTTTTAGTTTTTCTTTGTGCTTCAATAAGATTTTTCCATTTGTAAAGATTTTTGAAAATTAAACAATCTCATTGCAGCATTCAAAAAAATTAAAATAAAATTTTTTTTTTCACGTGGAGATTCAATTTTTTCAATTGTTCATTTATAAACAATTAGGGGGACGTTATCGGAAAAATAGTGTTCAATAAGAGAGATCATATGTAACAATTTATAAAAAATAATAATAATTGTTCTGAATATTTATTAAACACATTTTTTTTTCATTTAGTATTAATAACTTTACAGCATCGTTGCTATTGAAACTTAATGTCATTGGTGTCTTTAACATTGTTGATTTTTTTTTTTTAATTTCCAACTCAACGCGATCTACTACACAATTCTCAATGACTTTTTCATTTTTTGATGGGAATGTCAAGTGCAAAACGTCCTCAACGTAAATTTTCAAAATACAAAAAAATTTGCTCTTAACTCGGCTAATTTATTATCGCAGGACCAAATAACCGATAAATCCTACCGTATCATCGATCTCTCCCGTGAAAATTGTGTCATAGACAATATATACAATATGTCTCCGATGATAAATGTCATTATAATCGACTGTAAAATTGACGGGGATATTTTGACTAGGATGAAAAGCTTTGACTTAAGTACCCTTGTATCAATTATAAGAGCATGGGTGGGGGGTTACCACTTCTCTATTACCGTCGATTGACACGCGATAAAAGTTATGAAAGGCGTTTCATTATTTAATTTATGAATCTGTCGTTCCTTTTTGATAATTTTTTTTTTTTGCAATTTTTATGGATATAAAATATTTCCATGGCCAAAATATAGTTCCACTTGCTCTGGGATACCTCATAATATATTTTTGTTCGTTTTTCTCCCTCTCTCTCTTTTTTGTCCACTCTGACAATAAACACACACGCTGTCGTCGTTCGGTGCAATTTGACATTTTTCTTTTTCGTTTTTTTTTTTTTCAACGCGACAATTTTCATCGCTCCCATTACAGGGTGGAAAGCCCATCGTCTTTGACGACTTTGAGATTGACGGCGTGCTGCGCGATTGGTTCTAATATCACGTCAAGCGGTGTCCTTGAGTTCGTTCCTCGCACCTGATTGGCGCTCCTCCCACCTTACCAGCCACACTGCGTGTATCGCACGCATCGCGTCAACTACGAGGGCTTTCACTGTAGTAGTACACATACTCTCATATTTACATAAGATCGATCTCGCGTTATTTTAATTTTAATTTTAATTTTTCTTTAATTCCTCGATCAATTGAAAATTACGGCCATCTGTATAGATTCGTCAAATATACATATATATTTATACATATACGCGTGAACCACAGAGATCGAATCACAGAGAGAAATGAAAAATATCTTCTATTTTTTCCGTACCACTAATTGCGTCCCATTTCTAACTAATTCTCAACCACGTACTATACCGAGCTTATTACAGCTGTGTTATACGATTTTTCCTGCCCCCCCCCCCCCCCTCCGTCTTTGTCTCGGTCTTTACGGTTGGTTTTTTTTTGCTTATCAGAAAAAAAAAGTTCAGATCTACGTAGATCTGAATTTTTGGACAAACTCAGATTTACAAAGATCTTAATTGGATCTACTTTAGATCTCAATCCAGGTAAATTTAGTTCGAGATCAACATATGGGACATTCCACGTCAACTCAGCCACCCCGTTTTTTTTATTGTCTCGAAAAAATTATTAAGTATGGTCATTTCAAAGGACAATATATCCATGACATTTTACCAAAATTTCATCCCCCCACGATTGTTGGTTCTCGAGATAATGATTAATGAACTCTCAATTTTGTAAAAATCATAACTTCGTAACTACTGATCGGATTTAAACCATTAAAAAAAAAATCTTTTTTATTTTTTTTTGCCCTTTTCGAAAAAAAATATGTCATCATCGGATAAAAGCTCATTAGACAGTTTTCGGGTTAAATTAACAAAAAAACAATTTTTTCCTCTTCACTGATGCCTTGTTCCATTTTGAAAAAATCCTGCGGAGTTGTGTATTGCCTTCTTCTATCAGAAAAAAAAATACTGAGTACAATTCCGATTGGCCCTTTCGTGGAAAAAAAAAAATCGAAAAATTTCCCCGAAAACTGTCTAATGAACTTTTCTCCAATGACGGCATATTTTTTTTTCGAAAAGGGCAAAAAAATGAAAAAGATTCTTTTTTTAATCGTGAAAATCCGATCAGCCGTTACGACGTTATGAGTTTTACAAAATTGAGAATTTATTAATCATTATCTCGAGAACCAACAATAGTGGGGGGGGGGGGGGGGATGAAATTTTGGTAAAATTTCATGGATATATTGTACTTTGAAATGCCCATACTGAGTAATTTTTTCGAGACCAAAAAAATACGGGGTGGCTGAGTTGACGTGGCTGCGTCATATATACATCTAAATCTCAATTAGATTTACCTGGATCTCAATTAGATCTACCCAGAATCCAATTGGATCTACCTAAAAATTTCAATTAGATTTAGCTGGATCTCCGTTGGGTCGACTCAGATCCAAGTAAATGTACTGAGACTTGATTAGATAAATGGCGATCTAATGAGCAAAAGTGTTCGAACGTATCATTAGGTCGACTCTAATATATACGTATTTAATAATATATCGAAATTTTCGAAAATTTCGATCTACATATAGATCTACAATTTTGGAGAATCGCAGATTTACGCCTTGATCTCAATTAGATGTATCTGAAAACTCAATTGGATCTACCTAGAATTCAATTGAATCTACCTAGAACTCGATTAGATGTACCTAGAACTCAGTTTGAGCTGGCTAGATTTTCCATTAGACCTATTCAGATCTAAGCAAGTCTATACACAGATTTATGAAGATCAACGGAGATCTAACGAGGAAAAGTGTTCGAACGTAATGTCAGATCGAGTCGAATGTATACGTGAATCTACCATTATGTATACGAAGATCCAGGAAGATCTACGATTCAGCAAAATTCAGATTTACGTAGATCATATTCGATCTAAAAAAAACTGACCGCGTGATCGAAACAATTTTTTCCGGAGTTGTTCTTCTATCACTATAACGTTTAAAATAAAAATTTTTATTAACTTTATCATGAACATTTGGATTTCAAAACTTTGTGGTGCTGATTATCGACTTTTTCCTTGGCTAGAATTATTTATAGTAAGAAATATTGTAGTGAAAATGAAAATTTTTCGTTTGAGGCTCGCTTCGTCGCTTCATCCCTCCCCCAATTGCGATTTTAATTTTTTTTTTTTAACATTATTATTCGTACGCCAGTGACTTGAGTTTGAAAAGAAGGGCCATTTTTTAATAACTCACATTCTTCACTGTAATTCCATCTCTCTCTCTCCCTCACACATACACACACACATTCTCTCTCTCTCTCTCTCTCTCAACACGCACGCACACACTCAACACACACACACGCACGCACGCACACAAAACAGTCGCAATAGTAAATACGGATATGATAGTCATCGTAGTATTTTCATGGCGATTGGTACAGTGTATTGGAAACGTTTTTTTTTTTTTTTTTCTTTTTTTTTTTGGCCATTTGAGAGTACGGTCGGTGTGTTAACTTTTTTGTTTGTTAAAAATCAAAAAGAAAATAGGTAATATTGTTTGATTGCATAGTGTAATCCTAGCTCGTCATACCTCGCACCGGTATAGACTGTATTTTTACAAGTTTATTTTTTATGTCGCGTTGTTTTTTTTTTTTGCAAGATTCATGACATTCAGAAAAATTGCTTGTTCCACTTTTGGCCTACAGCTTGCTATTATTAGTCAGAATCTGGCGTTTCAATTTTCACCGTATAATCGAGCCTAAAAATATGAATTTCTCGAAGAGTCACAGAGCAATGAAAATCCGCGATCTGACAGACCATGATGATGCGTGACTGCCTGGGTGTCAAATGACAAGGTGTGACGAGCTAGGATCAAAGTTCGAAGAAAATATATTATTCTTATATTCATAGAAAATTGATTTCGTAATTGAAAAAAAAAAGTTAATATTATTATTTTTATTTCGATTTTGGAATTTAATTATTTTATTGACGAGAAAAAGAAAAATTAACATTATCGTTATTGTGGCACAGTAACGCAGTGAATCGGTTTGATATCTTGTGAGTCGGATGCATGGGGTATCGTTAACTCGATTGAATTTCTCTCCCTCTCTCTCTCTCTCTCTCTCTCTCTCTTTATTTTTCGTCGCCAAATCAGCAGCTTCATCCTCCTACGCCCATCTTTGATATCTAGCAACGATTGTTGTCTCGATGTTTTTATTTTTTTATTTTTCCATTTCTCTGTCGATATAGGTACGCGCATCGCCAAGATTTATTTTCTACTATAGTGAGAAAATCACTAGTGAAACTTCATTATCCTAATAATAAATGGTAATGCGCTCGCGGATTAAGTATTCGAATTTTTCTTTGGTTTTTTTTTCCATAGAGAGAAAAAGATAGATATATATATGTGTATATTATGTATATATGTATAGAAAGAGAATAAATATATAGTCGACAAATCGAAAGAAGCTGGCTAATGCGTGGATGTGTCATACGACTCCCTTGCTCCTCAGGATGGATCGTTTGTATCTACCTTCTTTCGAGTCTCGCGATAAAAGTTTTCTTTTTTTTTTCGGCGTATATCTCATCTAGCAGACGAGCGATTTAATTTTCATTCACTTTGCCGAAGGCAATGTATTTTTCATCCGGTTTTTGCGTCTAGGGAAAAAAAAAAGTTTAGATCTACGTAGATCCAAATTTTGGAAAATCGTAGATTTACCCAGATCTCAATTGGATCTACCTAGATCCCAATTATATCTACCTAGATCTCAATTAAATAAACCTAGATTCCAATTAGATCTACATAGATCTCAATTATATATCTACATGGATCCTAGTTAGATCTATCTATATCCTAATATGATCTACCTAGATCTCAACTACGTTTACCTAGATCTCAATAGGATAGAACTCGATCTCATTTAGATCTATCTAGATCTCAATTGGATCTACCTAGATCTCAATTGGATCTACCTAGATCTCAATTGGATCTACCTAGATCTCAATTGGATCTACCTAGATCTCAATTTGATCTACCTATATCTCAATTTGATCTACCTAGATCTCAATTGGATCTACCTAGATCTCAATTGGATCTACCTAGATCTCAATTGGATCTACCTAGATCTCAATTGTATCTACCTAGATCTCAATTGGATCTACCTAGATCTCAATTGGATCTACCTAGATCTCAATTGGATCTACCTAGATCTCAATTTGATCTACCTGGATTTCAACTGGATCTACCTGGATTTCAACTGGATCTACCTGGATTTCAACTGGATCTGATCTCAATTAGATACACCTGGATCTCATTTAGATGTACCTAGATCTCAATTGGATCTACGTGGATCTCAATTGGATTTACCTGGATCTCAATTACATCTATTTGGATCACAATTAGATCTACCTGAATCTCAATTAGATCTACTCAGGCCTGAGTATATCTACTGAGATTTAAGTAGATAAACGGAGATATGTGTGTTCGAACATAATATAAGGTCAACTCGAATGTACGAAAATCTACCGTTATATGCGGAGATCCAGGTAGATATACGATTTTTCCAAAATTTAGATCTACGTGAATCAAATTTCATCGAAAATATAAAACAATTTCTTTACCCGGGATTCAAAATCCCGATTTGCGTTGTTCAGATGGTTTATGCACACATTTTTTTGATTAACGAGGGAAGGAACATATACAAAATTTTCTGACGAATTGTTGGTTTGCAAAAAAATTTATTTTTATTGCTTCTTCGTTTTTTTTTTTTTTTTTTAGGAATGGAAACTTGGGTTGAAAAAAATTATAATATACCGCACCGATTACCCGTATCTTCCGAGATTTATGCATTTCTAGAATTCATGAATGTCATGATAAAAAAAGAGATTAAAACAAATTAATTTCTTTTTTTTTTTCATATGCACTCGGTGATTATGCAATTTTTTTTAGCAATCATTTTATGCCCGATCCCCCTGGTACGTGTTCGTCCGTAGAAACGGACTCGAGGCTTCGAAAAAAAAAGTCCATAATCCCCGAGATACAAGCCATGGGACTGAAAAAAAAAAATTCGATTGGTCGATTCTTTGATTTGAAAGAGAAAAAAATCGATGCTAAATCGCTCGTCTACGCGAACATACGGATCGACCGACTCGATGATATTTTGCTCATTCCGCAAACTTGCGATAGCGAGCTAACCGCCATTTTGGTTTCCTGTAAAATCGGACAAGTGGTTTTTTGTTTTTGTTTTTGTTTATTCATCGCTTTTGTTCTTCCACGATCGTAAATGAGACCGTAGACGAGTCTCGATTGAGACTGCGAGTAAAATGTAGCGAAGGTAGAGTCTAATTTATGTTTTTTCGTTTAATACATCGTAGATCATCGAGGAAAGGAATAAAATAAAAATATAAAAAATATTAAACTTTCATGGACTTCCACGCGAACCCGAAATCGGGCCTACAGAGACGAAGCTTTTCTTTCGTTTGGTAATTCATCTCGTTGTGAATCTACTCGCTATTATCTCTCAACAATACGACTTTATTTGGTTTTTGGTAATTTTTTTCTTTTTTTTTTTTTTCTTAAACTTAGAGAAGTGAAAAATGGAGATTCAGTGGATATCTATCCTCGCCGCACATGTGTATACACGTTTTTCTCGTTTTTTTTTTTTTTTTTTTTTCATTTATGTACATCGAGGAAACGTCTTAACACCTAATATCTCGTTCCTAATTCTATATTTCATTTTTTTCCCCTTTTTTTTTTATAGTTCATATATACAAATTGTAAAATGTCTCGTTAATGAAAAATCGTTATTGTTATATTTAATTGTTTTATCTTTATTTTTTTGTTTACTTGTTTTTTTTTTCTCATCCCTCTCGATGCTTATTCCCATATCTCTTTTTTTGAACTTCAGGTTGTTGTAAGTTTTTCTCTCTTTTTTCGTCTCTCGGTCGACTCTCGTTTATTTATTTATTTTTTTTTTAACCGCAATACCTCTCTTTTGCATTTGAAACGCGTTATCGTTTTTTCTTCAGACAGCTATTCTCGGAGGCACTCGGAAGGGAAAATTCGTTACATCGGAAACTTTTTCGATAAACCAATCGTGTTTTTTTTTTTCCCCCCTTACGAATGCTGCTTTTTCTCTCATGAATGTCCCGAGAAAGAAACTTCGTTCTTAAACGGCGTGCATATACGTAAAACGCATGTAAATTTCATTTTTTTTTGTTCGAGCCGACGAAAAAAAAAGCCACGAGCCACGAGAAAGAGGAACTCGCCCGTGGACCGGAAGTCAAGAGTTGCGTGTACACTGTACATGGAGCATTCCAGCCCAGCTCGATCCGACTGCGTGACCGACATTTTTATTTTTTGTTTTTTTCAATCGTATACGTTGCATAGAGTCCCAAAAAAATTTTTTTTTCTCTTTTGGCACGTTTTTTTATTTTCAATGAAAATAATTATTATTTTGGGTTGATAAGAAAATTGAGAATCCAGTTTGACGTAATTTTTCGATAGATACATATCTGCGAGCTAGCCAATCGATAAAAAACGAAATAATTCTATCATCATCGATTTTTGTATTTTAGTCAAAATTTCGTTAATTTTTTTTTTTTTTTTGCAATTTAAAAAAAAATTTCGTTGGTCATATTGGATTCGTCATTTTGATTTTATGAAATTTTATCGTTTCTCTCGAAATCGGCCAAGCCAATGAACGTTTGAACGACAATTTTCTTGTCAATCGAATTTTCGTTGAAAAAAAAAAAAAAAATTATTTCAATAATTCATATGAAATAATTGAATTTAGCATTGCTGCATCTCTCAAATGTTCGTCTCTATTTTGGCTCAGAAATTTTGACGACGGATCTTGAAATTTGAATTGGCAACGGATTTTTAAATAAAAAAAAAATGTTCGATATAATCAATGGCCAATAAAAAATTTCAATATTAAACGTTGCGGAGAAATTTTCAATTTTTAAAATAACGAGGCATTACGATATATTATCGTACAAGCTTAACGTTTTACTGGATAGTTTTTTCATGAGAAAACAAACAAATTACCGGATGAACATCCTCGTGTTTCAATTTTGGAAAAAAAAAAAAGGTTTCTCGTGCTTAAAAAGTTTCAACGTCGATAAAGCAGTAGGAAATATTATTCTATGGGCCAAAAATTTTGCACGCCACAATTTTCCACATTGAAAGCAACGAGAAAATCGATGAGCGTCAAAATAACTCAAACTTTGTCTTCGATGAGAGGGAAGTAAATTTTATCGTACCGACTTATCCTTCAGCATGAATTTCTTTCAAGTGAAAAGGATACAACACAATCAATGAAGAACTGGGAATTCTGAAATCGCATTTTTTCGAATGGCTCCCCCAGACAACAGCCCGAAATAAAAATTAAAATCGAAAACGTTCAACGAGGTTGATTCAACATGTTTTTCATACTTTTCATTTAATAAAAAAAATGAAATATAATTTTCCAACCGAGTAAGTGGTCGAATAACAATTCTACAAAAAATCGACACTCATGGGAATACTTGCCTTTTCGTAGTACGTCGATGATACTCGATCCTCAATTTGCCTCTCTTTTTTTTTTTAACTACGCGACTGAGTAACGAAAAAAATTCGAAAAAAGATAATTCATCAATTCCATCGATAATTGCCAAATAAGTTTTCCACAAAAAATCGAAAATATTGTTGTGCTGTTGTTGCTACAATGCTAATTTATCACCGATAACGTCAAGCAGCGCAGCAATTATAGAAACTGTAAAATAATCCGGGAAAATAGTTTAGATCTACGCAGATCGAAGTTAGATCTACGCACTTATATTTTGGATCTGCATAGATTTAAATTTTAATAAATCGTAGATTCACTTGGAACACAATCAGATCCTTCTGGATCTCAATTGAATCTACCTAGATCTCAATTGAATCTACCTAGATCTCAATTGGATCTACCTGGATCTCAATTATACCAACTTAGATCTCTGTTAGTTTTACTCAGATCTAAGTAAACCTACCGAGGTTTAAGTAGATAAACGGAGATCTAATGAGCAAAAGTGTTCGAACATAATATTAAGGTAGTTCGGTCGAGTTTGGCCGAAGTCAAATTTCATCCGTAATTCAGATTTATTTACGTACAATTTAACCATATGAAAGCTATGATAAATTGAATTGTTGCATAAAAAAATATTACAAGCTTCTTTTAGGGTGTAAATAATAAGTTAATAATTAATACCCGGAATAATGACAGACTCAACTTGACTCATTCTCTACGTTAGGGAGCGAGCTGATCTAACCTTACGCATAAAGTTACTAGATTGCATTCACGAGTTTTGTTGTATGCTTTAAAACAGTATAATGAAGAACAGGGGAGAAACAAGGCTCGTCTCGAGGCAAGTACAGTTGAATCAACGGCCAGTATGCAATGAACTCGGAACTCGTCTAGTTGACATTGTATATCTTGCCGAACAACTCAAATGTGACAGTTGTTCGGAACCACTTTTGCTGGCATTCATCGAATCTGAAGTGAGACGCGGATTAGCTTCGATTTTCACATGTTTTTTCCCCTAGTCTTCTGCTAGCGAGCAGATCCGGTGTATGACAAGGGCAGAGACCGCGGACTCGCATTAATTATTGAAATAAAAAAAAACCGTACGGTAAATCGACTTAAATCTTTGGTAAATATCTCTTATAGATATCAACCATTATTGTGGTATGTTTTTTTTTGCCCTTAAACGATTAATTTTTCGTGTATACTGAAATTTCGATAGTTGGCGTGCCATCTGAGCCTTATATGCCCTATAAGAGCAATGTTAACTTATTCATTAATTACGCAAAAACTACACGGTAAATTAATTTGAAATTTTGCAGACATGTAGAGCAAGGTCAACTCTTTTGATTAAATGCAAAAAAAACAGGGTGTTAAACGTGAACCTCAATTCGACCGAACTACCTTAAGTTGATACGAATGTACTCAAATGTACCGTTAAATGAGGAGATCTAGATAGACCTAAGATTTACCAAAATTCAGATCTGCATAGATCGAACTCAGATCGACGTAGATGACGTAAATCTACGCAGATCAAAATTTTTTTAAATCGTAGATTTGCCTGGATCTCAATTAGATTTGCCTAGATATCAATTAGATCTACCTAGACCTCCGTTGGTTCTACTTCAGATCTATATAAATCTACTGAGATTTAAGTTAGATGCACGGAGATCTAATGAGCAAGAGTGTTCGAAAATAACATTAGGTTGTACATAAATCCAAAATCCACCGTTATAAATGGAGACCTAGGTAGATCTACGATTTTTCCAAAATTTAGATCTGCGTAGATCAAATTCAGAACCACGTAGTAACTTTTTATATTCTACGTAGATCTAAATTTTGGAAAATCGTAGATTTAACTGGAACTCAATTAGATCTACCTCGATTTCAATTAGATCTACCTGGATCTCCGTTCAATCTACTCAGATCTAAGTAAATCTACTGAGATTCAAGTAGATACACGGACATCTATTTAAGCAAAAGTGTTCGAACATAGTATTAGGTCGACTCGAATGTACGTAAATCTACGATTTTAAATGAAGATCCAGGTAGACGTATCATTTTCCCAAATCACGATCTACGTAGATCAAATTTATTTAAAAGAAAAATCACTACGGAGATCTTAATTGGATCCACGTAAGTTTAAATGTGTCATTTCCCGGAAATAAATTAAAAAAAATCATCAGGATCACTGGACAAGTCGATAGGGATGGAAAAAGCTCCGTGTACAATGTGCTAGTACGAGAGGCACGCGGTCGATTTTGTCAATCGACCCTGTCTATTCCCGCCCCTCAATGATACCACCGCCATACAATATTTCGCTCATTTTTTCTTCCTCGTTCGTTCGACCATTTTTTTTTAATTCAATTTTTTTTATCACAATTTGTTTTTTTTTTTTAATTTTTTTATTAGTTCTCAAGCGCAATTATTTTTCGCTCCCGCAGTTTTTCCACGCCGTTCACCATTCGATCGTCATGAAAAAAAAAAATGGCAACTTCCTGTCACTCTCTCTCTCTCTCTCTCTCTCACCCTCTCTTTCCCTTCGTCTCTCTCTCTTTCTCTTATTTTTTTTTACGCTCCCCATACCTTAAACGGAAGCTCGTCGAGTTTGGTACTGTGGCTCGTGTACCACGAGCGTCATTGGCAGATTATTGATCGATCGCATCCATCAGATGCTCGCTCTGTGCTGATATATCGGGGGCAGTTGTAAGAGCGGTGTCAGCGGGGGCGGGCGTAATTCATCGCGAAAGCTCGTTTCCGAAAATTGCTGCATCGGCAACAAGTGCGATATCTTGCCGGGCGAACGACGCACCGTGAATCTCGGTCTTCGTCGTTTTCTGTAAAAACCGCTGCACCTGCAGCTGCATACCGAAGCGTCGTCGTAAAGCGATATCGTGTCACCCTGATTGCCCATCTGGCCCGATAATATCGAGCCATTTGCCGTTATCACATCACCCTCGAGACGCACCGCGCCTTGGGCCGCCTTTGAGAAATGAATCGAAGAAATAGAAGAAACAGAAGAAGAAAAAGAAGAAAGACGCATAAGAGAATGATCAAAGGGTAATTGTAATATTCGGTGAATATTTCTGTAGAATTTTTTTTTTTTTTTTGTATCCGTAAGATTTTTGAGAATATTTTCAGGATGTGCAGAATTTTTTTTGTTTGTTTTGTGTACTCGTAATACTGGGGGGAACCATGAAAATTCAAAAATTTCTTGAATGATTTACGTTGCCTTCGTAATAATAATATTATTATTGTACTGAGGAATTCTTTTTCATGGTAACAATAAAAAATTTTTGCATCGAAAAACAAGGCTTGCCACAAGGACTATCTTAATTGATCGAGCTCAGTGATGAGTAGAAGGAAAAAACAAGCGTGCAAATTGGAAAGTTACAAAGTTACCTCTACGAGGAGATGATTTTCCTAGTTTCGTATAATGGTGAAGATGACTTTTGTAATTTTGGCATTCTTTTAAAAAAAGCTTTGTAATGAGGAAGCATCGTGACAGTTTTCAAATTGCACGCTTTTGTCTTTTAAATTCGATTTGTTCCTGCGAAATTTGATATCCTGTCTCCTACCGTACTTATGTCAATTTCTTTGGATTGATAATCTCAAATTTGCGACAGTCGGAGCGATTACGGATATTTTTCGAAAATTCAAATATTTTATGAAATCCCTTAAGCGATTGTTGCCAAATTTATAATGAAATATTCTTGTCCCATAGAGTATTTATGAAAAAAAGTTTTGGCTCAACAACCTCAAATTTATGAAAGTAAAAGCAGTCACAGATATTTTTCGAAAATTTCAAAACTTATAAAATCAGAACGCCGCAGTCGTTTGGTGTATATAGAGGCCTAAAAAAAGGTGATTTTTGGTGATTTTTTTTTATAAGGAAAGAAACAACGGACCTTCTTGAAAATTTTATTGTACTTTAACGCACATTTGAAGAGTATTAAAAAAAAAATTTATTAACCAATTGTCGCAAAATGGTGGAATATTAAATTGACCATAGAAGCGCCTCGCCGCTGGAGTCACGAACTGGCGGGCGTGATAGAAAAAAAACTATTTGACCTATCGACCCAAACCA
This sequence comes from Rhorus exstirpatorius, assembly GCA_963564615.1. NCBI lineage: Eukaryota > Metazoa > Arthropoda > Insecta > Hymenoptera > Ichneumonidae > Rhorus > Rhorus exstirpatorius. Next base: position 23,007,294 of record OY751315.1, read on the forward strand.
AAGTTCATTCTCTAGATTATTAAAAACCATCCTAAATGAACTAAAAACATTCACAAAAAAAAAGTTATTTTATACTATTTTTATTGCGCGAAGAAAGAAAAAAAAAATATGTAAAAATCGTCACTTTTTTGTTCAAGCTCGAAAATTAATATGGTTTCACGGTTTTTTCTGGGTTTCTTTTCAGTTCATCGACAATAAAAATATATGTCAGTTAAAAATAATTGTGCTTTTTGTTTTCCAGACAAGAATTAAGCACACCAGCTTTCCCGCCAGTTCGAGACTTCAGCGGCGTGGCGAGGGTCAATTTAATACTCCGCCATTTTGCGACAATTAGTTAATAAAAAAAATTTTATATACTCTTCAAATGTGTGTTAAGGTACAATAAAATTTTCAAGAAGGTTCGTTGTTTCTTTCCTTGTAAAAAAAAATCACCAAAAATCACCTTTTTTCGAGCCTTCGGACTAGAACCTCCCCTTAAGCGACTCTAGCCAAATTTAATATGAAATATCCTTGTCCCATAGCGTATTTATGAAAAAAAAAAAAAATTGTCTCAATAATCTCACATTTACGAAATTAAGAGCGACCACGGATATTTTTTGAAAATTTCAAAACTTTACGAAATCTTAATCTCTCAAGCGATTCTTGTTGAATTCAATATCAAAATGCTTGCCCCCTGGCCCATTTGTATAAAAAGTTCTTAAAAATATCCTTAAACTGAGCAAAGTTGAAATGATGACATTTTTAAGAAAAATTCAAAATCATCTAAAATCGGACATCGATCATACATTTTTTTTTTTGAAAATTCCCGCAAACAAGAGGGGTTCCAGGCTTCAGCAGTGTGCAATGTGTCAGCGCGATAGTTCAAGCAGTTCAAGAGATATTGCAATTTCAATTTTTCGAAGGCCTGTCCGCACAGACACACGCAAACCCATTTTTTTTTTTCTAAATGTGTATTTCTCGATGTTATGGCACATACCGAATATATTTGCATCAAAATTTCGATTTTTTTTTTTTTTTTTCCACGAGAACAAAGCAAGATAGTAAAACGCAAAGTATGTACCTGCAAAGCTTCAGCCTCGTCTCGTCTCTCGTCCTCGGTGTTCATCGTGACGAATCTCAGTACGAGAAGATTCAACGACGCTGCGACGATAGCGAGGCCAAAGAGAATAAATATCAGGGCGAATATGACGTATTCGGGCTTGTTGTCGAGTGCATTGTCCTTTTGCAGGGCAACCATATCGCCGAAGCCGATTGTCGTCAGCGTTATAAAGCAATAGTAGACGGAATCGAAGTACGACCAGCCCTCGTATCTCGAGAATGCGGCCGCACCACCGGTTATCGTGAGACTCGAGAGAAACGTCACCACGAATATCAAATTGATCTCCGAGGCCTGACGAAACGATAAAACGAATGAATTTAAAAAATAAATAAATTTAAAAATAAATCAGAAATATCATTCGGAGCTTCTTCATGTCCTGACACTGCAAAGCAGGCCAGTGATTTCAGTTCCTCGACCATCGTGCAGCTGAACGAATGTTTTTTTTTTTTTTTTCTTCCCCCAAAAGTTATCTTTTCACGTCGTTTTTCGCCAAGTTCGAGAAAGTCTTTAACCCGAGTTTACGACTCTGCGGGATAGCCATGAGAGAATCCAGTGCAACTTTCTCAGGCTGTCATTACGAAAATTGTGAGGAAATGAGGTATGGGACTTTGATGTACAAAAAAGTTTGGGAATCGCTCAGTAGATAAACGCCTTATATAGTCAGCCAGTCACACCGCTTACACCGAGCAGTGAGATTTTTCGTTTGAAAAAAAAAAATGAAAAACATAAAATCAAAAATTTATACATTCCTATGCAGGATTTTGGGCAATTTTTTAATTTTCCGAACAGACTCAACTTTAATTTGATTAAATTGATATTTGATTGAATGAATTTTTTGAAAAAAATTTCTTAACCCTCTATACTTGAATTTAATTCAATTGATTTGATTAATTTAAATTGTTTTTTTCACAAACTTGACTTAACGTTTCACCTAGCGTGTACTTTTATTTTTCGGAATAGAAAAATCGATATTCTCGTTGAAAGATGTAAAAAAATTCTTAAAACTTCTCGTACGGTCGTCAAGATTTTTGTACGTCGTCAAAGAGCTCGACAATCGAAAAGAAAAAAAAAAAAAAAACTGGAAGCCAACGTCGACCTGTTGCGATACAGATTTACAAAAAAATTGATATCCGTAGGATTCTTGTGATTTTTTTCAGATTCAAAGAACTCGTTCGACCTTTTATTTCGCGTAGAATATTTTTTTTTATTAAGCAAATAGCAGCTGTCCATAAAATGTCCAATAAAAATGGGAGGGTCTTCGAGGTTTTAAAGATAATAAAAAAAAAAAAAGAGTTGAAAATAAAAACTCCCACATTACGTAGAATTTTTTCGATTCGTCGGTGAAAAACTGGGCAAAAAGGGTGCAGGAAACGAGACCACTAGCCTGCAATTTTGAGGAAATAATTTTTTTTTTCCAATCACCTGAACGTCTTTGCAGTTTAGTAACTGCTTGACTTTTCGTATGACGACCGACGAGAATTTGTTGAGTCTTTCTCCTATGCTCTGAAACATGACGAGGCCCAGTGGGATCCCGACTATCGCGTAGAACATCGTGAACAGCTTGCCGCTTATCGTGTTGGGCGTTGAGTGTCCGTAACCTGCGATACGGAAGGTTCGTTCAAACGTTTTGACTGCGTTTGCACGGATATGTAACTTTGAGCTGTGAGATAATTTAGTCCCCAGGCACATATACACACGCATACATATGTATTATGTACATTCTACATACATATATATATAAATGCTTACCTTGCTGTTAAATTAGGTATTGTGCTTCTAGTGCAATGAGTGCTAACCTTATTCTACGACGATTAATGCAAAATTTTCTGCACTGATTAACGAGTCCTCAACGTTGATTTGTATAGCAGCATGCATTCTTAACCCAAATAAATATTAACAACGATGGATTTGCAAAATAATCAACTAATAAAATGGGAATTTTCAAACCATCGGTAAACCATAAGTTCTATTGATCAGTGCACTAAACTTTACATAAAACTATTGCGAAAATTTAGCACTCGTTTGACGAGTGTGGAGCTCACAAGCTACCTTAAGGTAGTTCTATCGTGGTAACTAATCCATAAGATTTAAATTTTTTTTTTTTTATATCTTCAATTTTAATATATTTATTCATTTCGCGAAACGTCAATGCCCCTTATCGACCTAATTACGGAGAAATTAATACTTGAAAATGCCAGTTCCTCAAGGCAAATTTGCTTCGGCATATAGAAGAACCGATTTCCGGTCACTTTAAAACGATATATCTTATCGAAAATCCAAAAGATTCTTACAAAAAACGAGACTTAGATTCATTAAACACGTAAAAATCTAACGGGCCTAAAAAAAAATATGATTGTCGACCAATTTTTTAAGCTATACTGATTTTAATACGAGCATCCGGGTAGTGATACACAACTTATGGCATAATGTCGTGACGGTGAAAAAATGTGGCAACGCGATATCGAAACGAAAGCGGTATTTGACAAGTCGAACAACATAACCTCTCCGCGTCAACGTCAATAGAGCGGGCGAGAGAGTGAGAGGGCACGAGAATGAAAAGAGAAAGAAAACGCAACGTTGCCACACGTAAATATCATACGAGATCTAGTAATACTTGAGTCGTTGCAATTACTATTTTACTAGTTACATAATTATTTATAATAAACCGTTGATTAATTGTATTCACCTGGGTAAGCTTATTTAATATTTATTAATTTTAACCCATATATCCAATATTTTTAGGAATCATCATTTAGACATTTATAGCTAATTGACTAGTCTGCAGCGATAGAACTACCTTAAACGAACCTAAACAAGAAGCATGCTCGATTGCCTGACCCACGAAGTATATATACGAGTTATCTTTATTTTCCTTTTTTTTTTGTTCCTCTCCAAGCGAGCGAATACGACAGTTGTGTGCCGGTAAGTGGTTAGGGTCAGCGTGCGATCAGACAGAGTCACGCGATGACAAATACGAATGCCCAAGCAACACGCTATCTCGCCTATGACTCTAGCACATTCTTTACATGTTTTTTTTTTTTTTTTTTTTCAATCAATCAACGACGATCAAAAATTCAATGAGAGTATGCAATTAATTTCAAAGACTCGTTGCATCGTGAACCAAGATTCAATGAGTATAATTGTGATCAATTTTGAGCGAGTACATTAAAAGTATTTTTAATAAATTTTTTTTACAAAAATTATTACGAGTCGTACTAATGAATTTCTGGGGAAACAATTACGCGAGCAAAGATAAGAGACCCAATTACCGCACAGTGTTCCAATTGGGGTCTTTATGGGTCTCGTATTAGTCAATTGGGATCTTTGTTTGACAAAAAGAGAGGCAACTCCTATCGCTCTGTCTCTCGCTCGAATCAATTAACACTGAGACTCGGTAAAGCAGAACCAATCGCCCGCCGAGTTTTACTCAGTTTCCCCGTGCCCTCGTGCAAATGCGATAGCGCATATAGTGCATCAGAAAAGTTGTAGCTGCGTACAACACTCTGAGGGGCGTCACAAGGAATGAAATGAAATATGAAAATTGGAAGGATTACGGGGTAAATTACACGTAAAAGGCAAAGGTATGATTGTAAAATTTTTTTTTTTTTTAATATTACCGATAGTAGTGAGTACAGTGGTGGCATAGTAGAACGCCCCGGCGAATTTCCACTGTTGTCCAGCCTTGTGGGGCTCTGTCTTAAGCACCACCGTTTCCATGATCTTGAAGTCGTCCTCGCTAATATTGTATTTTCGAATAACCATTCTCTCAACGTCTGAAACGTAATGAAGATTGAATTACCGATATACGCTGCATCATTTTATTTGTCATGTCTTTTAATTTCGAAAGAGCTGGGATACGAATCTCAAAGAAGGATTATTTATCCTTTTTTTTTTTTCGTAAATATACCGTTATATACGGAGATCGAGGTAGATCTACGATTTCCCAAAGATTAGATCAACGCAAATGAAATTGGATAAAAAAAAAACAAGTACGTAGATCCAAGTAAGATCTCTACGTCGATTATTTAAACGATTTTGTCCCCCACGTAGCCATTGAACGGATCACGTTATGGCAATTTATTAAGAGACAACATTTATCTCGGTTGCATTGTCTCGAAGTAGGGCAATTTAATGCTCGAGTTCTTCTCTCGTTCGAGTAATTCTCTCGTTCGAGAGAGAAAGAGAGAGAGAGAGAGAGAGAGAGAGAGAAAGAGAACAAAAGTAATAATAGCATATTTAGAAAACTCGTTGCAATATGTATACGTCGCTCTCTAAATTGGATAATCGAATTAGGAAATGATTGAATTACCATCCAACGCTTCTTTGCGTCGTTTTTCCGTCTCGGACTCGAGAACGTCGAATATCGCAGCGCCAACGAGGAGGTAGGTGAACGTGCAGACGATCAACGATAGGGTCCGGACGTTTTGCTTCTTCATTCTCTAGTGAGCCACATGCTCACTAGCAGGGCCTCGGCCCCAACTACTTGCATCGCTCAATGGGGTACGGGGTGATTAGCCGGGCCCATTATGCCCCTTTTGTTTCACTTTTATCCGTATCCCGTTCAATCTTCTCTCATTCAAAATCCTCCGCGTCACTTTACTCCGTCTCAAATTCTCGTACCAACTTCTTTCTTCATAAATTTCTTCTTTCTTTAGATTTTTATTTCCTATTTTTTCGTCTGTTCCCGCGCTATCTCTCTTCTTCGTTAATTTTGTTATCCTACATTATTTTATTTTTAATCTTTTTTTTTTTTCCTTTCTTTCCCGATTGGCTTTTGTGAATTTCGTCTTCAGCATTTATATCCTACTTCAACGTTATATTCCCAATCTTTCTTAAGTCCTTTTCGGCATTATCTTTCTCCGGCTACCCTCGTGTCCAAGCCTTTTTTTCTCTCAATTTTTTTTTTTTTTTTTCAACACTCACACACGTTCAGGCACTCTCAGGGTTCCTCCACGCTGCGTCAAGCAATCGCTACAGTCCCGGCTCGCGACTCCTCTTCTTCAGGCTCTCTTCATTCCGATCACTTCCGGTAATTCGCTTTCGTTTACCTGGCGAGAAAGAAACAAACAAGGAAAAACGAGATATAGCACCTTGACATGCGTAGTTTTGTCCTGATTGAATACATGTATATATATATATATATATATATATATATGTTTCATTGGGAACGAATTATCATTGAGACTGATCGAAGAGCAGATATATTCTTAAATTTAGAGGTTTCCATAATTTATTTGACGAAAATAAAATTTAAAAATATCGAATGAATATTCTCAAAAATCTCTTTATATATTTCGCAAGTACGAGTATCGAGCAGCTGTTGAGGTATATAGTCCTTGAACTTTAGCATCGTTCGGAGAATTTTTTGGATTGAAAATATTTTAATCCTGAAAAGCATTTCTCAAGACTGCACAAAGTTTCAAATAACGTTGGCGTTTTGTTACCGAAAGAAATTTCATTTTTAAAATCACCGTTTTAGAATAGGATGCACGTAAAAATTATAGTTCGCCATACGTTCAATTGAAAAATAAATCTACTTAATTACTGGAGAAGTAATTGATTTTAACTTTATTGTCAAAACGTTCGATCACATGACTAGTCTTACGTAAGGACTACCTTAAGAATATGAAAAAAAAATGAGATCTCCATCTGCAACATTCCCGATTGATGCCTCAATCTTAATAACCCTCGCTTCTTTTTTTTCTGTTTGTTGATCGACGCACAACGTTTTAAAGCTTTCGGTCGTTTGTTCTCACTTAAACTTATTGGGGGGGGGGGGGGGGGGGGGGGATAAAAATCGTGTGGCAGAAGCTCTGGTGTATTATCTTCTTTGGCTTTTTCTTTCATTGATACACGAAAAATCATTTGCCACAGGATCCACTGAACTATCCACCAGAGGACAATATGTCATGTGAGCAGGCTGAATGAAGGCTGATTTTTTTTTTCTTTCCGGTTGACCGAGTGAATGAAAGTGAAGGAAATGGAAGAAAAAAAAAAACTTGAAGCCCGATGAGAATTTAACGTGAGAAAGGGCAGAAAAGACAGAAAAGAAGGAAAAACTGAGGTGGATAAATTCGTGTATAGGTCACCTAACAGACGCAACGGAGACTTGACTGCTAGATCCAGCATCCCGCGCGGTTTCATACATTTTTTCCTTCTTTTCTTCTCGGCAATACTGGTCTCTGGTTCTCCTCCTCTCGCTCTTCTTCCCCGCCCCGTGGCAAAAAAATTGTGGGACAGCAAGGTCATAACGTTATTTCGGTTCCCTCGAGCCAGACCCCGGGAATGGAAACCGATTACGAATGATAACGTCGAGAATCTACAAGGTGCGGGAAAGAGGCTGAAAAAAAGGGAGAGATGGCAGAAGGTGATTTTTATCTTGAATCCTGACACGCGTCGGAGATTGAGCTCTAAAAAAAAATGATAAAAAAAAAATAGAAATTCGTAACGTCTGTCGAGCAATGGAAAAATTAAAGGATGAATAAGAGAAATTTACGATACAGAAATCTGTGCTTTTCTTTCGCGGGTCGTTATAATTGAGACATCCAGCGTGTATGAAACAAAAAGTCAGAATCGACTCGCTAGAGCAGAAAGTAAAATCTTGCGGCGGTAAAAAAAAAAAAAAAACTATCACGAACCGTTCAAAGCGAGCGTCTGCGTTTCGGGGTCGAAGGGGCAACAGAGGGTTACAACGAAACATTTTGCAAGAAGAAACTTTGGAGGATAAAAAAAAAGCCACAGCGGAGAGTCTAAGAAAAAGAGAAAACGGAGAGATAGGAATGAGATACATGGATACATACGGACCTGCAACCTTTTTCGTGTTTTCCATTGTATCCGAAAAAGGCCCGGGATGAGTTATATGGCAGTGCTTTCGCTGCTCCCAACGCCATCTTGCCGCCATTCCTTGACCCAGCAGGCCGTACTTTCGGTGAGTACTGAAATTCACAATGATGAAGAAATATAAATACACGTATATGTTACAGGTAAGGTTTATTAAAACCAGATTGGGACAATGAGGTCGAAATTTCCATACATCTTGAATACAATTAAATATATTTTCAACGAATGTATTCATAATCAAGAGAAAAAAAAAACGAAGATAAGAGACGGCGAGTTAATAAGAATGAAATAAATCTTAATGCATATTTACGTTTATTTGTATCCCTGAAATCGTACACAATTAAAGAACAAAATTCAGTGGTAAAAGTGAGCTCGATTGTTAAAAAAGGGATACCTATTTAGCGATGACCGATCAAGACCGAAGAATGCATACTCGATGTAGGAAAAAAGAAATAAACAATAATCAGCCTACACAGGAAAAAAACCGAGTTTTTGGTAATTCTTTACAAGTAATCTTCGTGTAGCTTTGGTGGCGTGTCATTTCTATAGACCCCGATCCATCACGGATCCAGCTCTGCCCGAGTAACTTTGCACAGAGAAACTCCGAATATTATGATTTTGCATGATTCAATATCACACATTTTAGCTCTACACCCTTCAACTTTTCGCGTTTCAGCTTTACACGTTTGAGCTCTGCATGTTTCAACTCTACACGTTTTAGCTGTACTCGTTTAATCTCGACACGTTTCAGCTTTGCACATTTAATCTCTGCGCGTTTCAGCTCTGCACGTTTCAGTTCTACGGGTTTCAGCTCTACTATAGTTTCAGCTCTACAGCTTTCTCTCTACTGAGGTTCCAGTTCTACTGGTTTCAGCTCTACTGCTTTCGGCTCTGCTGCTTTAAGCTCTACTGCTTTCAGCTCTAGCGCTATCATCTTTACTGCTTTCAGCTCTATACTGGCTTCAGCTCTACTGGAATCAGCACTACTGATTTAAGCCCTACCGGTTTCAGCTCTATTGCTCTTAGCTCTACAGATTACAGCTCTACTACTTTCGGCTCTACCGCTTTCAGCTCTGCTAGTTTCAGCTTTACTAGTCTCGGCTCTACTATATAGGTTCAGCTCTACTAACTTTAGCTGTACTAACTTCAGCTCATCTGCACGTATTAGCTCCAAAAATTACAGCTCTACAAGTTTAAGCTACATTTTTAGCTCTATACGATTCAATTCTACACGTTTCAACTCTACGCATTTAATGTTTGCACGTTTCAACTCCACACCATTTATCAGACAGCTCATGCCTCGTAAAACTACCGCGAATAACTTTTCAATACACGAGCTTTTGTGCTAGACAGTTTTGAGTGTTTTCGCAGCGGTATTTGTACGTATTTTTGCGTATTTAACTTGGACAATGTTTATGTATGATACAATTATTGGATATGGGAATAAGGGAACGCGAGATATACGATATGCCAAGAACCATATGCGAATCTCCATTTCGCGGAATTGGGAAAATCATTTTGCACCCTGTATTCCCAACATATTCAACATATTCTCATTCACTCTCTCTCTCTCTCTCACACACACACACACACACACACACACACACACGTTTGTACAACACAGGGTGTACGTAAGTATGGATCTGTTGGGGATATATTGTGTACACGGTGTACTAGCAAGGCGAAGAGGAAGTCTACATTCATCCGTGTATTCATACATATTATACGGGAATAAACGCATGGCGCTCTGCACAATCCACTCTCAAATTCCATTTGAAATATGAGTCGTCGGATATGATGTGCAACGTGCACGCGGATTGAGCCAGCCAGAGAGCGAGAGTTGGCTGCGCGCACTTCGCAGAAACATCACCTGGCTCGATGCACATTCGAACTTTTCGCATAAAGCCGACATCATCAAAACCATTTTCGTGCAGAATTTAGAATAAAAATTGATCAAAGGTTTGTCAATTCACAGTATTTTGAATTTTTTTTTGAAAAATTTGTATCTTTGCTTGCGATAGATCTAACTCCTAAAATTTTGTGAACTGTCAAACCTTCATATAATAGTCTTATGAGATCTCAGTGATTGCTCTAATTTTTAGGCAATTCATAGCGACCAGAAAGACTTGTTTTACGCGTGTAACAAATTTTAGCGTGATAGCTCAAGTCAAGAGTCCGAAAATTCTGAAAAAATTCCTAAATGAAAGTTCATGCATAGAAGAATGTATTTCAATTATAAAAAATGAATATTTCAATTATTTATATTGAAGAAAAAATTTGGAAAATTTCTTTTTATCACATTTTGCTTCATGATTCACAGCTTTTGTGATTTTTAATATCTTGAACTATAAATTTTGAATTATACTCTCGAGATACGTTGCTTTAATGAATAAAACAAAAAGTACGCAATTGCATATTTTAAAGGAGGTATTTATTTTTCTTACTGAGATCGATTTCAAGCGCACTGACAAGATATCTTACGTTCAAGTCATTATGTAGTACGACAAACTAGGGTTGAAAACTGATAAAAAAAAATATTTCAACATCACAAAGCTTCTTGTACGAGAAAGTGACAGTCCATTTTCAAAAATAATTGTTGAAAAAAGTTTATATTTTATTATTTTATACTTTATAACTCGAAAACTGTAAATATATTTATATTTTACGGTATAATCGATATGCGCGAAGTTGTGAAAAATGGTCTGTCGTCAAGATAAAATTTATCATGAAAGGGTTATCTTGCTCCCCGTGATTTCATCGTGCAGCTACATATTACAGTATATTTATCAACACATGCAAAACGAGAAATCTCATATCAAATGGCTGGATACACATAATTTCAAAACGCTGCAGCTGGAACGCTATTTACGAATTTTACGCTTGCATTATATCACAGCGCATATATACGCATATTGTATATATCGACGTTTCTCGACATCGAGACTCGGGTTTCTCCACTGCGAACTTAAAACAAATGTATATGCAGTATGTATAGGAAAATCGTACGAGTAATGAGTCATTTATATTTTGAGCATGGGCTGAATCAAAAGGTTAAATTGTGGCACAAAAGTAGAATCATCATTAATCTTTAGCCGGGATAATTTTTGTCGCAAAATAGATCGGATAATAGATTTTTCATGATCTTTTGAATTTTTTTTCTTTTTATATTCGATGATGCTCAAAATGGGGCAATTGTCGACACATCGACCGAAAATTCGTCACGTAATTTGAATGGAAAATGGATCGAGAGGTTCGGATTTAATGAAAAATTTCATTAAACGATAAATTAAATATAAAAATATAAATAGTCAAACGATTGAGAAGATCATGTTGATCATACGTTCGTCTCATTTGCATGGAATGCACCGTGTATACAAATATATGCTAATATTTGTGGTCACCATATGAATTGTCATCGAATCGCTGCGTTCATCGATTTATCGTTCAATTCCCATTTTATCACCATCACCATATATCCTTTACTGCAGCTTTGCGTCATGAATTATTCACAAGACCTACATATGTTACACAGCGTAGTGCAAACTTTCGGTTGTTACTCATTTCCAAACATATGAGATTGCTCATACGCACCCATTATTGCCGATATTACACCCGTTTTCGCTGTCATGAGACACGCACAGTGACGACAACGACTGTATGAAAACTGAATTTTCTCCACGATACACTCGCAACATCGTAAAAAGTCTGATTTTCACATTAATTACTCTATTTTTTAAGAAATCGAAAAGCAAACAAAATCAAAATGTGCAAGGAAAAATTGAAGAAGAAGAGATCGTCATATTCGTCATTTGGTTCTCGTTTTAGGGAATTATCATCCTCAACTTCAAGGAAAAACCGGTGCTACAAGTGTGCCAATTTCACATATGAAGAATGTGGTGTAATTACCACTTGGAGCTGCTTTGGCAAAAAATATATACTTTTTTTAAACAGTCGCAACTAAAGTCTCTCGAGTACGTTTACATTTATATAGATGTCCAGACAAAACGCGATCTCCGTAATTCCACGAGTATATCTAGTACCCATATGTACAGTGAATGTATATACGGTATATGTAGCTCGTAGATCTGTATATAAATAGAACCTATGCTCAAAAAAGCGGGCCCTTGTCGTTTTATTCGTACGTTTGTTCAGAATATAAAAAGAGAACGGGAGAGAAAGAGAAGCGTGATAATGTCGTCGTCGCGGCAGGATCCAATTAAGAGCATTAATTGCCCGTTTCCTTCGAGCATCAGGCAACACACTGTAATACTAATAGTCTACCTAGAATCTCTTTGCGCACACTCGCTCTCTTTTTTCGAAGCTCTTTCATAGTCCTGAAATATCTCAAGTAATGTAATGGTAAAAAAATACATTAAATTGTTAATGCTAAATTTAAACTGAAACTCAAGTCTATGGATCTCCAGGCTAGACTGCCCCTTGGCTAAAATTAATAGACACTAAACTTGATGAGCTTATATAGTCAAACATAAGAGAAAGTAAAGAAACTAAGCGAGAATATGGACAGAATATAATCGAAACTACATGACAAAGACGGCTGTGACACGATGTGGAGGTCATGAATTTGAAAAACCGTAGAATATGGTATCCTAAGTCAGTACCAAATTGAAAGAAACTCAGAGTACTTTAGAACGAAAACGATCTAGCCATAAACGTACTAGACTAGTATTAGGAAACTTCGATCGAAGTAACAGTCCCCACTCTACGGCGCATAACGATTGGTGCGGCGCATGGCGGGGGAAGCTCTGCGCCTATCGCGCGGCACCATTAGCTACAAGGTCAGCTGCGCAGAGTAAAGTGCGCAGCCTTTATCGCAGGAAACGGGATGTGATGCCAATTTCCCCACTGTTCTCAGTACATTCTATGGATATACTATATATATATAAAGTTCCAGGATATTTTTAGGCCTCCGCAACGAAATCCTGGAAACTCGAGGTTAAAGTTACTTACGAGCGTAGGCTTAAATCATACTTGTTACTTGAGCACCATCAGGCGATACGTAATACTTCAGTAAAAGCCCACTCGAGAGACTCCCTCTCATTCTATGCTGGACCATTGGACCACTTTCGGTATTTTAGCGATCGTGCTGTAAGAAGCACTTTACAAAAGGTAAGAGGTTTGTATACATGTCTTGTTTGTGTCATATGTATTATATATGGGTTGATGCCAACCTAAGACTCTCCGAGTACCATGATGCTATGATCAGACACCAGGAAATCCAGAACAGTATTTAAAAGGATGAGATTGCATGACGAGTAATTGGTAGCAATGAGATTGTCGAAGAAGATTACGTATTTCGTCAATAAATCTTACAATTCCTTTTCATCGATGATAATAATAACATACGATTCTGCCAAATTGAGAATGAAGCTGTCTGATGGAAGCGTTCATTTTTCGACGTGCCTGGTCATAAAAAAAAATATTAAATCAATGCAAATATTGACATATCCCTGTGATTGAACCGATAAAAAACTATCTCTTTTCGCAAATACGTCGATCAGATAGTGAAAAATAATTTGGAAAAAACATAGGCACCAACGAGATATAGAAAGATGCGCGCGTATCCGTTTTTTCTTTCGTTTGCTCATACGGTCAATCTCCGTACCGCTTATCTGTTCTATACACTCGTCAAATGTTTAACTCTTGTACAATAGATACTGTGTATGCTCTTGACTTTGGCGAGAGGTACACCCTCGACCTTGTGTCGGAGAACACAGATAGATATATCTATGTTCTCTGCTCATGTTTAACCACCTTGACACTCTCTCTCTCTCTGTTATCTTCCTCTACATACCGTAACGCACCCTTGATACCTTTACCAGGGGAAACTCGTCTCATACATGCACGACTCCAAGCGAGAGACAAGGAACCAGTGAGAGGTGAATAAACGTTACTTTATGACATTTTATTTTTATTTTTCGTTCTTCGCTCCTCTCTCTCTCTCTCTCTGTGTTATCTTCCGCCACATTCCGAAAACACACTTGACAGTTGATCCTACCCTTACTGAGGCAAGTAGACTCGCGAAAAAATAAGCCAGAGATCCAGGAAAATTAAGGGAAAGAGATCGATCTTAATGGTACTTTGTGATTTCTTTTTTTCGTTTTTTTTTTGCTAATCTTATCCTTTTTCCTTTTCTTTCTTCATTATCCTCGACAAGACCAAGCGACACACGAGATCCTTGATCCTTACCCTGTAGAGAGGATGTCGACTCGCACGAGAATAAGCGAGAAAGCCTGAACTTAGTTCTAGAGAAATAACTGATGGTACTTTGGGTGATATTCTATTTTTTTCTTTTAACTTTCTGCATCTTTCTTTTTCTCATCCGATTATTTATGCCATCACTTTCCGGTGTCACGATTAACTTCAAAAAGAGGTATATGTATATACGTATATCATGTCTGTGTAATTGTCATCGGGTGGAACAAGTACGAAAGTGGGAAGGGCGATGGAAGAAAGATAAGAAGATATAGTCCGGTCTCCGTAATTTCTGCAGCAATGAACATTTGCATTTCGCGCTAAAGCCAAAAAAGAGGGAGAGAGAGAGAGAGAGAGAGAGAGAGACAGATGGAGAGGAAAAGGGAAGAAAACCGAGATTAGAGAGGATTTTCGTCATTCTCTCTCTTTCTCTCTCTCCTCTCTATAGTTAGACTCCGTAATACTCGCGGGTAAAGAGACCAACAATTTTTTTCTTTCACTTTTTCGGTGAGTACCGAGTATAAATAGAGGATTATCGCAGACGTAGCCCATTTTTCGTTGTTTTTACCGCTTCTTTAAAAATGTGGAAGGAAGTTCATTCCTTTTTTGCATCCAAACCTCTAGCTTACCACGAATTTCGAAAAGAACGCAATCTTCTGTGCCTTTTTTCGAAGTTTTTTTGTTTCTCGTAAAATGTGATGAAAGAAATTGAGGATTGTTTCTCTCGTTTTAGTTTATTTTCGGATCAATGATATGCCGATATCACTAAACTAAGTAACTCGAACTCGTTACAGCAGCAGATAACTTCAGGGGGAAGTCATTTTTTAAACCTTGAAAATCAACAAAAAATTTTACAATTTTTGTCACCGCTGGGAAAAAATTAAAATCAACCAAGTACGTGTAATTATTTTTCTATCAATCTTTTGGAAAAATCATTTCCATAATAAATGTAGATGCACTAAGCAGTCTCGATTTATCGTGTATGGAAAATTAATTTACGAGCATTCGTCGGAGAGATGTCCAGAAATTTTGGACAATTCACTGTGCAAGATCGGTAGACGTGTTTTTTTGGGGGCGTTATCTCTCAAATTAGGGGCGCAATACCGAATCACGGATCTCGCAGTATTTTTCAAAATTCAATTTCCAAAGACGGATAATGAACGATAGAATCTTGCTTTGTTGAATAAATAAAACCGTTGTGATTAGCTAGAAATGTCACGTGTTGGTACAATTCGTAGTTTATAAATCGGCAATACCGAGAAGGAATACGAATAAGAGAAAAATAAGTGTCGCTTTTAGAGATGCACAGGTTGAGAAATTTATATATCCGTCTGTCCTTTGAGAAAACGTGCTATTGGCTTCAATTTCTAGCAACAATAGATGGGACCACGTACGGACTCTATATATTTATTCATGGATCCAGGGCTAGTGAACAAGAAGGCGTAACTGAGCCTCGGTTTTTGTTATTAATTTACGTTGGTTACGCCCTTGTATTCGTAAGTCAATATTGACCCGAGGTGGAAATTCTGTGTAGTCGATGTCCGAGAAATCATTGAATTTGCACGGTGAGGCGAAGGAAGGAAGGAAGGAAGGTCCTTGTGTGTCGTGAGAGCCGTTCTCGGTCTCTTCGTTGTGCAAAGATACCGACCGAGAGGGATGAGGTTCGCTCATTGCCCTTCATTGTCCTCGGGACACAAGACTACGAGAGATGTCTCTCGTTCGTTTCAGATTAAATAATGGACCCCGCAGCATCAGGTCACTGGAGGTCCTCTCACCTTCCCAGCCCTTCGTATAACAACCCACGAACTATCTCGTTCAATGGATATCCTTTATTACAAGCTTCTGTAGCTTTATTTGCTCTCTCATTCACTCTCTCTCTCTCTCCCTCTCTCTCTCTCTCTCTGTCTCTCTCTCTCTCTCTCTCTATTTCTCTTGTTAACTCCGGCGACGCGACGGATTCAATGAAAAGACTCGTATGTCTCTCGTTGTAGTACTACCAAGCAATAGGAAAGCATTCGATAAGCTCTGCGATCTCTCGATTTATTTTCATGTTGAACATTGACTCAAAAGTTTTAGGACAATCCTGAATGTTTCAGATATTGTTCGTTATATGCGGAGATCGAGGTAGATCGACGATTTTTCAAAATTTAGATTAACGTAAATTAAATTTGATCGAAAAAATAACTACGTAGATCTAAACGATTTTTTCCCCGGAACGAGTAGGGTTCATTATTTTTGGATTGCAAGTATAATGTCTCTTTTTTCGTAATTTACGTATTTGTCTATATATATATTAAAGAGGAGACCCTTTACTTTTGGATGGATGTTGGGACTCAATATATATATTAGACATACGAAATTACTCGATATATATATGGCCACTCCACAACGTTCAGATCTCTCTGTCTCGCGGGTTAAGCTGCTGACCACCGAGGATACGTCTGCTCGATGACAAATTGCTTTGCGACCGAGCGTGAAAAACAGAAAAAAAGAAAGAATGGAAAAGAAGAAAAAAGCTTTCGATGCTACGTCACGTCAGTTGCAGACCAGCGTATAGCCGTGAGGGTGGCCGATGAATAAGAGACTGGCAGAGAAAGAGAAATAACGATCGATATGGAAAAAAAGGGTTGGTTATAATCTTTCGCTGTCTGAGTTTTCCCATGGTTGGAGGAGAGCTCTGAAAATGGTTGCGAGCCGTGTATTAACAGTGGCAAACGGGTCAGGGTTGATCGGTGATGGGGAAAAAAGACCTCGTACCGTGACACAGTTGAAACGCGTCTTACGAATTCTCAAATAGCGATTTTTATGAATATGTGGGATTGACAAAGGACTCACAGATAAAATTTAAAAAAGTATCGTTTCATCTATTTTCCATGCACTAACAGAAATGTAGCATTGGCTTTACCAAATCTCCGATGACATTCGTTCAAAGAAGTTTTTATTAATAATTTTTTTTTTTTTTTTCGTTCAATGGACCAAAATATGTTTAACGTGACCAAACATCGGGGGCTTTTTTTTTATGTAAAAATTAAATATTTCTTCTAACGCGTGACCTGTACGGATGTTTCAATTGCAGTAAACAGTCTTCCATATACAAAAAGAAAGAAAATTAAACACAGCAGGTCGCTCAGCAGTGTTTGGCTGGAGGTGAAGTAAGTCGCGGACTATACAACGTGAAGTGGTACCCAGTCGTTAAGCTGTAACGTTTCGATAATTACGAACGTGCCGCTTCGTAAATATCTTTTATCTCCACGAGTGTACGTCCGATCACAACTATTTATGGCCACAGACAAAGATCGCGTTACACGGAATCGGTGTGACGAGTTTAGTCAAGTAATTTCATGCTCGAAAATTCTCGCAATCAGCTGATCGCAGTGAAAGGAATAACACGCATCTCTTTGGGGATGGGTGGCTACAAATTCAGTAACACATCTTTCATCGAGGTGAAATATTATCACAATTTTTTTTTATACATTTAGAATTTCGTGTAATTCCTTTCTATATAATCTAATTTCAAATTTAAAAAAAAAAACATTATTTTAATTATTTTAGACAATAGAATGTTTAATCGTTAGTTATTGTGATCAATTCAATCGATAATCGTAAGTTAATCGTCAATTGTTATCAACTTTATGAATAAACGAAGTTTCGTTGGATCCGGGACGATTAATTATTCCAAATTGGAACTCCCGAGTCGATGACGTACTAACATGAAAAGAAGAATATTCGTGATATTGTATTTATGCGAGTGCGAGTGTGTTCAATCGAGGCTCTGTCAAATGCTCGATTGAAAATCTCTCGTGACGTCATTGTCATTATATGCAAGGTAACCACTGGTCCGTTGAATGCAATGCACTTAATGCCATTTTCCACGTTGCAAGGAATTTCCCGCAATTCACGTCTAACACCGTCAATTCCAGTAATACGACAACTTATTAAACTATTTCAATTACGAGATCTCGCGATACCGAGCGCGAGCATATACTCAAGGCTCGTTTTCACATTGTCGTCTCTGCTTTCTCAAAAGTTATCCAGACCCAGTCCAGAGAGGTTTTTAATACGTATACTAAAGTACACCATGTTTATTGTGATGCATTGTATAGGATGGGTGCAGTAAAAATTTCAAAAAATACGAGCGCATGAAAAATTCATACAAATCATGTGAAATTTTCAAATTTCATAGCTAGTTTTTGTCAGAGAGACATACACATACATCCTTACATATTTTCATATTTAACGGAGGATTTTTAAGGATTTCCTCAAGTTCGTTTCATTTGCATTAAATATTCTGTTTTTCTGTAAAATATGGTTACAAAAATTCCTGATAAGATCCCGTCCAGTGACTGACCAAGAATACTCCATCAAAAAGCATGGGCAAACACAACTTGAGTTTGGGAATTCCTGTGGCTGCTTTCTTGACAGCCTTGCCTCAAGATGAGCCGAATTTAAAAACATTGATGCTGGGGCCATCACTTCCTATCATTTCTGTGGGTAGTACTTGACCAGGAAGTACCTAGCATGAATGTCCAAGCAAACTGGCGTCAAAATGCGAAACGAAAGAATTTCTCCACCTAAGTATTGGCTTTCAAAGAAGTCTAGACAGATAAAACTGGCCGCAGTGACTTAGACTCAATCTAGGAGTGCACAGGGAAATTTTCATAAGGGTGAATCGTATTCAGGAATATTCCTTGAGAGATAACTCGCAAAACGCTCACCAACCACCAATCGGTAAAGGTGTTTTGTGCCTTTTGAGGGTTCATAAGTTATACGGAATATAATTAAGGAAATTCGCGAGGATGAGATTCAAGTATGTAGATTGAATTGGCGTAAAATGCCGCAAACACATTTCGAAAAGACGGAGAAAAAGCGCATGGGGAAAATAAAGGAATAAGAGGAGGGGAGAAGTGACGATGGACGGATGTCCGGGACACGTGGCAACCCTAATGAGCCTTTTCCCTTCCTCTTACTATTGTGTGTGTTCCACGCGCTGGAACGATTCCAATACTCATCGTCGTGCGGTGCGGCTTCGGCACTACCGGGCGCCCTCTATAAGTGCCTCCGATACACGTTGAACCGACCACCGCACCGACAACGCGCACCCCCGCCAGTTAATTACTTCGCGTTCGTTCACTGATGAAAAAAAAAAACCCTCTCTGTTGCTCGCTCGAATAATTTTCCGGTAGACAGAGAGAGAGTGTGAGATGTAAGCGTGCTCGTTCTCGCTCATTACCATAGTCAGGATATAGTTTTAATGACATACTTGCAATTGTACCGGATGTTCAACCGATGTGTTCAAGAGGTGGCTCGATGTGAGAACATACAAACATGGCGGACCGGAAATGACAGGAAAATCGATCCTCGATGCAACAGAAGCGCATTAGTAATTTAACTGTTTTTGATTAACAAATTTCTTTCTCGGATAATTTCCTATTCTGGTTGGAGAGAGAATTTTTTTTTTCCTTCAAATGGTTATGTGAGAACATACAAACATGGCGGACCGGAAATGATAGGAAAATCGATCCTCGATGCAACAGAACCGCATTGGTAATTTAACTGTTATTGATTAACAAATTTCCTTCTCGGATAATTTCCTATTCTGGTTGGAGAGAGAAATTTTTTTTCCTCCAAAGAGTTATGTGAGAACATACAAAAATGGCGGACCGGAAATGACAGGAAAATCGATGCTCGATGCAACAGATCCGCATTAGTAATTTAACTGTTTTTGATTAACAAATTTCTTTCTTCGATAATTTCCTATTCTGGTTGGAGAGAGAAGTCGAGAGGACGAAAAAGCAAATTTTTTGAAATTTCGTTTCTTTTTGAAAAATCATACAAGTGTATATTTGTACAGAAGTGTTTTTTTATTTGAAAAAGTAACATTTAAAGAGAATTTTTTCATGCAAAAATTTATATACGGAAATTGGAGCTGAGCCATATATCTCAAAAAGCACTGCATCGATCTTTCTGAAATTCTTTCTGTTTTTTTTTTCAGATATAAAAATCTGACGTTTGGTCGAGGAATTTTTTGTTTTCGATGTATATTTTCGATTTTATGAACGAATAGTATCCATTTTTTTTCTCACAAAAGTCAAGACTAGTTTGCGGTAAATTCATCGATCAATTATAGCATAAATGAACGCACTATTGAAATTATTTTAGAATTTTTTTTGATTTTGCATTATCCGATTCTGTATGATAGAGTGCTGATTGTAAAAGTACTTTCTAAAAAGTTGCTTCTCGGACATCGGATATGTAATTTTCCTTACAAATGAGTATTTTCGCACGAAAGAATTACTGAATCTTCTTCAAATATAACTTTTTCAAACGTAAAGTTACTTCTGAACGCACATATGATCGTAATTTTCGGAAAAAATGATCAAAAATTCGATGTTTTTCGGCCTCTTCCCGTGCAGAAATTTCGGTCGGGATCCAGGTGGATTCTGAGAAGGATCCCTATTTTCTGATAGGGATCCAGCTGGTCATCGGATCAGATCCCATGACTGAATGTAACGTTTGCACATTGGAATCCGACAGGGACCCCTGACTGGATTCCGATTATGGTATCCAGTCAAAACCCGATCAAAATGTGGTTTAATCTGGCATATATATGAAATCCCGAATAAATATTTATCTTCCGCAATTCAGGTTATAGGCAATTGTTTATTATTATCTGAGCCATAGAAAAAATTTAAACAAAAAAAAACGTCGACACCGGGGTTTGAACCTACGACGTCTCACTAGCCTTCGTTTGCGTATTGGACCCGAAATGAATGACAAAAAAAATTATATTTTATGAACATTAATGTTTTTGACATTTTTTATTGATTGTTGTTGTTCCGAGGATGATTCTGGTCGTTGAAAATTTATTTGCTAACCCGGAAAATGATTTAAGGACAACCTACCTACCTATCTGCCTACCTAATGAACTAACGCTCTAACCACGACGCTGTCGAATGCTTGTTCATTTACTTTATAAATATCTTATATACACTATACATGAGGCTGAAGCTAGCAGCGGCAGCGAGAAGCCAAAATTCAGAAAAGAATACGCATGACGGGAAAAATCTGAAAAAATTAAGGAGTATTGTCTATCGATCCTGGAACACGATCGCGTTTCAACTTTTGACTGGACTGACTCCTTCGTTGATTTGTTTGTTAATTAACAATGGCTGCTGATAATTAAAATCGCACACATGACGGGAAAAATCTGGAAAAATTCAAGAGTATTGTCTATCGATCCTGAAACACGATGGCGTTTCAACTTTTGAGTGGATGGACTCCCTTGTTTATTTGTTTGTTAATTAACAATTACTGCTGATAATTAAAATCGCACGCATGACAAGAAAAATCTGAAAAAATTAAGGAGTATTGTCATTCGATCCTGAAATACGATGGCGTTTCAACTTTAGAGTGCGGAGGTTCTCGATCATGAAATGACACGTAATGACAATTAATATATAGTAATAATAATGGCATTTACACCTCCACCGCCACCGCCACCGCCGCCACCACCGCCACCACCGCCACCACTGCCACCGCCGCCACCGCCACCACCGCCGCCGCCGCCACCGCCGCCACCACCGCTACCGCCGCCGCCGCCACCGCCACCGCCACCGCCACCACCACCACCACCGCCACCACCACCACCACCACCACCACCACCACCACCACCACCACCACTACTCATTATTATTATTATTATTATTATGCCAATCGAATAATGTGTCAACAAGCTTTATTCGAAATATGACTGGGCATTTCGCAAATTAAAATTCTTCGATCATCCCATTAAATCATCGGAGGATACTCGTCTTGAGGAGCTCTCAACAAATCCTGATTCAGAACAAACGTGAGATTGGGATTCAATCGGTACACCCTGAAAGAAAGTGGCGCCATAACTTAAAAATTTTGCCACATCCACCAATCCGATTACGAGACGGATACCATATAAATTCCTATGGGGATACCGGTTTTGGGGAGTCCATGGACAATCCCGATCGGGATATGGTCGGACTTAGGGTATCCCTAAAAAATTTCTGCACGGGTTGACTGAGTATAATCCGTTAATGGATCGATGACTATATGGGTGCATATTTAGACCAATGAAAATATGCGATGAATTTTAAATGCTTTGAAACAACGAAATACTATATCCTACAATTGGGTAAAAAAATTAAGTAGTGATAAGATAAACAGCGGAGCCTTTCCTGATCAAATCTCGAACTCATTTCATCGCATTGTAAATCAGAATCCTATTTTTCTCGACCGATTTATCCTACAGCCCAATTTATCCATTGCCCGATTTATTTGCGGTTACGGAAACTTTTTTTTATTCTGAATAATTAAAGGATTTCGCGCGCTATACAACGAGTATACGCAGTCCTCGAAGTAGCACCGATCTTTCCTTCGCGTATCGTTATACGCCAGGATTATCATTGTTGTTTATATCCGTCGTTTGTTCTCGAGAAATTGCGCAATACTAAACTCTCCGGGTACTTGGCTCGTCGAGACTCGAGATAGATGAACTGTGGAAGCGAACGATGCACGGCGCGGTATCTGCAACGGCGTTAAGTACTCTCGATATAGTATACACGAACGTCGGTATACTCGAGTATATATAAGAGCACTTTGGGGCCTCTCTCATCCTTATCGGACAATCCGGATCATTAAAAGGCCAGGGGTATTCGCCATTTCGCCAAACTGACTAAACCTATAATCGTACAAAACTAGTCGTAAATTAGTGCTGAAAAATGGCCACCCCCCCCCCCCCCTCATATTTGCACGTCGCTTTGAAATATAAAAGTAACATTATATAATTGACGAGTAAATTTTTTCTTTTTTCACAGATACACTTTTTTCGAGCCTTTGTTGAAAAAATTCTAAATTTTGTACATCGAGCGAACACCCTTTCGAATTCTCGATCTCGCGCGTAGTCTCGTGAAGAATAAAAATATGGAGTTTTCGCGAGGCTCGATGTAGGTATACTCCCATGAATCATGTAAACGATAGGTGTGAAGGGCAAATCGGATCAACTTTATGGGGGAATGGACCCTCCATACGGCTGGCCTGATCTATGATTCGGGCTGATCCTGCAGAAGGCGGAATACCCGAAGCGAGAGAAAAAAAAAACACATAATGGAAAATTGATTGAAAAAGAAAGAATATACACGATTGGATCGACTGGCTCGTCGGAGCGGATTAGCGACGAAAGATAAACGGATATCAGAGCTCAGGAAACTGTGAGAATTAGTCTTGGCGTTAAAGAGAGAGGGAGAGAGAGAAAGAGAGAGAGAGAGAGAGAGAGAGAGAGAGAGAGAGAGAGAGAGAGCCACAGAAAAGCTTCGGGACAGTTTTCTGTTACACCGTGACACAATCATCCCTCCAGCAGGATATTGTGGGTGATGTTGTGCGTCACACATCGTCCTCGACCGACTTGGCCCTGCGATACAATAATCTCCTTTTCGAAGATTTTTCTTCATCTTCTTGTTCATCTTCATTTTTCTCTCATCGCGTATAACTTTCGTTCGCCCACAACGATCGTCACGTGCCACGGATTTTCTTGAGCAGAGATGCTTCTTGCTTGTTTGCATAATATTAATACAACGGCTTTCAATACCGGATGATATAAGAAAGTATGCGATGCAAAGTAGGTTACTCTTGCAGAATCTTGAATCCCAGACGAATCGCAACCCGACACTTATACATCCGCTTTAGTGAGAATCTAGCTAGATTTTTCAATCCTCGAAACAATGTGATTTTGCATACAAATTTATTCAGACAATGTCTCGAATATTTTGACAATTTTCGATGGTTATGGACTTTAGTCACCGGTACATTGTACATAATTATTCCGAGCTAATCAATAGGAGGAGTTTAAAAACTGTGAATCCGGAAGTCCTTCAGATTTCGTGCGGCTGCTTGATAAACGCGAACATCAATGAGATCGTCAAAGCCAAAACGATTGACTTTATACAAATCCGTAAAATAATCACGTGTGTCGTATTGATATTGTACTAATGAGGCTGGGCATTGATGCGGACAAATTAATGCTGAATTGTGAAAAAAAATTTCCGATATATTTGATGAGACTGCGTGTAGATGGAACGCAAGGGAGAAGAGAGTGTGCGCGGAGAAGAGATCATGAGGTAACCATACTATGGTGTCCTATCGATTGGCATGTCTGCTATATAGCGACGAGGACCGAGCAAAAAGACGACGAGGCCACAAAAGCACGTAAGAGCAGCAGCAGGCGCCTTCCGATGCCTCCCAGACAACAACTAACAAAATATGTATATATATATATAATATATACCTACGTGTAGACTCCTAACAATGAAAAGGACGCAGTTCACACGAATAACGGGTATAGGGATGGGGGTTGAGTCCATTCGTTTGTTTGAGGGCCGTTTATATGATCGTTACTTCATTCCACTCCCTTGATCGTGCTCTCACTCGTCCTCTCATACAAGAGTCCAGGAAATGAATCAATTATCTTTAATAGGCTCTTGTGCGCACTCCGTTCGCTGCATATACACTCTAGCTGAGCCCGATTAAGTTCAAGACTTATATGGGGTTGCCAACGAAAGAAAACCGTACGGTTTGACTCTCTCTCTCTCTCTCTCTCTCTCTCTCTCTCTCTCTCTCTCTCTCTCTCTCTCTCTCTCTCTCTCTCTCATTTTACGTTTTTATCATCTTGTGTGTCTTCTTATATCATCATCTCTTTCTCTTTCTGCGTTTCCATACGTGTATGGAGCATGTATATATATATTTGTATACATATAACTGTGTATGCAATACACATAAGTAGGTGTATTACCTCTACGACGGGCTCGTTAACCATGGACGACGGGATCAATCATAGACAAAGATAAGATTTTTTCTGAGCAATGACTCTCGCGCACTTTGAATTTTGTGTAATATTGAGGTTGAATTATAGTGTCAAACAGCTTTTACGTCTGCTGGCTTCCCGGCAAAAATAGTTTAGATCCATGCAGATCAAATTTTGATCCAGATAGTAATTTTTTTGATCTACGTAGATCTAAATTTTGGAAAATCGTAGACGTTCACCTGGATCTCGATTAGATCGATCTTATCTACCGTTAGATCACAGATCCGTTAGTCAGATACAAGTATAAATATACTGAGATTTACGTAGACAAACCGATATTATCTAATACGGAAAAGTTATTCGAACATAAATATTAGGTCGACTCGAATCTACATAAATCTACCATTATATATGGAGATCTAGGTAGATCTATTATTTTCCAAAATTTGGATTTATGTGGATCAAGCTCGATCTAAAAAATATAACTACAATAGGTCTAAATGATTTTTTCCCAGATTGGTATCTTGACTACGATTTTTAATCGTCGTTCAATATAATATTCATCCAAGGACTAAAATCCCAGCGAGTACAGAGTTAAAGCAGAGAACTCGACATTTTTTCGTTAAAAAAAAAAACGAAAAAAGAGGATCGAAGTTTCTTTTAAACAAAAAAGACTCAAATGCAGCGAAATAAAGAAATAACGTAGTAGTGATAAATGTATAACTTTGGACGTGG
The DNA here is from genome assembly GCA_963564615.1 of Rhorus exstirpatorius. NCBI lineage: Eukaryota > Metazoa > Arthropoda > Insecta > Hymenoptera > Ichneumonidae > Rhorus > Rhorus exstirpatorius. The sequence goes on from OY751315.1 coordinate 23,033,009, forward strand.
TTATACCTTTTTTTTTTTTTGTATAATTCAATATTTTTATCCAGGCTTTTCAATTATCCGGTTTTCCGTGTTAATTGAAGTTCAACTGCGTATGGTTAATTCCCAACTTAATCCCAAATTCCCATATAGCCGAGACCCGAGATCGAATACGCCATGACGACGAATCCAATGTTAATAGAGCTATCTTTTTCACCCTCTAGCTCTTCACTATTCTATATCTCTTTCCGAAAGATCAATTACAATTCGATTAAATACCGATAGCTCTCAATAATGCATCAGAAGAGTCCCAGCCGCGCCTCTGCGGAGGAACTTGGAGAATCTCGAACTATGGGAGCATTCTATCGTCATTTTAATTAAGCTTTCTATCATCTCGATTATTCTACAACCTCTTCCGGCAAATCGACAATGATTATACGGTTATATATGCGACAAAATTTTGTACAATGACTATAAGTTGTTCGATAATATATATCGTATTGAGTCATATTAATTGCAAATTCACGTAAAAATTATTTATGCTCATCCATCAGGATAACACGTTAAATTAATTCTGGAATTAAAAACTGGCTGGTTAGTTGATGGTTTTTCCTCGTCTATATGCCATCTTCTACTTTTTGTGCAACCCCTGTCAATTCCATTATTACCCTTCTCGCTGTCATCGGTGAACTCTTTCACGTTCTGATCATCTGTGATTCCCGGTGACTCGGATTACACTACAAAACTGCAAGTGCACTTTGTACAAAACCGTTTAACGATCTCAACTTTTCATTGGAACACATCACTATCTTCAAACGGAAATTGAAAAAAAATTACGACTGGTACTTGGTGCTGGCCTCAAACCACAGTGGAAAACGAAGAGGAAGTAGTCACACCATACCGCGTCCCATTGTCCTGGTAGGCAAACGACAAGCTGTGGGTCCTTACTAAGCCCTTAGAATTATCAGCTGTGGACACAGAGATTTGAATTTTTTGCAAAATCGAATTCATACAAAATTCAAATATTTTTCTAAAAATACAAGTCCATCACTTTATCCCTCACTTTATTATTAAAATCCTTGGTGAATAAACTTGATCTCAATATTAATTTTGTTAGTTGAGAAGATGTGATCCCACTGATCCCACTATTTGTAATTAAAATTTATCCGACGTTAGGATCCGTTTCGCATTTAGCCATCACGATGCCTATGGATTAATGTATACATACGACACGAGGGCACAGTCGTAATTCTCCTCGTAACTTTTCTAACAGGCTCGCAGGAGTTAGCCCAAGTTGGTGTCGTAATGGGAATATCGTGTCAAGCTAACCAAACTGCCGGCGGTCTTTTGGCGCCTGGACAATCATCCAAGAAACCCCCTCGCATACGAGCGAGACAGTTTCTCTTCCTCTCTATCGTCGGGAATATAAGGAACACCGTGGGTGCTTTCATACATGCCACCATGATATCTCTATATGATTTTCAATGTACTATATAGAACAGGAGCTCTTCTTCGGAATTTTCCAAAACTGACAAAGCTCCCTCCACGAGGAAGCTAAAAATGGGAAAAGAGCTTTTGATCATAGCGCGAACTTTTCGACGATCTTAGAAAATTACGAGGAAGTATAATGTGCATGTTTAAAGTTGCACGTAATTTTATTTTATCTTAATAAAATCGTTCCGTCTTTCGGAAGTGGCGTAAAATTATCATCGGCTTGTACAAAAGATTTTTCTCTGACAGAACAAAATCAGGTTGTTTTTTTTTTTATTCGGATTTAAAATTAATACTTCAATAACTGGTGAAAATTTTCTCTACTCTATTACTTTCCATAATGAGTTACTTTAAACTTTTCGAAATTACGCTTTTTTCTCGCATTACGGTTATGCACGCGCAATATCCTTTACTCATATAACTTGAAACGACATTTTTGGGTTATAATCATTATTGAATTACTAGAGTGATTCGGAATGCTCCATATCGTATAATTTATGAGGCTTGCTTATAATTTATTTCGAGAGCCGCTTGAGCTTTAATGTCCCAATTATAATTCGTACAAGGAAAATCGTTAACGCGATTCACGCAATCCCACTGATTAACAATTCTTCATTCTTATAAGCAATCATAATTCCTAATTATTAGTATATAAATGGCTCTTTATACGAGAAAATAAAATAAGCAGAAAATCTTGGCTGAACGTCGTAATGATCGTTAACCCCGGCCAAAAACGTCCTCAACTCAGGAAAGAATATCCCATAATATTGGCGTGTTTAGTCAATATTAATCGCCAATTATACTTATATTTATGCTTAAAAACCGGACAAAGTATATTTCAATGCATGAAGACGGTTGAATTAACGAACAATGAAAATTCATATTTACCCTTCGTTTATAAAAATTTTCATACACATTAGCAATAAAACATTTCAATTACTGAATTTATTCCAGAAGAGTGTCCATAGTCTCCGAGTCCTTGAAATGACAAGACACATTTGTTTATCTATGCGATATATGTCCGATACGAATGTTCGATACGAGAGACAAAAAAGCACGATTCCCATCGGGATTGAGAGGCAGGCAGATACGGAAAAAGGTTTTACGGAGACATGCCGATCTATCGAGTATATAAATTGATCGCTGTCTTTGCGCTAACGTAATCTCGGGAGACCCGGCGGGCTACAATGGAGCGAGAGAGCTTTCGGAAATTAATCGACGTCCTAATGCTCCGCTAGACTGCGGCGAGATAGACGGAAGCCAAGATTCCCTCTCGACGCAAAAAATACGTGCGCTATTTCACAATATTGTTCCGACACATCTGTACAAATATTACCAACATTGTTTCGTAGAGTGCAAAAAAAATTACTGCACAAAAGTATTTTGAAATAACGCGCTTGGTAGCACGTCCAATTGTCCCGGGCAACTGTTATCATTGTTTAAATTAACAAGGTCAAATGTAATACAGGAAATAAACAACGTGCGGGGCCAAACAACATCGTTCAAAGTTACGCACTATGTTTTATTTATCAATAAAATTATCTTCGTCTTTTATTATCTATAAATTTTGATGAAAGATCAAAATTGGTAGTGCTAATATTTATCAAAAAATTATATAACATCATTTTTGCGTGTTTTATATTTATACAATGCTATTTTCCTGGTGTGTTATTTTTTTTGTGGAAGAGGAACGCTTGTTTTAGCGCTCCTCTTCTACGAGGACGAGAATCCAAACCCAAAATGATATCTGATTTGTCTTTATTTTTTGATTCTTTCTATTCGATTAATTATCATTGCTCTACTTTGAGTAATCCGTATGAATTGAATAAACGGAAAATATCACAATATCGCATTAAGGGAGTTCTCTCGGAAACAGAATTAATGGATAGAAATTGATGAAACTTTGCAGAATGTTAGATTAAGATGTAAAAATAGCTCAAACCAATTTCTGTGTTTGTTGAGGGTACCTCTGGCTCGAGATATCAGTCATTACGTTTTGAGTCAATCAACACAGAGGCTCTTAGGGAAAATCGCGAATTGGGTATATTATTTTATCATTCGTATTTGCGTAATTGTTGGACAGGATTTAATGAAACTTACACGAAAGAAAGAAAAAATATTAGGAATCATTGTTCTGTCTTAAAAATTTACAAAGGGTGCTTATGAAAAGAGTAACAAGCAAATATAAAACACAAATTGTAGCTTTTCATATGTTGTGAGAGAGATGTGGCGACGTTGGAGGATTGAAGGTTATGGCGCGCTATTCAAAATTCAAACGTACACTGTCACCAACTGTCACTGTCACTGAACTATAGACTACCTGGAATGAGAACTACCATGGGTCAGGTTAACACACACGCATCAACAAAAGCGACGTTGCCACATCAAATAATACGTGGGTCATGGGAAAGAAACTTTCTGTTTTGGCTCTATAGGTACCGAGAGAACTTCCTTAAAAAATATATACTCGCGACTATACTGGATCACCGAGGGTTTATATATTGTTGCTTTTCGATTGATGTCAACGTTGACTGGATGAGTTTGTAGTCAGCAAATTACAACTTTGCAATGTGAACTTAAGGGGTTAGTTGTAGCGATAGAGGAGATTGATAAAATTCGCAACGAGAGATAAAGCGGATAGAAAGAGAGAGAGAGAGAGAGAGAGAGAGAGAGAGAGAGAGAGAGAGAGAGAGAGAGAGATTTGACGGTTTTTAACACCTTCATTAACCATTCCGTTTCAGCTTTGCTGAAAACTCGGGGTCGGCCTTCCCTCCCTTCTCTCACTTGTCACTTGTTATCATCGTTTAATCACAGGACCTCGAATCGTGTAGTCGTGGGGGCAAATACTTTCCTAGTCCGTATAATATAATGTACAAGGGGTGCTGAATTTTTTTTTTCCCCTCAACGAGAGGTATGAGTAATTGAAATTAAAAAAAAAACTCTATCAGAAAGGTGCAATTTGACAAAGGTAAAAACAATCATTTGGGAAAACATATGGATTGATATGTATATTCCCGCGAAATAGTTGCATCGTCACAAACATTAACGAACTAAAAATCGCTCGAACCGACGACTATGTATACGTATATAGGGGATGATAATGCAGGACGACAGAGAGAAAGCGATCTCAAGCTTTCCCCCCGAGCTTCGGCGATCCGGCTTGACGTCACTCCGTGGAAAATGGGCCATGGCCCTTGGTTGTCCCCGAGACCACATCGCGACCACACGCACACATTCGCACCAGGACAACCACACCAACATCAAAGTACCCACATTCGGCCCTCTGATATGACAGCTTATTCGTAACACACGCACATACACTCAGAGATCGCCCATTTATCTGCAGGATATTAGAATATATTTATATCCCCATTCCGGAAACGTCGGAAACATCATACTGCTGGCGATATGCTGTCGCATGATGCGATCATCCTCGGGTACATCGGTCACGCGCGCTTTGATCGAGAGTATGCGCCGATCAGGGTGTATGTTTAAATACACGATCTGAGAGTGAAAATACACGTAGAGAATAATTTAGGAATCATTCCTATGATTATGCATATAGGAATTCGGATTTCCGTCGGATATTGGTCAAATTTCCGTGATGATTTGGGTTTAGGTTTTTCCACGATTACAGTGAGACATTGCTAATTTTTTAACTACCTACTGCCTGCCAGTGAAAAAAAACGGGAGTTACGCATTTCGCGTGAATCATCACGTTTTCGTTGGCTTCATTGTCAAATCGGCTGGAGATGTCTTGACAAATTTCGGCACAATTAGCTAATAGTGACAGACGAACTGGATTTAAGGTGGCACACTATATCTCAAATAAGTGTGGTAGATTAGTCATGTGATCGATTTATTTTAAAAATAAAATTGTTGGAGAAAGCTATACAATCAGATAACACCGTAAAAGTATATAGTTGTCAAAATTTACAATAACGGTGGAGTTATCCTTTAGCGCTTGAATTGACTATTTTTTTTTTTTTTTTTTTTTTTCAAGTAATTTCGATCTCTCGTCATATATTTGCAAGTTTCACGATAAATATATTGTTAGAAGATATAAGGGCGATCACAAACGGTGAACCGTCTAAATGGAGAAAGAATTTAGTTAAAGTTCTAAATGATATGGAAATAGAAGACGTAACAACGATGATAAGGGAACGAAGAGATGTGGAAAGAATAGGCAAAAGAATTGAAGAGGGGCTAGAAAACTTAAAAAAGGAAATTCTAAGGAAGGAAGAGGAAAAAATGAGAAAATGGTCGTACAATACCATGTACAAATACATCATAGAGAAGGATGATATCCCGTGGAAATACTGGTCTGAAGAGGGGGTTAATGGAAGGGACAAAAAAATGTGGGAAAGGTTAAGATATGGCAACATAGGAAGGGCGGAAAAGAAAGGTGAGAAGAAGTGGAAGTGCAGGATATATAAAGGATAGAATGAGACGAATGGAGCATTTGTTAATATGTAAAAAAGGTCGAGAGTTAGTAACAGAGAAAGCAAGAAAGAATGCAGAGGAGTGGATGGATGGAATTGATGAAGGGGCAATAAAGGGACAAATGATACTGCTATGTGGGAAAATACAAAAAGGGATGTATGATTACCATAGGGGAAATAGAGGAGGTTTGTAAAAAAAATGAGTAAGGAAGAAGAGAAAGAGCTGGAGTAAAGGAATAAAATAAGATTAAGAGATAAATGTTTGATAGCGCGATGCGCAAGTTAAGGATATATAGTTATAAAATAAGTAAAGGAATATTTATGCGGATCTACATTATTTAATAATATATAATATTATTTTGTAAAAAACTTCACAAAGTAATGCAAATAAAACTCACAATACTGATAAATATATTGTACGATTACATAAATCTTAATTGAATTTTATAATTAATATAATTTCAATGAAGTAAGAAATAGTAAGGGTGAACAGTTTGTCATTGACAGATACTTCAAATTCGCATGAATTACTGCAACACTCAAAGCAGAGGGCTGTCAGCTGATCAGTTAGATTGTAAACTAACAAGATCCCACGACCCATACACATTTATATCGATGGCTAAATTCCATAGGGGCGTATCGGTCATGTATAAGCATGGCTTATACGCCCCTTTGTCATTGGTCCATCGATATGATATATCAAAAAAATTCATTATTGAACAAAGTGAACAAATTTATTATTAAATGAATAATTTCTCCAGTATTCAAGTAGGTTCATTTTTCAATTGAACCTGTGGTGAGCTAATTTTTTTTGTATATCCTTTGCTAAAACGGCGATTTTAAAATCGAAATTTCTCATGAAAAAAGTCGGCAAAAAAAAAAGTGTTTCAGGATTAAAATTATTTTGGATTCACCTCCGATGGGTGCCAAAGCGCAAGGACTATACCTCGAGGCAAAAATGGTGTCAATAAGATTATAGATGCTCTTTTTTGTTTCGCAGAGATAATCGAGTTTCAGATTTATTGACACAAGACCGGTTTATGCTATATCGGTAGAGATTAAGATGGCCGACGACTCTTTGCCTGCGATACTCGGGATACTATACTCGGGCGATAAATTTCCGCGCTGTTAATTCTCTCGACTTCAGTGCAGTGTGTAATCTAAATGTTATTCGCATTCATATTATGGTTGGCAGTACGCTACTTTTTTCATTATTAATCATTCAGACATTAACTTTCTTTGATTTTTCTAATAAAATTTCAACATTTTCCGCCACTATCCATGGAATAATAATATTTCAGCTCCGACTTAATAATAATAATAATACTAATAATAATAGTAAGAACTCATAAAATAATCGTTATATCTGGCAGTTAAAAACGCGTGGTCGATATGCAACTTCGGCGATCTCACATAATGCCAAACAGTATTGGCCCTGGTCAATACTGAGATGAGTGGCCGCTTTTAGCCATGCCACATATTAGCATGTCCACCGATCAATGAACGGAAGACAGTTTTTCGAATTTTCTAATGGTAATTGTAAACTAAAATCTTCATTGTAGATCAAAAGCTGGTGTCCCGTATCCTCGGCGAAAAATAAAACAAATTTTATTCTTACGCAGTCTGATGTATAATTTTGAAAGTGTCCGACACTTTCCACGCTGTATAAAGATCCGAATTAAAATACATGCAAATTCCAAAAAGGACTAAAGCTCACGTAAAACTTCGGGGAATTTAGTCTTCAGCAGTACCGCATAAGCTGGATAAGAATACCTAAGATTTGAGAAGTGAACGAAAAAGAAGGAAAATATAGTTCACTCTGTATGAAGCGCTTCACATTTTAATCCGCTGATCTAATATGCACGGAGTACGCATTATCGTGCCAAGAAAGATCTTACGTTGCTGCATATTTATAAATATAAAACTGGTGAAACGAGAGAAAAAAAAAAAACATACGAGGATCGACGTTATAAATTTGTGATGGCTGCGAGAGCTTAAATCACGAGCTTGTGGAATCGGGCCAAAGGGTCAATGAGACGAAAACGATGATGACGACGAAGCGATTGAAACGTATGTAGTACATATATCGATGTACTATAATGCCAAAGAGGCGTATCGGTTATGTATAAGCATAACTTATACGCCCCTATAGAATTTAATCATCGATATTATGTGTAGGATTATAAAACGTAGCGAACTATAGATGTTAGGTCGTTCGATCACTCGTGAAAATCCTGTTCGTATTAGACGTAGTAACATCAGAGTAAGTTACCCTGGAAATGCAGTGTCAGACTACATATCGATGGTTAAATTCCATAGGGGCTTATAAGCTATCCTTGTACATAACCGATACGCCCCTTTGGGATTAGAGTACATCGATATATACACACAGACACATACACATATATTTATGTTCCATTCATCGATCGATGAACCTCTCGAATATATTCAGTAACTTCTGTCTTCGGAAATAACGTTCGGTGAAATACGAATAAAATTGAAATTCTAAAATAGAATGAAATTTAAAAAATTATTTTTATTGCTTATTGGATATTTGCCGTGATTCATTAAGATCGATTCTATGATTTGTTATAACTTTTTTTTTTTATCTAATCATGAGAGTAAAATCGCAAATTTTGATAGATCAAAATGTGTGATTACAGAAAAAAGTCTTTTGCTTTACGGATTGCAAAAAATCAATTTCAAATATTTTTTTCAATAATTTTTTCCAACAATATCTATAAAAATGTTCGCTTTTTTTACTTTGTCCCTTGCCTCTTTGATATCGAAAACTGCAGAGACGTCGAAATTATTATTGGTTAGGGGGGGGGGAATTGTATCGATACCTTCGTCGCATGGTCATGGTCACAACCGGTTTTTCGACCATATTTTCTACCAGGCTTATACAATTTTTCTAAAACAGATCGCACATCGAATTATCAAAAATTTTCCATCGTCGTTGAGAATTTTTCGCATAGATATAAGAATCGAAAAAAAAAACGAAATTACAGGACCATAAGGCAGATGTTGCTTGCTCCAATGAATAAAATACTGAAAAATTGTATGATGTAGTTTTACTTATTACAATCCTATCAGGACATATTATTGCTGTTCTCTATGAAATAATAAATTACGTTCATTTCGGTTAAACGCGAGAAACGTGTGGGCGAGTATCGAACTGATAACAGCTCGGTGTATGTACACGTTGATCATGGTGGAGCTGGGGGGATATAGAGATAGAAAATACTATCATCAGTTGCGAAGAGAGATGTACCAGGCGGCGGGCGATAACGTAGCCGCATTGCGGTACACCGTGTGCCTTGCAGCCCCTCACGTCGGCCATTCGCCACACCGCCTCCACCACGCGGATCGCGAGGGAAGAACAGAGCAGCCGAGCTTCATCTCTATACTCTTGTGAGAAGCGCAGCATCTTCCCCCCCCCCCCCCCTCCCCTCCTCCCCGCTACCCCGTCTTCAATCGTGTTTTATACGCGTACAACAATAATTCACCCGTTGTGTCATTCATATATCAATAAATGAAATAAACAAGGCTTGTTTTTCTCTCCTCTCACACGCGTTACAGCTCTTCGCATCCTTGAAATGAAAAATCTTTGTATAGGTTCTTCTTCGCATTGTTCATTCCAAACAATCCCGCGTTGAAACTTAATTTAATGCAGCCCTTGCATTTTGGAGAATTTTATGAATTCGAAATATTTCAATACTGAAAGACTTAATTTTTTTCAAGACTGCAAAGTTTCGGATCACGCTGCTGACTTTTTTCGGAAAAAATTTTCATTTTCAAATTGCCGCGTTAGTATAGGATATGCGAAAAAATCAGCTCGCCGCACAAGTTCAGTTGAAAAATCAACCTATACTCAAATGCTGGAGAATCGATTTATTTGATAAATCAATTTGTCCACGAAATTATAAGCTTTCGATAAATTACTTATATAAAAAAAAAGTCACGGGATGTTTGGCAAAGAAATTTCGAATTAATGATCAGGGAAATTCAGTCAGCTTAGGATATTACCGATCAGCTGACGGCCCTCTGCTACGAGTATTGCGATGAGTAATTCATGCGAATTTTAAATATTTTTCAATGTTCACCCTTACTATTTTTTTTTTAAATATATTGTTCCATTGATTTCGGGGTCCTTACCCTTTAAGCTGTCCCTTTTTTATTCCTTTTTTATTCCGTGAGATCACCCCCCCCCCCCCCCCCCAGAGTGTTGTCCGCAGCCATTCTTTCCTATCCCCTTCTGTATCGCACTCGCACGAGGGCACAGGGAAACTGCGGAAAACCTGTGCCGATACAGTCGGCTCTCTTGCCAGAGTTCGTGCTACCTAGGCGGGCGCCCAGACTCTGGCAAGATGGCCTCCCGCTCAGCGATTTGATGCGCCAGCCATCGCGCGGCTAAGCGGTCACCGCGCTCCAAGCCTCGACCAATGCTGCTTAACTTCGGTGATCGCCAGAGCCGCACGCCGACCGCGTACCTATCGCTGTCGGTTATGTTCACCCTTACTATTTATTACTTCATAAAATTATATTAATTATAATGATCAATTGAGAGTTACGCAATTATACGATATATTTATTACAAAATTTTTAACCAATTTTTGAGGTTGACCGAGGTGAAATGATACGAAACAGTCAAATTTACTAACAAAAATAAATTCAGGTGCTAAAAGATATCTACAGAGTTATTATAAATTCTGACAACTACTTTTACGTGTTATCAGATTTTATAGCTTTCTCCAATAATTTTATTACTAAAATAGTCGATTACGTTCACCACAAGGACCACCTTAAGCTCACCCCGATGCAATTGAAGGTCGGATGCAAAGGAATAATCCTTAATACGATACGTTCTATCGATGAGGCAGATAAATGCTGCTGCACACCCCCCCCCCGCACAAATTTTCTTGATTAAGATCTTAGACGGAAAAAAGGTTGCACGTTGATACTTTCAAATTGTTTTCTCCAAATTTAATACGATGGGTGATCGTTTCGGCTTGCACGCTGACTGCTGGGGACGAGAGTCTGTTTTTCGAAGCTCCCGGTTATGATACAATTGAAACTCATAATAAAATATAGCCAACTGTATCAGTGAGGTTTTTCGCAGTTTTCCTGTGCCCTCGTGCAAATGCGATACGCGATAGTGCATTAGAAATGAGGGGCTGCGAACAACACTCGAGGAGAGTCTCAAGGAGTGACATGAACTATGGAGATCCGAAAAGATAAGGTGCGAGGTGATGTTATACATAAAAGATTAAAGGACGCTATACCATTGGACGGGAAAAAAACAACAACGAAAATTCAGAAGATTTGGTGTCATTGAACAGTCAGTCGATTCCGTATATACTGGAGTATATAATTTCGGGGCTGAGGGCCAGAAATATCGCGATGCATTGTCGAAAACAACGCACCAATCCACAAAATGATTATATTCATTGAGCAGGAAAATTTTGCGTCTCTATCCTCGATACACAAATCTCTCCAGTTTTAACTGCACGATTAAACATATATCATAAAGAGGGTAACACGCAAATTTTATAATGTTCTCAACTATTCTGGCGACGCAAAAGGGGACGAAAGTCGTGGCAAACCCCAGATTATAATACGTATAAGCGTGACTTTACGGTCTCGCCTCTGGAGCTTAACCGAGAAGCAAAAGCTTTGTTGTGAAAAATGCTCATTCGGAAAGACAAATTTTTTTTCAGATTTATTTTTTTCACGTCTTGCATTTTTCATTCCGAAGCCTTCCGCTCGAAAGTCACCACAGTCGGGGCAATATATATTTTTTTGTAATTCAAATTTTTTCTAAGAAGTTATTAAAGTATATTTTCCAAAATTGTTTTTTTTTCTTTTGAATCGTAATTGTGATTTTTAGGTAAAACAATGCAATGAACAAATAGATTTTTTTCAATTTTATGTAAATAATAATTTTATTTTTTAATAGCATTGCTCATATTTCCCTTACGAAGCTTTCCTATGTAAATTAATGGGTTTTTTGAAATTTGGTTTTCTCATAAAGCAATCAGCAGGATTCTAATTTGCAGCGTTTTAATTCATAATGAATCTTAGGCCATACGCGCGGCGCGCGCGCGTGTGTGTGTTTGTGTGTGCGACTGTGTGTTCTAACTTTGTATAATTCAAATGGCTGTATCTTGAAAATGCCTTGAGCAATCGTGCTGAAAGTTTGCACACAGCTGGAGCTTTCAGATCCCTTTCCATGCCGCAAGTTTCGTCTAATTTACTCGACGATTCAAAATATTCTGAAATTTTCAATTAAAGAATAAGTGCTTGTGTTTACTCTAGTTAGTGTAAAAAAAAACAAAATTAGGTGAATATAAAATTCGTCGAAATTAGAGCGATGCTTGAGGCTGTACTTGTGTGCTATATTTGCATGCGCACGATTGCTCAACCGATATTATTTTCCGACTATTTGACACACTTTTAGCACTTTGGGCATGAATATCTTGGATTTTTTTTTTCACAAGAATCAAATTTCCTCATTAAGAAAGCTAAATAAGTATAGTGAACTTAATCATGGTGCTCGAGCAAAATTTTTTTCTTAAACGCCATGGCCGTATTTTTAATGCTCCAAAGCGATTTCCTTATATATCTCTCTCTCTCTTTCCTCGGTTATGTCTCGCAAAAACGTTTTAATCTTTACGGCTGGTGGGATGCAGGAGCAGCGACAGGCTGCAACGAAAAATAGCGCTTACGTTATGACATCTTTTACGTTCGAGGCGTTGAAACGTTTCGTTTACGAGTGAATCCCTTCTCTCGCTCTACATCCCACGTCTGACTTCATCCTCGGCCTCTCTACTTTGCCCCGAATAGACCATTTGCCGCCTCGTCTAGCTCGTCAACTCGCCGCATTACAATCTCGTCGCTAAAATTAATATTACAGAAACGAGAACGCAAAATATGATTTATCATTTTCACTCTCTCCCTCTCTCTTATTCTTAATTTCCCTCGATCTTCCCCGAAAGATTATTCCTCCTGCGTCATGAATCATCAATCTAGGAACATTTTTGTAATCCATCAACCCTGTGAAATAAATTTAATTAAAAAAAAAAAAAAAAAACATTCGAAAAAACTACAGGACACATCGATGTTTGAAAACAAAGAAAATTGAAATATTAAAATTAAAAATTGATTAAAATTTTTGAATTTTCGATTTTTATTCAAAAATAATATATTTACATGATAAACAATATAAAAAAAAAGATTGCTCATTTAAAACTACAAGCCAGATCTCCACAAAGTGATAACTCAAAAATTTTGATGTTCCACATAGAGAAGGATAGATTTTAGTTTTCAAAAATTATCAATCGGAAAAGAGTCTGTCTATTTTTTTTCTGAGCCGTACTTCTATTCACGGTAAATCAAAATTTTAAATGATGATTTTGTCGGATTGCTGATGTGTTCATATGCTTGAGAAAAAAAAAAATTTGTTTTCGAATCTCAAAAGTTAATAAATTTATTGGGATTAAGCTGATTTATATATATATATATATATGCGTAATGCGTATACTAAATAGGTCGACGATAACGGTCATACATCTGATTTCGTTACCGTAGGCAACGCCTCTCGGTTCGCCAAAATGAGTCACGGGCAAAAGCTTCTTGCCTATTATACACTCGCACTGTACATGTTTGGGTCTAGTCGTCAATTTGGCGAGCTTTTTCGATCGATATCGGTCTATTTGTGCCCTCTCGCTCTCGCTCTCTTTCCCTCTAACGCACACCACCGACTTCGATCAATTACGTGAGAACGATAACGTTGCTCTCTTGCTCACCCCGCATGTCACCCTCTCTTTTAGTGTTTCGTTCTCCCTTACTCGCAACATCGCTTTCAAGTGTCCATATATATAGTGCATACGTCCATATACATACTATATAATATGTGTGTGTCCATAATATATATAATGTATATGTACTTCAGGGAAGACGAGGGTTAAATATATATACTTGGAAGCTGCGCGTGGACCCGCAAGTTTGCGTGTTTGAGATATTCGATTTTCACGTTGTCGCAAGAACTCACCGATATACACCTGACATATGGAGAATAAAAGAAATCTAACCAATCCTAACTTTTCCTAACTTCGCCTAACTTTTCGGATATTTGTTTATGAAATAAAAAATAAAAAATTTATTGCGAGTATGCTTTGAATGTAATTATAATATATTTTTCGCCGTATTATATACATTGCATAATTCAATTTTTCACAATTATTTGCATATAAACAGTTAAGGCAAATTTATGGGAAAAATTGTGTGTAATAAAAAGGATCAGATATTAAAATTCATGAAAAAGAATAATAATTTTTGTGAATATTCAGATAAAAAAATTATTATTTTTTTTATTTTTTACTAATCACTCTTCAACTATATCGCTGTCCTCGATGTCGTTAATTTTTAAAAAATTTTAACTCATCGAGATCCACCGCAATTCACAATGATTTTTATATTTCGATGGAAGTGTAAGTGCAAGAAATTCTTAACGATTTTTCGTCGAAACTCTACCGCATCCCTCGACATTATTGATTATACTATCGATGAAGAGGCTACTGCAACTCAGACCATTCGAAGGTGACAGCGATGTGGGGTATGCTCTTTTTATGTTTTAGCACTTGATATAATCGATCCTTTGAATTTTTTATACTTCATCAGAGATTCGGGATGACTCTCGAATGATTTATGATGACGGATATACTGACGATCACACAACTAACGTGTGAGAACTTATTTCTCAGGTCTCACAAAAGTACAACGCAAAAAGTTTGACCTATTTTTTTTTTTCAACGATATTTCTGTGCAATTTTTCAAAAATTTGATTACGACAATTGGTGAAAAAAAGTATATATATGGTAAATCATTTATGCGTATAGGAAAATAAATGAGTTTTTGCGACTTAAATATATGTTCAACGTTATAAATAAAATTAATTTAGTTTAAATCGTATGCATTTGTTTGAATTTTTTAAACCGGTCAAACCAATTTCGATTAATTTAATCATCGCAAAATGTGAATAAATTTTTTTCGCCAATTCGAATGAAACGTATTACGAATCAGCTATATCCATTGTTCTCGGTGATGATTATGATTAAAATAATTAAGAAAAAAAATATGGGAGAACGAGGAATATGGAATACCGAATATATAAAATGGAGGAGTCAGCGAACTACATATTTATGTGTATATAGGTAGCGATGAATAATGAGTAAGTCGAGACAGAAATAGATATACGGATTCGGGATCCTCTCATTTTCGCCTGCATGTGTAATGCATCCTGTGAGCTTCATGTCCCGAATTTAATGCATATACTATATTGCACATACCACGCGGATGCGGAATATACTTGCACATATTGTATTGTATGCTAGCGTATTCGAGGTGTCACTGGATATCTCAAGGTGAATTTATTCTCCGCCAGCTCTAGGAGAGTGAGCGATTCAATTATTAAGCCGGATCTTAGCGGGTTCTCGGAAATATTGGATTAAGGAGGTACGATCATTGCTACGAATCCAACATTCGGATTCGAAATTTTTATATGTTTTTAATGAATACGCCATTTTTAATGAATATTTTCAAATTGTCAAAATTTGAGCTATATTGACGGATTAGCTTTATTCGTGATAAAATTTCAAAGTCGAGCAGTTTGAGTTACTAAAGCACGTCGTCTTATGGAGACGGTCAACCAGAAGTGCGGTGATCACGATTTTGCTGCTCACGCATCCAACTACACCCATTGGAAAAGTGAAATTTGATAGATCAGATATAATATATATTGTAAATAATTGAAAAATTACTCTTCGCCGTGTAATTCAAGCACTAAATCACAAAATAGTTTCAATTTTCCGATTTAAAATGGTCAGAACTCCGACTCTCTCTTGTTTCATGCGTGCCCCTCGCTCACTGCGCTCACCCGCGCCTACGTTTCCGCTTATTCCCCGCCCACAGAATAAGTGATCGTACCTCCTTAAGAGTACGAGGAGGAAAGTGGATAATGAGAGAAAGACAGCGAGAGAGAGAGAGAGAGAGAGAGACAAACAGAGAGAGAGGCAGAGACCAATTGTTATAAAAAAAGTTCAACCCTTGAGACACGGAATATGATATATATATTTGTAGAGTAGAAAAAATTATTGTTTTAAAAAAATCGTAGCCTGACCTTGAACTTTTTTTTTCGATAGTATATATGGCAAAAAATTTATTAGACTACTTGCATAAAATTATTTTCAATGGATTTTCATCAATATAAATAAACGTGAATTGAGCATGTGCAGTTTCATTTTATCCCATCACAAAAGCTCTCAGGTTTTCTCAATCTCCTTCCCCCATGTATGCGTGCGTGTGAATTAATCAATACATACATATATATATATGTATGTATATTATAAATAAACCATGCGCAAGCTACTAATTATCGCAAGCTCCATGGACGCATACGTAAATCATTCGCGTGTTTCGACCTCCCCCCCTCCCCCGTTTCTCTCTCTCTCTCTCTCTCTCTCTCTCTCTCTTCTCTCTTTCTGTAACTTGATGACACAAGCTATTCTGTGATATTATATGTTCCTATATTGAATCCTAAAAGTTAAAAGGGCGTGTACGAGATAGTTCAACGTGTAAAATGGTGAGGAAAACTTCCTTCTGGCTTTACCTACAATATATTTCCGTTGGACCAACTATAGACAAGCCTCGAGTCTTCGGTGTGTTTTCCATGAGGGGATTGTTTACACAAGAGTGCGAATCGCAGCGTTAATTATCTATCTAGTCTCGCTCTGCATATAAATTATATCGCATTTTAAATTATCAATATATGGAGGCTTTTTATATGGTCCTTTGATATGGTACCCATTTGAGAACAGAGGAGAATTTTGTGGGGACTTGAGGGGGTATCTAAGTCTCAAACGTTATTTTCTATCTATTTTTGTTGTTGTTGTGGCAAGGCGTCGAGAGTGATGGGAGGAAAAAAATTAATTAAAACAGGTTCGAAGTGCACAATTTCAGCTTTAATTTGAAAGAAAAATATTTCACTACAGTGTAAAAATTGTGGCCGCTATGGCCGCTGAAGTATGGGTCAGCGGAAAGCAGTATCGAGAACGGTGACCAATTTTACAGTCAAACGGAATGTCTGAAAAGCAAAAACCAGGAGTCATTTTGAAGATCAAGATACCCTTTAAGCTTCTATGGAGCGGATTTGTCATTCTTTCATTCATTCATTATATACGCATGAAAACGCTACTAAAAATCACGAAAATGTGATTTTCCAGTTAAGAAATTAATAACTCTGCCAAATTTCAGTTTATCGAAAATCGATTCAGACATTCCGTTTGATTGTGACCTTGGTCACCGTTTTCAACACTGCTATCCCCAGACCCTTACTTCAGCGACCATAGCGGTCACACAATTTCTACACTGTAGTAATTTTTTTTTTTTTAATTAAAGCGAAAATTGTATATTTCAAACCCGTTTTTATTTATTTTCTTTCTCCGCTTACTCTCGACGCCTTGCCACAACGAAAAAATGGATAGAAAATAACGACTTACATACACCCTTAAAATCCAGTGGCTTTCAGACTTGAGACAGAGATGACAGTCTCCCGAGGAGATCTAATGGGAATTCAGAAGATTAAAAAATATCGGAATTGTCGATACTTGATAATGCAAGTAGTTGCCACAGGATTATTTTAAAATTGCCTGCCGATAATTTGAAAGTATTTCGAACTCTGCGCCCTATTTTTTTCGTGTTAGCGGAACGAGTATTTATACGTTTATCTCGACATTAGGCCATTATCTCGTTAAGGCGTTTATCTCGACATTAGTTTTAAAGAGGAAACTCATAAAATCATCATTATGCGCCTATGAGAAAATTCTCTTAACTTACATGTTAAATGAAATCGTTGATTTTGCTGAATATATATATGAATTTTTTTTCGGAATTTTCTATTTTTTTATATTCCTATTTTCTCCATATTTCACCATTTTTTATAATTATTAATTTTTTATCGTCAATTTACGACGACGACACGACTGTACGACGTTAATCGTTTCGGATTCTCCCAGGTCAACTGTATGCAAATTCATGTACAATTGTAAATACAGGCTAATACACACATTGATTCTATACTGAATGTGTCAACAATGATATGGATATGTATGCTATCAGTGAAACGCGGCCATGTCAATAAGTGTCTCTCTACCCCCCCCCCCCCCCTCTCGCTCTTTCTCTCTCTCTCTCTTGGCTTTTCTCTATACAAACGTACACCGTTCGAATTGGCGGAATTAACGATATACCATACGTTACACATACTCCCTGAATGTATTAATGAAACGCATTTATGCTACTGTGGCTCTTTAAATGGCGATTACATCCCCGAACGATCCTCAAATTAGATCTATCTCGTGTTCCGATTTGTGTTCGATCTCTCGGGTGAGAATTAACGACAGTGAACCAATAATCGCGCAATGTCTATGTGCCTAATGCATATGCCATGTACTCCCTTATTAAATACATACGTGTAAATTGGTTGGTAATGTGACCTAGGAAGTTCTTAAGTCATTCGAAATCAAATTCGGAACATCAAGATCGTGGCAGGATTGCCAAGTAGCCAGTAAAAAATCATCACGTCCGAAACATTGAATATTACAATACAAAGAAACAATAATTAATAGATAATTACTACATCGATTTGTCAATTAGAGAATAGAGTTTGTTCCACGTATGATCTGCATTTATAATTTTTTTATCGATTTGATGAGTGATGATTGTATTTTACGATAATAGTGAAGGAATTTATAATCGACGAATATGTCGAATCTATTAATAGACAAGGTTTGTTCCATCGTAGCGCTGTCTTGCGTCGTTTGCAAAATACTTCCCCAAACATCTCCGATAAAATTCCATTTAGGTTTACAATCATCGACAATCTTTGACCATCACATGGCAATTTTTCATCGTCGTGGCTATTTTTGAACCATCATGGACATCCTTAATCATCGTGACATCCTTTGATCATTCTGGGCCACCATTAGTCATCATGGATATCTTTAACCATCATGGACATCCATAACCATCGTGGCCATCTTTGACCATTATAGAATACCTTCAACCATCATGGAATCACCATCGTGGCCATCTTTAACCATCGTAGATACCCCTAACCATATAAGAATTCCAACGGTACGGCATACCAACGGTATACCTATATATAATATTCATACGTAAAACGAACTTTTCTTAAAAAAAAATTTAATTCTTCATTCCCATTTATAGGATGCATTATTCAGTTGTTCCGAAATATTCGAATCAAAGTACTCTCTGAAATTAATATACAACTATATCGATGGAATATATTTATATTCGGCCATTATGAATATTCATTTTTTCACAAAAAAAAATATTTTCAACAGTCCCATTCATGTATATCCAGTGTTTTCAGTATGTTTCTAACCCTCCATTGTAAGCCTTGCATTTAACGACGAGACAAGAATTTCGAGACGAGATATCGAGCGTCACATGACGTACGTCGTAATACCTACAGGTATACATATATATACATGGATACACCTCAGGGATGATATTAAATTTCACGTCACCATGGTCCACTCTCCGCAGATCGTTCGTGATGGATCCAGGGGGAGGTTTACGTCCAAGCTCGTTTCGTCGGTATAACCACCGTGATGAAATTTTTTTTTTCGCTTCACATTTTCGCGTTTATTATGCTATTATACGTGTTACCTAAGTCAACGTGAATCTGACGCGCGAGGGCTTCTTTTATCTGCTTACTCCTCTCGCGACTGTGAGAGATGCAGAGAGTATCAATAATGAATAATGACGCTATGTGCCCTTCGAGATTTTGTCTCTCGTCTATAATGCCCATCGGATAACAAACTCCGTAGCTGAAATTTATACGAGATGCGATATTAAATTTATTACACAGCGTGTAGCCAAGCTTTGAAAAAAAAAAAAAAAAAAAAAAAAAACGTACCTGATGCAACGTTAAGATCCCCTTTCAGTGCCCCTGAGAATATAAGCCATGGGGACCGTGTACAATTGATTTCAGTATGCAAAAATAAATACATTTTTTGAAAGTTTCATTTATCGACTAATGTTTTTTCTTTTTATCAAAGTAGCACATCTCAAGAATATAGTTTTTAAGAGTTAGATTTTTTTTCCAGCAAATTGTAACTTTAAAAAATTCGACCCTTATTTTTTTTCAATGAAAATAAATGAAAATATTAATCTTTCTTATAATTATAATGTATTTTTCTATCTTTGAACCTTATCACAGAGTTTTTCTGGAATTATCAGACTCTCAGTTGGGATTACGGTGATCCGCAGTGTAATAATCTCGTTAGAAAAAAAAAGATGTGACAACGTGGGATTAAGCCCTCGTCAATTTTGTCAATTTGATCATTATTTTTATACTTTACCCCTTGACCAAGAGCGGACTCGATTTCGAAAACAAAAATTCAGCCATTTACATGAATACGTATATATATGGTATATGCCTACTCTACGCAGAACTGTGTACCTATATACTCGTACGAGAAGTCGATCAGTTCCGGGACCGAGGCCAGCATCCCAATCGCATTATAACGTGGTCCGGCACTAATTATGCCAGGGACACGCGTTCGCACGATCGTAATCGACGCTCGTACGTGGCCTGGGACATATCGTGTATAGCTATATCGGGCAACGATGTAAATTCGATCCGGAAATGTATCGTAGAACAAGCACCTATATGTGGAATACCTTCGTCGCGGACACGCTCGTCGTGTTGGACAAACGTGGATCGCCCTGTGTGTTATATCCGATATTTCATGTATATATATTCGTATGCCGATAGAACACGAAATTTACGCACACAAACGAGCATATCGTCGCCTTTGTGGCTCATTGGAAAATGTCCCCGAGCCAATTAACTAGCGGATCGATTCGTAAGGATCGATCATTAAAATCATTATTTTGCTTCCTCATTGGGGAAGCTTTGTTTCGTGAAAAAAAAATTTGTGGTTTTCTTGCCCGTATGTTCATAATGTCCTAAAACGTCGAGGAATGATGTTTAGAAAAAAAATTCTGGACGTTGTGTGTGTGTGTGTGTGTGTGTGTGTTCTGGCCTCACAAAACTCAAATCTGTCTAGAGAACTGCTGGACGAATCAAGCTGAAGCTTGATACACCGGCAGGCCATATTATATCGATCTTTGTTTACTGCAATTTTAGTCCAAATCGCTTCAGAATTTTTTATTTTGCGGGATTATGAATTTTTAAAGAAATATCTGTGGGTGCTATAACTTTCGTAATTTTCCAGATATCGAGCCAATTTTTTTTCACGTAAATAGACTTAGTCACAAGCATGATTGGTTTTGAATTTGGCAAGAACCGCTTGAGGGGATTTCAGGAAATGTTGAATTTTCCAAAAAAATCTCCAATAGCTATAACTCGCGAAAAATTGTGGCTATCGAGCCAAATTTTTGTACATGGATAGATTATAAGGCAAGAATACACATAGCACTAACATTAACAAAAATCGCTTGAGGGTTTCAAATTTTTTTTAATTTTGAATTTAAAAAAATCTCTGATAGCTCGAATTGTCGCAAATTTGTGGCTAATGATCCGACAGTTTTTTTTTCACACAAATAGACTTTTAGTCACAATCACGATTGGTATTGAATTTGATAAGAATCGATTGAGGGATTCAAATTGTAAAAAATTTTGAAATTGTCAAAAAATTGCGGTTAATGTTTCAAATGTTATTGAAATAGAATTCACAAAAAATCGTATAAATTAGAAATTTCCACATTGCTTTCTCATTATTTTATCTCATACACAAAGCTTCTTCCGTGAGGAAGCCAAATTTATAAAATCTAATAGAGGGATCTTATAAGTGAGATAAAATAATTAAGAAGCTATGTGCAAATTTTTAATTAGCACGATTTTTTTTTTATGAAACGTTTCTCACCGCGAATACGAATAATGATTTTTCACGGCTTCAAGACTTGAGGGTTAGTAAAGATCTTTAATTCTGGGATTTCGATCAAGATAGCGATCATAGCTTTTTTGGCCATCGAGAGAGCAATGGTTTTTTTTGTTTTATGAATAAAATAGGGAGAGTCGATTTCGTTTTGATCTTAACAACTCTAGCAGGCTTGGTCCATCGTACTTCCTTCCATTTCTTGCCTAGGATCCATGTCATATATTATGGTCGTTGTTTCTCTCAAAAACCGAATATAAAATGTTCTCCTTCAGTTTTTTTTTTTTTTTTTTCGTATTGGATCGATTTTCGTTGACCCTGGCTAAGAGAGATACACTGGAGTTTTGTCATATGTGTCCCAAAAGCATCGTTCGAAGATAAGACACCACTCGCATATATTGACAAGAAACATCGGTAGAGCTCACAGCGAAGCTTGAAATTCAAACTTGACACCTTGAGCGGAGGGGATGCTTGTTACCATCATCCCATGTACGGCCGGGACGGTGGATCTACAATTTTCATCTACAGATAAAATTGAAATTATCAGGGAAACAAAGGAAGCACCATGCCATCTTGTGCTCGCAAATATTTCGAATGTTTAATTATTTTTACACTCCTATATATTCGTCGAATAATAGATTGTTCTAGCAATATATTTTTGGCAGTTTGGTTTTGGTTTATGTTTGTAGCCCTTTTCCCAAAAATCCACGGCATTTTTCTCAATCAATACGGCACTATTTTTCTCAATTAATTCAGCATACTCAAGATTCTCTTCATAAATATCTTGGATGATAAAAATAATATTTTGTGTATTATTTGCAAGTGGCTTAAGCATATAGGCACAAAATTAAAAGAGAGAGAGAGAGAGAGAGAGAGAGAGAGAGTAATGGAATCAAAAAATGTATGCTTCAATAATTTATTGCTTCAACGATCGAAATATGGATTCTAAATTTTTTTCTCGAAAAATCGTTGGAAAAATAGGACAAATTTTTCACAACAAAAATTGGTGTCTCCGAGGATTAAAAATTGTTTGAAAAAAAAGAATGCTCTTATGCTCTCGTGGTAGGAAGATCGAGAACTAACAGTGAAAAAATTATTGAAAATAAAATCGAAGCAAATGAAAGATGATATCAACATGTCGGAGGGAAAAAATTGTCCGAGGGTCTTCATTCGGTACATCGAATCGATCTTCTCATGAAAGGAGAAACACACACACACACACACACACACGCACACACACATATACACACACGCACATCTATTTTTCATATCCAAAAGGAGAATTAAGTACAGTGTGAGAAGCAGAGTATAGAAGGACGAGAGATGAAGAGGACTCTTGGGGCAAAAGCTCGAAGAGTTCGAGGTGTATGAGGAGAGTTGAAGAAAAAGCGACGGCTGCGAGGAAAAAAAGAGACTGGAAAAATATGCTGGGAGTGACGGGAGAGAGAATGAGAATTCCTCACGAGACTGCCCGCACTTTCATCTCCATCGATCATTCACCAATTCTCTCCTCCATACATCCGCCGCATTTTGTTCCAAAGATGCGAGCACCGATTCGAGCGAAAAAGCATCGGAAATAATTGAAAAAATAAATTTTGATAATCAATCTCGCACAAATAGCCATACATATATTTTTTGAGACCAATATATTCTTTACGAAAGAGTAATTTATTAAAAAAATACTCTGAACTCTGCAAGACATCGTGAATGTTTTCTTCGTGTATATAAGAACAACCTGACTCATTTTTCTTCTCTTCGATTCAATAACGAGAATCCGTCTAATGAATTTTCATTTCACAAAAAAAAAAAATCTACTTTAAGGACATACTCTCCGGGACCCTTGGAGAATTTTCCCATCAAATATTTCTCAAATTAACGATCAATGTGAAGATATCCTCAATGGAGAAATCCTGTGATCCTCTCTCGGCATGTCCCTGGAGGATTAATTTTTCTAACAGGACTAAATTTTTGTCGAGCTCGCGTGTGGTATTTCTCGTGTAAAAACACAGAAACAACGGCAGCGATACGAAATATTTATTGAAGGCAAAAAAAAAACCACACGAAGATTTTCCCGTATAAATGCATATTTATCAAACACATATGTAACACGTCGAGAGTTACATGACGAGGGGGAAAAATTTAAATCCGAGTCACAAACGGTCCACGAGAAGATAGCCCGGAGTGGCATAGAAGGGGGGGGGGGGGGGGGAGGGGGAGGATATCCTATGACTTGAATGGGAATACCTTTCGATCCTTAGCACGAGGAGAGCAAAAGGAGCAAAGAAGAGGAACGACGAGAGCAGAAGGGGGAGATCGGTCTCGTTTTGTCGAACCTGATGCTGCGACTCGAGCGGGAATTCCCCTTGCCTGCCATTATCGTTCGCAATCTTAATGGCCACTGAATAAAACAAAAAAACGTATTGGATAATCGACATCAAACTTTGGGCTTAAAGTATATATTTATATACCCATATATGATGTCCCTTCAAAGTATATTCGTAACTATAATTTAATAACGCCTTTTGGTGAAAGTTGGCCACGAGCAAATGTCGAAGAAGTAATCTCATGGAACGAAAAAGTTTTACATCTCTAAAGCGTATACAAGAGCAATAAGCATACGAATATAATCATCACAGGCTGTAACAACGAGTTAACTTTCTTCAGAACATCCGAGTGTACGAAATTTATTTGCAATTGAGCCATTGGTATACGAACGATAACTGCAGTTCGCAACTTTATGAATCTTACGGGAAGAAATTTCTGCGTTATATTTTCAATAACGTACGTTTTGCTATAAGAGCGCGAACTATTATATTTAAGTATACGCGGCACATTCCACTGTATTTTGACAGGCTAATAATCCTTTTACTATCTTAAAAAGTCTCTAAATTTAGAAGAACTTTTCGCGATGCTCTTCAAATTTAGGAGCATTTTTCGAAGTGCTTGAATTGTATACAATATAAATTTGCATGGCCTTTCGAAAACCGTGATCCACTCGAAACACCTTGATAACATGGTGGAATGATCAAACAATCAACTACAGCGTGACAATATTTTTAGACTTTTATCAATACACAAAAATGAGGACAATAATAATAATTTATAACCAATTTGTACAATCACTTTTGTGCTTATGATTTTTGTACAAAAAAAAAAATTATATACAAATTCCACATTCAGTTGTGGAAACTTTTGATCCAACACCAATGAACGTGATTATTAATATAATTTATATTTTCCAAAGACCCGGCGACGGAGGGGTCGCCGGGTCAGTAATTGAAAAACAGTAATTGAAAAAAAAGAAACAAATTATATCAGACTTAGTTCATATGGTCGGAAATGTTTTTTTTTTTTTTTCATTTTACTGAATTTTCTCTGAGTGAAAAAGAAACGATTTGAGGACAAAGAAAATCCATCAGCGTTAAACAAAATTCATTTAACCGTAAATTGAGCAATTCGCAACTCGACCAAATAAAGTTTATGTAAATCAGAGAAGTTATTTTTTTGTTGTCCCGTTCATGGAGAGATATTTTCAGTGCCGGAGCCATTATTGGCTCGAGGGTTACTGGCGTGTAAGATTATGTAGAAGAGGATGGCATGTAGATGTGTATATGCTAAGTGCACTCGGGGCTTTGGCGTATAGCTTGAATGGTCGATGCATTTTCAGGTTTGCGAGAGAGAGGCTGCGAGCCATCGAGCGATGCCGAGTGGCGCGTCAGAGGGCCAAAGTAGACAGAGAGAGAAAGAGAGAGAGAGAGAGAGAGAGAGAGAGAGAGAGAGAGAGACTGGGATGACGTAGGTGGCCTGGTTTCATTGAACCTGCGATGCACCAGGAAAATCCTGCAGCGCGACAACGAGCGCATTATTCGTAGCATCCCCCTCTCCGCCTTCCTATTCAACTTCTCGATCCTCCATGACGTCATCCAGTCATTCAACCAAAATTCACGCACCAAAATCCCGAAACTATTTCACTTAGAAATTTGCTGTTTTTTTTTTACTCGCTGTTGCATGATTTGATGACGAAAGTGAGGTAATATAGTTTTCAAAAAATGAGAAAAAATGATGCATCCCTGTGAAATGCATACATATAATGAGTTTTTCCAATCATATGGCGTTCTCCGCTCGTTCCTAATACACTATACTGTATCGCAATATGCATGAGGGCACTGGGAAACTGCGGACAACCTGGCCGATACAGGCGGCTATATTTTGGTGAGTTTCAGTTGTATTGCCATCGAAAACTCGGAAAGAATGCCTCCCGCTTCGTTGGTCCAGTTAACCCGTACACGGCTAAGCAGTCACCGATCCCAATATTGCTTAACATTGGTTATATATAAAAAAAATCTCGTACTTGGGAAATTAAGCGATAAATCTCCCATACATGGATACGCTTATGGCTTATATTACAGATTTTCCTTCGAAGGTCAAAGGTTTCGGGCACAATGTTCATACACCCCGTTGTGTGTATATGTACAGACGACTATATACTCTCCGTACAAATATATATGTGGTGCATCGTCGACTGGTGTTGGGTTCGTGAATGGAAGTGATATCGCGTGAAAACACTGTACAGATGTGTATGTGTTACGTGTATCAGTGGTTTCTGTGTGGTGGCCTGGTTTCATTGAAACTTCCAACCCACGACGCTGTACATATAACGTGAGTTCTCGTCGCCGGTGCAAACGTCGCACGCGGATGACAAATAAAGCCGCCATGACAAAAAAAAACAGAAAAAGACGCCATACGTTGAAAAAACCGTAAACCATCAGCCAGCATTGGATGAATCTTTTTTTCATAGAAAATTAATATTTTCAAACAATTTTTTTAGCAACGAAACGTACCGTTTAACGTCACACTTTTGCTTGTCGAATTATAAAATTCACTGGAAAAAAAATACCGTGGGAGCGTTCATTGAAAAAAATTGGGTCAGCACGCTCGTAGGGTTGATCGAACGTGTTTTCGTCCTAGCACCAATTTCAACGTCATTG
>OY751315.1:23062391-23212391 GCA_963564615.1 Rhorus exstirpatorius
TTTTGAATTTTGTAGAATTTGTACACGTACACACTCACACACACACACACTCACACTCACCGAAACATTTTTTCTCAATACGATTTTTCGACGTTTTGGGGCATTTTAAACACATTGGCATTGAAATTTGTAATTTTTTTTTGTTACCATCAAAATGCTTCCTCTGTGAGGAAATAAAAATGGACTCGGTACCATGCAATATTCATTATTCAAAGCAAACATTTTTCTGCGATAAATTCTAGCTCGAGAAATTAACATTTTTACAAACTGGAGCATTATTAAAGAACGACTTTATTAAAATACATTGTGAATTTTATAAAAAAAAAAAATTATGGTGAGGGATTTTTTTTTATTGAAGCGGAGGGAAACGAAAGAAATATTAACCTCAAATATTCTATCAATTGCAAAAAAAATCGACAGAATCGTGGCTCGATGAATTTATTTATGCATTTAGAATGAGACGCTAAGAGGTTAAGCATAGTGAGTTGTCGTTATGCCGTCGAGAAAAAAAAGGAAAAAAAAAAAAATACGAACACGATGATGCGAAATTTATGAAGTGAGCATTCAAATCTACACTGCATGCTCCAGATTCTCTACGACCGAATTCGCCGATATTCCTCGTGCTTAAACATATTATATTAGATCGATGTGTTACATACGTAAATCTAGTCATGTCCCAGAGCCTCGTGATGAGAAAATTGAATCCCCAATAAATAATGAGGTCGTAGACACATTAGATGACTGTCTGCGGATATGGAGCACGATGAAATACAAAAAAATCCATATATCGTAACGTATGAAACGAATATAGAACGCATCGCGAGCTAAAGAGTGCCAAGTATACACGGTCTAGGGATAAGAGAAAAACGACGGCACACGAAAGACCGCTTGAGATTGGAATTTAATCTTCCTTAAATAATTGAAAAAAAAAAAATCGATGTTTTATGGAACGCGTGGACGACATGTGCGTGTATACAATTTTCTACGAGAGACGGTTAAAAAAAAGCATCTCGGACACGTAACCAATTTTCTTCCCAATTCGAATTGACAGCGTATCCCAAGTTGAAACATTTTCCCAATATTCAACGCGTTCGAACGAAAATTCACTTGAGTAGATTTGTATCTATTCAATATATACATTCATCTATTCAATTATACATTCATTATATATTGGGGTGTTAAAAAAAAATCATTTTTCCAACGGGCCAAACTTGAAATAGTTAGTTTAAGTTGAAAAAATTTATGTCAAAAGATGAGAATTTTATGTTGAGTGGAAGATCCGCCGAATTTGATTTTACATTTTTTTCCCTCTATCGAATTCATGATCAATAATTGCTGGTAAAATTTTTTTTTGGCGCTCAACTGCCAGTGGATCAGTATGTGTCTTGAATAAGATGCCCTTAGAATTTTATCATTCTAATTCATGTTTAAATTGGGTCCCAAACGGATTATCACTTTATTATTTCACTAATTTTTAAAACTATTGTTCATTATAAGTGGAAAAATCGTTTGCTTTATGGGCATTACTTTAAAAATTGAGTAGAATCTTAAATAAACTCCTGTTAATAAATGAACTTGGCAGCTGAAGTTTCTTTGCTTTGATTTGTTCTGAGTGCCCGTTCGATCGTAGCAGTTGACTGCCGTTCAGTAGCCAACTTGTCAACTGTTGCAACAATGAAATTAAATTTAAAATGGTTCATGCCATCGAAGAACAGTAGTCGAAGAGGCTGATTGTGAATTAGTGCTTGATAAAGATGTGGTTGATTTCATCACTAAAAAATCACTGTTTTTTTTAAATTAGTATCATTGGCCTTACGATTTTCTTGACGTAATTTCGGAGTCATGAAAAACACAGGCATCTTGAATCAAATGTATGGAAATTTTACAGAGTTTGAGAGTAGTTAACGATACTGCTGAAAGAGCAGTTTCTTTGGCCCCAGATTTTAACTTATTATTGACAAAAAACGAAGATCAAAGGCAATACATTTTGCAAGTGGTTAAATTTCATCTTGAGCAGTATCCCACTTATCAAAAGAAAGAGCTAGCATCGCTATTGCCAACAAACGCCACTGAATAAAAATATTAATTTAATTATAAAAATAATATATGAGTAATATTATGTTTTTGTGTATTTTGATTTAATAATAATCTGAAAATTCGTTAGACGCCTCCATTAAATATCTAACGAAGAGTTAAAATTTTAAAAGCATCTTATTTAAGACACAAACTGATCCTCTGGTAACTGTGAGGGCAAAAAATTTTTTTTACTTGTTCAACATAAATTCGATAAAGAGGGGAAAAAATGAAAAATCAAATACGGTGGATATCTTTCACTTGACCTAAAATTTTCATCTTTTGACATCAATTTTTTTTCTACCTGAACTGTCTATTTCAGGTATGGCCCATTGGAAAATTGAATTTTTTTTTTTTTAAACCCTGATACAAATAAGAATTGGTGTAGCAAAGTGGAAAAGCAGAAAGAGAGAGACTTTTGAAAGCTGGAACGATCGTCCTTCGTTCCGGAAAACGGCTCTCTTGTCTGCTCTATACGCACCCTCTTCCACTTACTCGTTCCCTTTTAAAATCCTCATTTCCACCCACGTGAGCATTGATATTCAACCGGATATACGATCTACCGATACAGTAAATATATACATATATATATATGCATGAGAGAGGGCAAGCTTGACCGTCTGTTCATGTTATGGAAACTGGCGCGAAGAGGAAAATAGAAGAGTCGAGAGAGTATATAGAGATAGAAATATCGATCGGAGGGCGAACTATGAACTTTGAAATGTCACGCCGTTGGTGTGTTCTCTCAGTTCGAAGGGTTTGGTGAAAACGTGCTCCCCTCGATGACCCTGCGTGGGACTCCAATACGTATACCATCTATGAATCGATTATCGTTTGCTATAAAGTTGAAAAAAAAAAAAAATTAAAGAAAGTTTCCCTCTCCACCAGCATATATATGCCGGTGTATTATATTATATTTTCATTGCCTTGTCAAACAAATGTAATGACACACGCGCCGAGATAATGAGATTTTTTCATGAATTATTCAGATCGAAAGATGAACTTCGCGAGAGATTTAAGTAGAAAAATCCGCGAATAGGTCAGACGTTAGACGTTGGAGTCAAGTACCGACAGGTTTTTCCGGTTCGCGAAACACAATGAGATTCACGCGAGCCCATTGTCCCGGTTCGTTTAACATTCGAATCTTATTCATGAGCAATAAATATAGATCGAAGATATATTTTTTTTTTTTTTCGTTATCCATATGCAAACGTATGTTTTTCTTACGCTGATGTAAGTTTACGTGTTTGTAATGTTTTTGTTAGGCTGATGTAATTTTTACGTGTTCGTTACATATACGATACGATAAAATATATAGGCAGACATGTTTATGGCCCCTAGGTTGCTGAGATTTCTCTCGGATGAACCATGAACTTTTGATGGTTCCAGAATAGGCTACCGTTTTTTTTATTTTTTTATTTTTTCACCCTGTTCGTCTTGCGGTGAAAGATATCTCGTGGCTTTGATTCTATAGTATGTATGAGAAACTGCCATGGCAACTCACACGGTGTTGGATTCAACCAATTTCTATTACCCCAATTTTTATTTTGTTTTTTTTTTTCATTTGTGTCATCAGTGAAAACACTGTATGGGATTTTTGAAGATTTTTTTATTTTTATCAGTTGTGATTTTATAAATTTTTGAAAGATATGAAATTCGATCGGTTGAAGCTTCAAATTTCATGTTTTCGATTGAAAATTTGGGTGAATTTTTTTCAACAAAATCGCAAGTGATACACTCGTCGGAATGGTATTTGTCGACATAAATTTTTTTTTAAACTCGGAGTAAGTATACTTGGCCTCGAAATTGTTCAAAAATTGATGGATAGAGAATGGATGGAAAAAAAAAATTCCAAGAAATTAAAAGCGGCGAGATATGATTCTTAGTGAGTTGGGATGGAAAGCCCGATGTATGTATAATGTATATGCAAATAAGTGTACTTCGAAGGCTTTAAGGAACAGGGACGAATCCTACACAGTGGGATTTTGTAAAAGCGCGTGGAACGATCGATCATTGAGCACAGATGAAAGGATGTCCCGAGGATAGATGCGGAAAATCCACGCTCCTGTAGTGGCATACACGCATGTAAAAAAAAAAAAAAAGGGAGCGCGAGAGAAAGAGAGAAACAGAGGTAGGATGTGGAGGAAAACAGAGGCTCCGCAGTTCTCGATTTGCTGAAAGCTTTGAAATTCCTGACTCTGATTATTTATACAAATCGTTCTACATCGCACAGTCTATACAATTTAATGCCTATTATAATTGCGTGTAAATCGGGAAACTGGGGGTGAATCGGATCATGAGCCAAATCGAGTCAAACGCAAAGAAAAAAAAATCAAACATTCAGGAGATCTTAACAACTTTGATTTTTTCATAATAATAAAGAAGAAAAGTTATTAATAAATTGGTTATGAAAAAAGTTGTTAAACGAATCAGCAGACACTTTTTTTTTACTTTTTGGATCAAATGATTTCGTTGTTTTTTCTTTTAAAATGGGTAAATTTTTTTAATAATTATCCCTTTTTTTGACATTCCTGTTTAAAAAATTTTTGAAGGCTGTATATATGAAACTATTCGTTTAATAACCCGGAAACTATTTCAATGCAATATATAACCCTTCTACGAAAACATGTCCAAAATTCAAGACTTTTCATCGGTTCCTCAAAATTTCAAAAAACAGTGAAAATTGAAAAAATAAAATTTTCACGTATTAAAAAAAATTAACAAATTCTTTCAGTATGACGAAAAAAAAAAAAAATTTACAGATGATTTTTCGAAGAAGTTTTTTTTTTAATTTGTCAATAACTTTTTAGTATTATTAGCATTGTTTTGAGCATCTTCAATATCGTTCATTTTTTTTTTTTTAGATTTTCATCGCATATCGAAGTACTGAAGTTCTGATCCGACCAAACTTTCGGTTGGGCATGTATACGTGGAGTGTAAGCATCGTACATTAAGGAGGTTCTTAATCCAGAGAAAAACGGTAAGAATGATTCTAAAATTTGAGGGGAGGTTTGTGCTGGTACTAGGAGTACACCGTAATTATTTCAAATTTTTCGACCACGTAGTTGAGGAGAAAAAAAAAACATTAAATATGCCGCGTATACGTGGGCTCTTATGGGAAAAGTTCGAAGCTATAGTTGGAGATTATTTTAGGAGTGAAAAAACGGTAAACGTTTCCTCGAAGAACCGCTTAAACGACAGGTTAGACCTTCATAGATATAATTTGCCCATAAAGAAAGTTTTTCACCGTGCCGATTGTAAAATATATACTTGCAAACAGAATTGAGCGTGAGTAATGGCAAATTAATAAAATGAAAGCGTATTTGGTGAAACAAATGCCGAACTCAATCTGCCCCGCATGTCGCCCGCACCGTACTATATACGTTTTAAGAACCTCCTTAAAAAATAACATATATTATATATGATTCGAACCGGCTGAAGTTGGATATTTGCACAACGACGACGTAGTTTTTTTTTTTTTTAAGGTTATTACGAATCAAAGAAAAATTTTCTCGTGTGCACCGATTGTAGAATGACGAGAGCTAGTTTCCCAGGGTCCAAGCTGATTCTGCAGCTCTTTCGACAGTTCACCAAGCCACTGTCAACATCAATAATTGATTTCGCGAAGCGTCATCCCAGCTTCAGGCAAAATTTTCTCATAACACCGGGACGTTATTATCACTGGTGGGACAGCATTATCAGGATATACCTTCAAAGTGACAGATTTAACAAGAGACGAAGCGATTTCGCGATTACGAGAGTCAAAAAAATCGACGAGTCGAAAGCCATGGAAATCGGGGCACAGTTGATGATCGAGGTGATTCCTATTTTAGATTGAGTTTTTCTTTAAACGTGTAAAAATAGAAAACGGAAAATATAGCAGCAACTTTTGACATCTATATCGTACAATTGCCTTTCTTCATAATTATTATTTGTTTTTATTTTTTATTATTTTTCCTTTTTTTACAAAATCGTAACAATGAATTTCTAATACAGGAAACTTTTCGAATTAATTTAATTAACATATCATTTTTTCACTTATCGTTATTATAATTATTAATTTAAATTTAATATATTTTAATTTTTGTTTAATTGCGACAATTTTTTTGCAAAGAATTTTCTCACACGCTCGTCCTTTCCATTATTCAATTATTCTCAATTATTTTCTACATGTATTTTCCAATTTCCTCAATTCCTTATTTTATGGTCGATATAATTATAAAACCGTGTATATCAGACTCTGGTATTTCTGATACTGGCGACATTCGTTATTTACGAATCGAGCAAGTCAGCCGCAAAGTCACAGCTGCTGGAAGACATGAGGGAGCAGGATTTTGCTGCAATAGTCGTACGTAAGAACGATCTGTCACGTCGGCTTGAGAACCAGGCGGCATTAATTCAAGAGTTACGCTTGAGAATTCGCAGCTACTCCATGGAAGTCGATTACACGTTACCGCGAATCTCCGAGACACTCGAAGACCATGATCTTCCGTTACCCAACTCTCATGATTCTACGTAAAATTTGTTTTTTTTTTTTCAATCAAAAAATGTTTGCCACGAATTTTTTTTATCGAAAAATGGATTTTCACACTTGCAAAAGTAATTCCAATTTTTTTTTTCACAATGACGTTGATCTTTCGGTATCGTGAATGTACTTAAATCTTCGTTCGAGTGTACATTACATCGGTGAGGTCGACGTAAATACTGTGGCAAAAGATTCACGTCAGAAAGAGAGAGAGAGAGAGAGAGAGAGAGAGAGAGAGAGAGAGAGAGAGAGAGAGAGAGAGAGAGAGAGAGAGAGAGAGAGAGAGAGAGTCGAATTTTTATCTTGTTCTTCCACTCGAAAGAATTTTCTCTCAATCCTAAGACACCTATGAGTAATGCCTTTTTCGTTGCTCGTATGGATTCAAAAAAGAAAAAACCTTCTTAAGATATCTATACCTTTTTCGGAGCGACCGGAAAGTCATGGGGTGGGCCGGAGACAGATGCCATTCGGAAGAAATTTTTTGGAAAAGTTATGGAAACAGAATCAATAACGTTGAGAAAATTTTTTATAACTATTGGATACAGAAAGAGTGAAATAATTCGGAATAAGCACGAAACAATAGTGATTCGTATAAATCAATGATAATAATGTAATTTAAACAAAATTGTTATAATGATAACGAAAAATGGATCCGAAATATCATGAAATAAATAACTGAGGCTCAGTAAAATGTATATAGGCGTTTCTATCGGCCTGATTTTTTGCAGTTTTCCTGTGCCCTCGTGCAAATGTAGAACATTTTGAAAGAGTGGCTGCGAACAATACTGTGGAGTGTCTCAAGAAATTGAGGGGAGATGAGAAAGCAAAGGGACACAAAAACCTGAGAAGTTATACGGATGAAAGGACTAATAAAATTTTAACTTTGAACTTAAGATCCAACTTATCGTCTCGAAATTTGGCTCTTACAAGTGTAAGATCCTCTCGGGCTACATCGTTTTCCACTTAATACGATCCTCGCCATAATTCATCTTTACGTCTGCAAGAATATACAATTCTATAACAATATCTGTACACCCTCATCGAATCTACAATACTATAGTTCACCGTGAGCCTTGCCGTATAACGACGATGTAACGCCGAAGCGTGAAAAAATTAAGCAAACTCATTCTCAACTCATTCTCTACTCTCAATGACTGTG
The DNA here is from genome assembly GCA_963564615.1 of Rhorus exstirpatorius. Taxonomy (NCBI): domain Eukaryota; kingdom Metazoa; phylum Arthropoda; class Insecta; order Hymenoptera; family Ichneumonidae; genus Rhorus; species Rhorus exstirpatorius. The sequence continues at coordinate 23,070,149 of OY751315.1, forward strand.
CCGCGTCATGGCATGTCTAGTATATTGATGTACGAATCGTTCGACAGTTAACTTTACAACAGTGGCTAGAAAGTCCTGTGAACAATCGAGGCGCAACGGATGAGGGCATCGGCAAAAGCTGAAAGAAACGTTGATCTATGGTCCCGGGGTTTTTGTGTTATTGGATGATGTTTGCTATCGGTTGATGTTGCTCATAAATAATAATGTAAATTTACAATTTATACTCTACTCGCCACCGAATTTATACGATACGAAATTCTTCTGGATTCTATTTAAAAAATATACAATCTAATTATTATTTATTAATAAAAATCATTAATAACATTCTTCGACACTCCTTCACTTGGGGCTTCCCTATTTTTTTAAATATTTACTTGCACATTTATTTTCAATAAATTTTATATCAATGACGTTATATTGTTTTCTTCGAATAAGCTTCCAGGTTGTTTACCTGAATTTCGATCCGTTCTTATAAATACAATTGTCTCGGTGGGACCAAAAGTAATTGACTTGGTACGAGATAAATGAAAGCTCTTGGGAACGAAGGCCCGAGGCATGAGGGGATTGAACAGAGAGTTACGAATTGCTGTAAAAGAAAAGTCAAGGTATAATAAGTAGAAAGAGTCGTGGTAGTTCAATAGGCAGATGAGTCCGAGAAAAATGGAGAAAAATGAAAATCGATCGCTGCAATTGATTGTTCGAAGGCGATGCGGAGTGAAATATCCACAGCAGGCGTGTGTGTTTCGTCTCGGGGGTATACTTGCACCACTCGAGCGCGCCGTCATCTCGTATCCTCGACAGATACGGCGCTTCTTTTTCTGCAAACGACCCTTTCTACTCTGCATTTTATAAATATAAATATGCGCCTCATGAAAAATATGTGCATGCACATCAGAGCTGCAAGTCTCCTTATTATTCTCGATCTCACGCTGTTTACTTACTTCATAAATAATTTCATCTTAATTATTTTTTTTTTTTTTTAAATATCCTGTTATGAAATTTTTCAAACTTTTGTTGATAGCATTAGAAAAATGGATTTTACGACTGTAAATTTATTCAAAAATTGTAATGGACAACGAGCAATGTAAAAAGTAACTCAACCGTCTCATAACCGTGAAAACGTGTTGTTTCAAAAGAATACTGGACAATTTTATTGTAACATAAAATGTGTAACATAAAATAATCCTATATCCCCTAATTTAACTGTATATAATGATGTAAAAAAATTTCCGATTGTCTCTCATCACATTTGCCCGTGAATATTTCTCCCTAAAAGGTTAATGAATATATATACGATTCGGGAGATTTCCAGGTCTAATGGATTTTCTTTTGAAAAATTTCGAAAAATCGACGATGCGGTTGTGACTCGTTGGCTTGAGCTCGGCCTGTCAGCTGAGCCAAGCTGAGTCTTCCTGTTAGTATACGAGGAAGCAAAAATAAACCTTTTGTTATACGATTTTTTCCTGTCAACGTACGAAATACTAAACGGGAGAAAAATTTTTAGCGGTTAGTCATGGCCATGACAAGTTTGCGTGAAACTTCCCGCATGTATTGGCCCATTACTTGCATACATTATCTCCTTTTCTCCATACGCGTTTACCAATATACTCTCGATACGTACATAGGAATGTGTACTATATATATAATGTGCGAAATGTATACACTATGAGTCGTGTAGTGACCTTGTTCCACGAGAGAGCTCTATCTATTTTTAAAGCGGCTTTATCGCACCCCGATGTCACCCTCGCTCACTGGTTTTTCATCTCCTCTCTCCTCTCATATTTTTCACGGTATTCTCTTCTTCATACACGTATGCGTACACACATCGTTACCAGACTCTTGTCACAAACTTATGCGTCATCCATCCAGTCTCGCCATATCTTTCGCAAAGACATCGTCGTCGGCCTGCAATTGTACACAATGTGCTCGGTGTCTCATGGTTTTGACTCGGGTCTCGAGCTCTCTGAATACCTGTCTCACATCCCGAAGCATAATAGATACGACCTACATAATAACGATAACATAATAGATATGACCTAGAGGTCGTATATATGCTGCGATGAAATTTTCCAAAGGACTCTATAAGACTCACAAAAGTTCAGGCAAACGTTGGAATGAACACCCAGCCACTGAGACACCTGATGACGAATTTTTATTCTCCAAAAGTGGTGCGAGAATATATCGCAGCTTGGCCAAGCCCAGAAGATTAGCGAGTGAGCAGGCTCGGGTAAAAAGTATCGCGATGAGAAGAAGAAATAGGAACGAACGATGGCTCGAATTTTCTTGAGCCGTTGGCTTTGAAAGACAATCGTGACTTTCCCGAGGGATACAAAGTTCAGGCAAATGATGACATTCGATACTATAGAATATCAGAAGCAAAAGACGTCACGAGAGTCCCCACAAGGAAATACCAAAGGTCGTGCTTCTGATGATGAGCTAACCAAGAAAGAGACCCTCTTCGTTGATACTCACAATAATGACACGACGACGGAAGAGCCATTCTTGGGAATAGTGGATGCATCCCCTCGGCTGATCGCACACGAACGCTCTTCACCCCGGCAATGTCCAAAAGTGAGAACGATCGATGGTGAAGAATGCGTGTGCGAGGGACAAAGCATAATTAGGCCACAGTGCAGTGACTCGATGACAATAGCCTGGAGCCTGAAGAAAAAGATAAATTCTCGAAACGATTAGCGATTTCGATTACTCCCCGCCCTTTCACTGTCGATGAGATCCACCCCCTGGGATATCCCGGGGATGATTTCCGGAATCACGGAGTCTGTATAAATAAATCGTGAGCACCACCTTGTCGTAAATGGGTGGATGCATGCCAGCCTGATCTACATGGTTCAACCGATGAGAATACGATTTGACGTCAAGCGAGATCGTAGTGATCGACGGGTGCTCGTGTAAGACGATGATCCAATGCATGATGGGCTGTAGAGCCGGACGTCATGACGACGATAGCCATCGAGATGGATGGCTGACGATGAATCGACTAGAGGACCAAGCCAGTGCTCGCACACACATGAGGCGCATCCCGGGTAGAAAGTTCCCTATGCCCTCTTAGACTGAGTCTAGCCACTGGCTAGTTTGGTCTGTCTATAGACTTCTTCGAAAGGGGCTTCGATGTCATATTTTGGCGCCAGTTTGCTTGGACAGTCATGCTAGGTACATCCTGGCTAAGTACTACCCAGAAATAATAGTAAGTCATATCGAGGGCTTAGAACCAGAAAGGCGTAACCCACAAAAAACGGACTATACTGCCATAAGGGCGTATCCCCAACTTTAACACGGAAGTTCCATAAGAGCAAAATTAATCAGCCTACAGCCAGAAGGGCGTAAGCCCACACTACAATACTGCCAGAAAGGCGTAAGCCACGAAAACAAAAAAAAGTGGCTTACGCCCGTCTGGCAGATCATTCATCATTTTTTCCCGGATTTAAATCGCCTGATTACAGCCAGACGGGCGTAACCCTCTTTTTTTTATTTTTCGTGGCTTACGCCTTTCTGGCGGATAACCGGTCAATTTTTTCCGGATTTCGATCGTCTACTTACTGCCAGAAGGGCGTTACCCCAAAAAAATTGAAAACTTGATGTGTGTAAGATGCTGGCCAGTTTTCCATCTTTCTGGCCAGTTGATGGCCAGTAAACTGTCGAGTTCCAGACTAGGTGTGTAACGCAAATCTGTTCAGTGCCAGTCTTGGCAGGCTGACGAGTTGCTGGTCAGCAAAACTCGGTAGTTGCTGGTCAGGAAACTATTCGCTATTTGCTAATATTTTTTTATGCGAAATCTAAACAAAAACGAAATATACCATTTTCAAAATGGTTGCATGCGCATATTTAGTCGTTGCTATAATTTTTCAAAATAAAATTTTTTTTTTTAATTTCAAATTTTAAAAATTTGTCAAAATTTTCAAAATTTTCAAAATTTTCAATATTTTCAAATTTTTCAGTTTTCAAAATTTTCAATATTTTCAAATTTTTCAAAATTTTCAAAATTTTCAAATTTTTCAAAATTTTCAAAATTTTCAAATTTTTTAAATTTTCCAAAATTTGAAAATTTTGAAAATTTTGAAAAATTTGAAAAATTTGAAAATATTGAAAAATTTGAAAATATTGAAAATTTTGAAAACTGAAAAATTTGAAAATATTGAAAATTTTGAAAATTTTGAAAATTTTGACAAATTTTTAAAATTTGAAATTAAAAAAAAAATTTTTATTTTGAAAAATTATAGCAACGACGAAATATGCGCATGCAACCATTTTGAAAATGGTATATTTCGTTTTTGTTTAGATTTCGCATAAAAAAATATTAGCAAATAGCGAATAGTTTCCTGACCAGCAACTACCGAGTTTTGCTGACCAGCAACTCGTCAGCCTGCCAAGACTGGCACTGAACAGATTTGCGTTACACACCTAGTCTGGAACTCGACAGTTTACTGGCCATCAACTGGCCAGAAAGATGGAAAACTGGCCAGCATCTTACACACATCAAGTTTTCAATTTTTTTGGGGTAACGCCCTTCTGGCAGTAAGTAGACGATCGAAATCCGGAAAAAATTGACCGGTTATCCGCCAGAAAGGCGTAAGCCACGAAAAATAAAAAAAAGAGGGTTACGCCCGTCTGGCTGTAATCAGGCGATTTAAATCCGGGAAAAAATGATGAATGATCTGCCAGACGGGCGTAAGCCACTTTTTTTTTTTTTTCGTGGCTTACGCCTTTCTGGCAGTATTGTAGTGGGCTTACGCCCTTCTGGCTGTAGGCTGATTAATTTTGCTCTTATGGAACTTCCGTGTTAAAGTTGGGGATACGCCCTTATGGCAGTAAGGTAATGAAAAGTCGAAAAACAGTGGGTTACGCCCTTTTGGTCCTAAGCCCTCGATATGTTTCTCAATTCAGCTTATCACGAGACAAGGCTGTCCAGATAGTAGCCAGGAATTATCAAACTCAATTTTTCGTTTGCCCATGCTTTTCGATATTCTTGGTCAGACCTGATCAGAAAAACTTTCGATTTGTTCCACAATAAAAACGCGGCGCCACTATATCCCTATACCGATGGACGAAGAGATGCGCAACATTATTTATTAGGCTTGAATTTATCCTAATCAAGTATTTGAAGTATGAATTTGCCTACAATCCCTCAAGGGGTTCAGATTTTACAAAATCTTGCCTTTTTTTTTCAATGTATATGCACGCTCGAACTTTCGTAAATTTCAGGATATCGATTCAAAATCTTTTACGTTAATTGTCTAGTAGACAAACATATTTGGTATTAAATTTGGCGCAAAAAAAAATTGGCACAAAAAAATTAGAAGGGGTTCAGATTTACAAAATAAACCAAAATTTTCATCATTTGCGCTCTCAAATTTCATCAAATTTGACGCTATCGAGACTCAAATCGTTAAAATTAGATAGATTAGCAAAAGGCGTGAAAATAAAAAATGTGCATCTTGCTTCCTCGCTGTTTCATCTCGCTCATGTAAAGCTTCCTTTATGGGGGACCTAAAATTGAAAAATCGACTTGCTCGTAGAGGGAGATTTGCGAGCGAGATAAATTAATGAGGAAGCAATGGGCAAATTTCTCATTTTCTCGCTTTTTTTTTTCTCTATTAATAAAACTATTAATAGAGCCGAAGGGCTGGAATTTCCCACAGCTATTCATCACATATCGCATGTGTAATGTAGTATAACACAACTTGTTGAAGTAGCGTAACTGATGTATAATATAGTGTGAGAGCAAAACAATCACGGGAGGCCAATGGCATTGGAGTAATATATCTCTGTAATAAATGTATATATGTACACCTATGTATGTGCCGCAGGTATATAGGGAGAGGTTCGCGTGAAACCGAACGGATCCTCTTCAGCACTACGAACCCTCGGATACAAATATATATTCGTTGGGCCACCCGGTTTCACGGGAACGTCGGGGCTGCAATAACGCTTGACCTAGTCATCGTCTGACTGGTGCAAGCTTTTTCTACTTGTCATGTAACGAGTCTCCGCGAGAAAGGATTTTATCGTTCTCTCGACGTCGCTTAGCTCGAACAATCGCGAACGACTTATTTCATTTACCAAAGCCGCGCAAGCGTTGTTTAACTGCAACGAAGTCACAGCTCTTCGTCGAAAAATATTGTTAATTTTCATATAAAACATTTTTAACGATTGGAACATTTATGAGGAACGCGGCAAGTTTACTTTATACATGCTGTACGAAATTACACTCAGCCAATGTATTATTGTTGCTCCAGTGTAAGCCCTGCCCATTATTAAGGTCGGCATAGACTCGAGGCTCTCGCCCAAGATCAAAACCACCAAAATCAAGGTCGCGGAACATTGAAGTTATTGCCAGAATCGGCGTTGCCCAAATATTGAAGTCGTTTCGGAGCGAAGCAGTCAGTACTAATGTTGCTGCGAAAATCAAAATGACAGAGATTGAAATAGCGATAGATTCGAGATTGTGCAGACCAAAGTTTTCAGGACGCGGATATGCTGCTAAAATTCAAATAACCCATAATTTTGAGTTCCCAAAATTCAGGATATCAAAGGCAAAACCGTGAAAATCGTGGGACCAACTTATGTAACTCGATAATTTGTTTGACTGCGGTAAAAAGTATGTGTACGATAATTATTGGGTTATTGCCGATAATTATTGGGTTATTGCTGGGAAAAAGAGTTTGGATCGATACGTAGATCAAATTTAGATCTACGTAGATCTAAATTTTGAGAAAGATTAACCTAGATCTCTTAATTAGATCTGCCTAGATTTCAATTAGATCTATCTAGATCCACGCTAGATCTAATCAGATCTGAGTAAATCCACTTGATATATGTAAGTAGGTAAACGAATGTACGTTCCTACCGTTATGTAAGAAGATCGAGGTAGATCTAAAATTTTCAAAAATTTAGATCTACGTCGATAAAATCTGATCGAAAAAGTAACAACGTCGATCTGAAGGACTTTTTCCCGGAAATTATTTTGCTTATTATTCTGTTATTATCATCATCATTATTATTATTATTTTTATTATTTTCATTATGAGAATACGTAAATGAATAAGAGAGTAACTTTTAAGATCACGAATCTCTCGTCGACAGGTTGGCGTGGTTACTTCGAAGCGAGTCCCAACAGCGACACATAGCTTTCCGTATTGGCTGGTCATGCTCGGGTCGATATCGAGGCAGAGAGCCAGAGCAGAGGCAGCATCCCATGTTCTCTCGCGTCGCTTCGTTCGCTTTTCCAATACTCACTTCATACACACACACACACACACACACATACACGCACACACCACACACAAATATATATATATACTATATATGCATAATAAATATCTCACCACTGACGCATCGGTGTACAAGAATTGACGATTCATTTGGGTTTGCTTAGGCTGGTTTTTTTTGCCAGAGCACGAGAATGCGTACCGCTCGAGCTGCATAAAATCCTAGTATATAAACTACCCTCTCTTTTTGCACCCGTTCTATAAAATGTTGAAGCGAGCCTGCTATGCTCTGCTAACTCTAGCAAGTGTTTGCTTTTGCAACGTTCTTCCGTTACCTATACACCATCCCGGGATAGTGTCACCGCACTTCTCGCGGAAATCCCGAGGGACCAAAATAAAAACTAGAGGAAACGAGAGAGAAGGATAGGAAAATGAAAATGGAGAAAAAAGTACCGAAGAGAAAGTTGAAAAAGATAAATAAAATGTATCGTGCTTTCGTGTGGTATAACACTGTTGCAGCACGGAGGACGCGAATACAACCTTATTTGTCAAAGCAGAAAAAAAAAGTCAAGAACACGTAATATTGAAAGAATATAAAAAATAATTACCGGAAATTAGTATGTCCCGTACATTCGCAATTAACCCATTAACGTCGAAACGAACACATTTTTTTTGGGAAATGTTGGAGCTCCAAACTCAATGGGAAAAATAAAGCAACCGTAGGCCAAAACTATTTTCAGGTGTGCTCTTTCGATTGGCAGGGTCGAAATTGCTTTTTCAAGGCTCTAAAAAACAATATGGCGGATTTTAAGTGAAAAATTACCAAAATATGGAAAATAGCTTTGGCCCGCGACTGCATCTGCGTAGAATTAGTACTTCGAGAAGCTGTTTTTTTTCTCCGAGCCTTCATCAATATCCATACGATTTAAATAATCTAAAAAAACTGATCAGTGGTTTTGACGTGAAAAGGTAATATCTACGTAGCAAAATGTAAGTAAATAGGTCAATGAATAAAATGTAATTCTTTATAACTGTAGGTAATAATTTAATTCAACACATTTTCGTAAACTACGTTTTTGGTTTTCCCGTCCTTTGCTAAAACACGAAGATTGTGTGAGCTCGAGACTCGTGAGCACACCACTTGAGAAATTGATTCCCCATAGAAAGTTCCACCCCCTTTTCACCTCCTTAAGGGATGATTTCCGGAATAAAAACTATCCTGTCCTTCCTAGGGTCTCAAACTATCTCCATATCAAATTTCATCTAAATCGGTTCAGCGGATTAAGCGTGAAAAGGTAACAGACGGAGTTACTTTCGCATTTATAATATTAGTAAGGATATTTTTTTTCATCTTTTTCTTTACTCGAAAGCGTATTAGGATCGCATTCTCACTATGAACAACGGTGTTCGGAACAGTTAAAATTGACGGAAAAATTTTTCTTCCAGACATCAAGTCACTATAACCTTTCCAAAATGGTGGAAATAACATGAAATTTTGTGAAATTCGTATTATTCTTATATATATATTTTTTTAATCACGTATTAATGAGCTACTCTTTATGTAATATAATTTTATGTCGGATAAAACATTACTGTATATGTTTCATCTAATTTTACATTCTCAATTCAATATGGCGGTCGAAAAACTGAAAAAATAACTACTTTCTCCGAAATCATAAGCAACAGAATTCCTAAAATCATTGGTTTTAAAAGTACGAACTGATCGAAACTTGAGTTTACTTTGCGATATGAAAAACATTTGAAAAAAAAATCGAAAATATTGAACATGCTGAGAGCACTGATTTTGAATAATAACAATGCCAATTAATTTTTAATAAATTGGATATTATTTTTATGGTATCGTTTATAGAATAGACTGTGCAGCCTATAAAAATAGTGAAAACAAAAATTTCGATGAAGACAGAAAATTGATTTTTAAAAAATTCAGAAAAATTAACGGATTCATTTTACATAATATGTCAAAACAAAGTTTATCAATTTTCTGTCAAACGAACGATTTTTGTATTTTTTCCATGATTCATTGTATTCAATTTATCGATTATCAAATTTTGCTAAGACCTCCAAAAAGTTTGGACCCAAAAACGATAGTTTTGGAGCTATTTTTTAAATTTAAGTTTCGAATCTGTAGCTCGATGTTCGTATATCTTTAATGTCACACGATCATCGTCAAGGTCAAATAAATTTAACTGACTTACCAAATTTTCTTGACTATAAGCGAAATTTATTTGAAATTTTTTCGAAATTTAATTTTGTCACCTCGTAAAAATTTTTTTTTTTCTGTGCATGCCGGAATGGAGAACGAGTATGCGTCCTGTGTTAGAAAAGGATATAGTTAGTGACAGGTCGCTTGAGCGCATTATACCGTTAACAGAGGAGAACGCGTATAGACGAGGTGTGTGTAAGAGCACACTAGGACAGTAAATACCGTGCAGAGACTCGTCGGTATAGAAATATAAGTGAAAAACGACCGTACAGGATATAAGAGAGTGAGCGAGAGAGAGAGAGAGAGAGAGAGAGAGAGGGTTGAAAAAAGCGAGAGATCCAGATGAGAGAGCGTTTCCACTTCGACACTTTGGACGAAAGGGCGTGAGAGAGGGCTGGATCTACTTAAAATTCCTCGAGTTCGCATATATACAGAGATGAAGCGAAGACACAGGAGAGAGCAAGAAAGTCTCTCTCTCCGTCTTCCCCATGATGTAGAGAGCAGTCCCGGAAAAAAAATGCAAATGTACGCATTGCGACGCGACAAGGCAAAAGCTCTAACGACGTTATGAAAACCTCTCGGGTCCGGTTAAACATATTCTTGTATATATATATATATATATATATGTGTATAATTCACTATATTATATAACTTAAGATGCACGGCATATTATATTGCATACTATATTTGTTTCTCAACTATGAAAAAAACCGCATTTGTTCTTTTGAATTTAAAAAATTCCTCCTCGTCGTCGTTTCGGCTCATAGCTCTGAGGTTTAAACTTCATGACGTGCGATCAAAGCTAAAATATTCAAGATCCTGCTCTAGACGCACTTTTAATCTTGAAGGTTTAACCAAATTTCTTCGCGGTATTACGTAGAATAAATTGACAAAATATTCACTGATTAAATATGGATAATTTTGGCTCTCCAAATCCCGAAACTCTTGAATTCAGTCTAATTTCATTATTTTTATCGTTTCATTGTTAGCGTCTTTTTTTTTCTTCTTCATGAAATTGAACGGTCGATATGATAGAGTTATATAAAGAACATTGAAAAATAAACCCGAGGAGTCATCGTGAAAGCTGGACGAGATGATCGAATATTCTGATACATCGGAAATTATCGTTATTTTTGCTTTCTCATATAGAAAAAAAGTCTCGCGCTTTGAGGAAAAAAAATGAAATCTGTAATGGAGGGGTTCGCTAAAGTTTCATAACATTCGAAAAATGAATTTTTCACGCACGCACACCCTTCACGGTCAAATAACTCAAGAGTGGGTTTGACACAATGAGCTGAAACTTAGCGAATGCTTAAATTTACACCTTTGTTGTCTCCGAATTTCGTCAAAATTGATATATGAATTGAAAGTTTCGGAGTCGATTTCAATTTTCATTAAATTCGATCTGTTCGGATTCTCATACGAGCAAATTTTTAGATACCTTATGTGAAATTTGTGCTACACTGAGATTTCATTGGATTAAGTTTAAAATTTTGATTGTGACGAGGATTCGGCATACGATTTATAATTTATGGCTGCGCTGGTAGCCGGACTAAATTAGACATATCGAGGCGAAATTTCCTATTATAAATAAAGTAACATTGATAAATATACTGCATGAAATTTCGGCAACAATCGACCGAAGTGATTTAATTATGTAAGCTGTAGAAAAATAATAATTTTGAAAATCACTTTGCGTCGCATCAACTTGAATTTTCAGATAACGTATATGTGAGGACATTTGATACCAAAACGTGACGAGATAATCCTTAAAGCTATACACTAGGACCTCGATTTAACGGCCAGTAGCGGGACCGGCTCCGCATCGCACCTTGTTAAATCGAGGTTGCGTATGCCCGCCCATGCTGCATCTGCGCATCGGCACTCCGTGCTACGGGCCTGATCGGGGAGACTTTAAGCATCCCCCACCTTCTCCAACCACGTGAAAAACGGATCGATAAATGCGACATGGTGGGGACTGTCTATTAAATCGAGGGCCATTAAATCGAGGTCCTAGTGTATTAAGCTTTGATTTTTTTAACGCAAAAATCAATTTTGATTAGTAGAAAATGAGTACGATACAAGATACAAGTGGAGCTTATACATTGCTTATCCACGTTATTTCAATTCTAATTTTTTCCATAAAAAATATATTTTTTGAAATGCCAAAAACTCCTGGTTGAGATTGTATATCGAAGAAAAACCGATGTGAATTTTCGATCCGCAAAAACGTGGAATATAATTTAAAATATTTGCAATACGATAATGATTTTTTAAACAATGATTAATCATGAGAATTTTAAATTATTATAAAAATTGAAAAGTATTCAGTGAAGAGGCATTTGTGTGAGCAATGGTCAAAAGTGACATTTATATGGAGATTGCAAAATCACGTGATTATAAATAAAGGAGAGACACAAATCTCGGTTCATAAAGCTCATGGCGAGAGCTTTGTGGCCAAGGGAAATTAGGGAGGGAGCAACATGCAATTATCTAATTTTCGCGGTTCTTATTATCATTTTCATACACTTTGTATGAAAATTCCAGCCGCGGGCATTCGTATTATGAGTCTCGATTGAGCTAATATAGTATGTGTTGAACAGCCGATGGGCAGAATGAGCGACGAGGAATCGTTGGGAAAGAGGTCTTGTAGAGCAATCGACGATGCTCCTCGATATACCGTGAAAGGCTCTCTTCGGCGACCTCACGACGGCATATCTCTTTTTATGCTGGCAATATATATATATATATATATCACGCTTACTTTTACCTTTCCTCATCCTCGCTCTCCTCTCACCCTTATTATTCGTCACTTTATACCCCCTTTCAAACTGCTCCTTCTCTCTCTCTCTCTCTCTCTCTCTCTCTCTCTCTCTCTCTCTCTCTCTCTCTCTCTCTCTCTCTCTCTCTCTCTCTTTCTATCTCTCTTCCTCTGTTGTGAAATGCCGACATCTCGAGGGTGTTGTGTCTGCACAGCGCAAGAGAGGCGACGAGACATATTTCTCTCTCTCTCTCTATCCCTCTGTCTGATGGATTGTCGAGGGTGACGTCGTTAGCCATCATCGTTGAGCCTTGTTTACCTGTTTACAACGAGCTGTGAACAATGCATCGAGACGATTAACCCTCCGGACGCTTGTTCCCCCATGTGGTGGCCTCGAACTTATGATAGTCTCGCGTATTAGGTGCTGTCCAAAGTTTTTAATTATGCATAGGATCATAGGTCTGCGTTTACCATTACCCAATGGCAGTTGGCCAAAAATATTTATTAATTTCTTTAAATTATTAGTTTCAATTATCAGTACGGCGTCGTTCCTCTTTTACGTATCCCATCCCGTTACGCCTTTCAATTTCCATATTCACTATCTCGTTCCTTGAGATCCCTCCCCGTAGTATTGTCCGCAGCAACTGCCCTATACTCTATATACTGTGTAATATATTTGCACAAGGATACAGGAAAACTGTAATAAACCTGGCCGTTACAGGCGCCTATATTTTACTGATTTTCAATTTTATTACCATCAGAAATAATATACACGAAACAATGATTATTGTATGATTATCGTATTTACGATTACTATCGTTTCGATTGTTTTAATTATAAGAGACTTCTATAATCATGCCGAAGATGCACGCCATTCGTAAAATCTTGCCTCGAAGAATCAAAGCGCATAAATCCACATTTATCACATAAATGAACTATACATATAAATCCGACATGTATATGTACGTACTATATATATAGACAGAAGTCATAGGATACCACAGATCTGTATACCTATACATTTACTGACTACAATCGTCAAGATTTTTTAAGTCAGTCATTCTAGCCAAAAGAGTAGTTTCATAATGCAATCTTCTATAGAATTGATTTTGCTTTTGGAAAAGGTTCAGGGGTGTCCTCACAGCGTAAATTCAAGTTGGCGGGACGCGGGGAGGTCGAGCTTCAGCCGCTATATTGGAAAACACGTTTTATCAAATATCTTGCGAACTGTGCATCGTACGACAAAAATAGTAGAAACTTTTTTTGTAAATAACGAAATTCTCTACAACTTTTATTTGAAACTTTTTTCCTGTATAGTGCATGGTTTCTTATTTATAGAGCGGCAAACTTTTTCAAACATGGTTATTGCTAAATGTATAGTTATAATGGTTGATGTAACAGTAAAAATGGTGATGTTTGGAAATGTTTGCCGTACTATAAATCAAAAACCATGCACTTCACAGAAAAAAGTTGCAAATAAAAATTGTAGGAAATGTCACTATCTATAAAAAAGATCTCTATTATTTTTGTCGTTCGATGCACGGTTTACGAGATATTTAATAAAACGTGTTTTCCAAGATGGCAGAGCTGAAGCTCGAACCCCCGCGTCCCGCCAACTAGAATTTACACTCAGTAGACACCCCTGGACCTTTTCCAAAAGTAAAAGCAATTCTGTAGAAGATTGCAGAAAAAATTACTAGAATGACTGGACTCTTGCTGATACGGAAAAATGTCTTTTTAATCGGCATCATCGTTTTCTCAGTTTCCATGGAGAATCGCCCCAGCAGACTACACTTCTGGTATTCGTCGTTTTCGCGCACATACAATGACGACACGAGTGCCATGCATTTTTCTATCCCGTGGGGCAAGATGTTCTTTTCTTTCGGTTTTATGGGTCTTCACCTTACCCGAGAGTATTTCCGCTCTTAGCGCCTCGTATCACTTCCAGGATACACCAGTGTCGTGCACCCAAGAGCGTCATCTACGGGAACGATAGGGGATGGTTTTTTTTATACGTTCTTCTTTTTCGACATTCGATAAAAATGTCGTTGATAAAGGATATCGCATTTAATTTCGTTCTCGCAGAGCTGAAATTCAGTTTCTTTTCTTCTAATTTTCAGAATTACGGTTGATTCACGATGAATACTCTTTTTCTGATGCAATATGATTCCTTAAAGAGAAACTCAAGATAAATGGCCGATAGTTAGGCCGGACAGTAATAGGGTCACCGGCACCGTTCTTGCTTAACCCTGCTTATAGTGAGCTTGTGGGTATCAGTGTGAGTTTAGCATTAAGGTGGTTCTTGCAAGACCGGCAGCGGGAAATAAGCGGGAACGTAGGCGCATAGTGAAGCGCGATGAAGCGGGCACGGATGAAAATCACGGGGCTAGAAAATTCCGTTTATTAATTAGACGCTACGGTAAATAAATTTGAGTTTTCATCAGAATCTTCGGAAATGTTTATTGCATCGATTCAACAAAGTTTCGTTCGCTGATCTAGTTTTCAAGTATCAGAATTTGAGAAGAGTAGGCGCTCTAGCTTCGTTTGTCGCTTCGACGCGTATTCGCAACATGGAATTGGCAACGTTCGTCAGCTTATATTTCCGGAAGTAAAGCGGTAAAAGAACCTGAAAACTTTCAGGCATCTTCCTGGTACGTACTTAAATTCGACCATTCATCATACTTTTATCAGCCTATCTAGTTTATATCTATTGGCAAGAACCACCTTAAGAGATTGGAAAGTGGGCCGTTCATCTTACGGAAAAATCTCGTTACGTCAAGGAGGAAGGAGGTTCACTAGGAATGCCGCGGCGCGGCAAGGGGAAAGTATGGCGAAACGCGAGTGACGTGTGCGGCAGAGGTTGCGCTTTAACATTTGCTCCAGCCGTAAAAAGCGCAATAACATAAAGCGATTCTGATTTTTTCATGGAGTCTTCTTTTAACTTTCGCATTCTATCATTATATGATCATTTTATTTTTTTTTTCGAGATTTTTCCTGTAGTTATTATTACGGTGGGAACACGAAGTGTCATAAGGACCTGTGTTAAAATGAAAATTTTGAATATTTATTCTTAAACAACGGTGTGGATAAAAATTCTGAAATGATTCAGGGCGTTCTGTGGGCAGCTATACGGAATTATACGGCATAAAAAGTTCACAGATTTCTGTACGCATTCATGCTCTACCTGGTGAATCTCTTTAAGCAAAACAGAAGATAAAACTTGGTACGATCTTCCTGTTAGCCAGGATTTTCGTTCTTCATCAATCTTCATTTATTTACCAAATTCTTTTACGTGACCTCGATGTATTGAGTCACTGAAGTATATACCGTATTATTATGTGGAATGCCTCTCGCACATTTGCGCCAATCTCCGACTCTCGAACTTTCCATCAGTCGTGTAATGGTCGTCACGGGGGTTCGATGTATATATGTATACGAGAATGTACGAGGAGTTGCGTTACGTCAAACTTGTAGAACAGAAATTCGGTGTAAGGTCACGTGCCCAAGAAAAAAAAACGAGCGTAAAAGTATCTATAGGCTCTTTTGCCACACGTGTCGATCGTTAGAGAACCCCCAAAATGCCAGCAAATTCTTATTTTCGCCCCAGAGTAACCATTTTTTATATACTATTCTCGATGGACAAACTCAATCCTCTTCCACGTCACCTTCATCCTCATTTTTTCTGATCAGACCCTATTGTTTTCAAATCGTCATATCTATGAATTTTATGAAGTCTCCCAAAACGTACACACATGCACAGAAGCGTATCATTACGATCATAAAATTTGGAATACAAATATTTTTCTCAAGTTCAGTGAACGGAGACGAAAAACGTATTGTTCGATTGCAAGAGGATGAATCTCTGCTTAAGGTATATACCTCGAGGTAGCTCCTTTTTAACATTTTTTAAAAACTTTTTACACATATTAATTACGATGCATGTTATCTGAACATACGTGTTAAATTTCAAAGAGATATGCCACTTTATATTCGAGATATTGACTTTTGAAATCAGCAAATTTTACATGTATCATTCATTCTGAACGCATGCCAATGCCTTGCTTTGTCATACGATTTTTAACGAAACTCTGCAAATCAGTAGACAAGCACAAACCGGATATTCTACGAAAGTTTCAGAATAATCTATCATTTAGTTTTTCGGAAATAATTAGTCAAAGTTGCCCGCTATCCACGGGTATAGCGCGTGAACGGTTCGACTCTCTTTTGTTTTATGCGTGCGCGTCACCGCACCAACGTTTACGCTTATTCCCCGCCGCGGGTCGCGCGACATATACTTCAAGGAGGTTCTTAACATATATTAGGTGCGGCAAGGGGAACGTTATAGCGCGGCGCGGGCGACTTGCGGGGCAGGTTGCGTTCGGCATTTGTTTCACCAAATACGTTTTCATTTTATTAATTTGCCATTACTCACGCTCAGCTCTGTTTACAAGTATATTTCACAATCGGCACGGTGAAAAACTTTCTTTATGGGCAAATTATATCTATGAAAGTCTAATCTGTCGTTTAAGCGATTCTTCGGGGAAATGTTACCGTTTTTTCACTCCTAAAATAATCTCCAATCATAGCTTCGAATACTTCTCCCATAAGAGCCCACGTATATATAAGCGGCATATTTAATGTTTTTTTTTCTCCTCAACTACATGGTCAAAAAATCTGAAGTAATTACGGTGTATTCCTGGCACCAGCACAAACCTTCCCTTAAATTTTAGAATCATTCTTACCGTTTTTCTCTGGGTTAAGAATCTCCTTAAAAGACTGCCTGTTTCGTCCGGGTTTCTTGCAGTTTCCTCGTGCCCGCGTGTAAATTCCATATAGTGTAGGGTAACACGCCTTTAGCCGCAATTTAAGGCGTAAAAATGCGTATAAAGTGCAAATGGTACAGAGAATATGATTTTAAAAAAATGGACATGAAGGAAATGAGAATTGAGAGGAAATGAAAATTGATTCGGTTTGATTAAAATTTGTTCAGCCATACAGCCATGTACTGCAAAATGTATATCTACCATTCAATCATTAGTTCGTACGGAATGAAAACAAATCTTGTTTGACCCAAATAAAATTAATTCAAGTGCCACAAATCCGTCAGTCACAACGTTAGCATAATTTCTGACCGGTGACTTGAAAAAAATGATTTAGGTTTGGGTTTCTTATAGTCATTGTTGCTTCCATATGTATACCAGAGTCTGTATTCTATTATTGAAAAATAATCTTTCAACCGCTTAAAAGAATCGTCGCTAAGCGAAATGAATCTTCCACTCAGCATACGATATTTAAAGTCAGATTTGTATCGTTCTTTGAAACATTTCAATAAAAAAATGTCGAATAATCATAATTCTCATTTTTTTCTGATATGATGCGGATTATTATTATAACCCAATTTCGCGAATCTCGATATTAATGAACGGAAAACGTCGGTAAATGGTTTTCCAAATCGACTATATTCCAATCGATGCCCCAACGAGCCGCAGACTTATCGGAAACTGCGATATCATATCAGTGCTTTACACTGTCAAAAATCACATATTTCGATTTCTCACATCGTTCGTCGTTCCTAAAGAACAAGCGCAACCTCAAGAAAAACCCAAATTATGCAAAGTTTTATGTAATTAAAAAAAAAAGTTTATTAAAATTTGTTTCAAAATAAGAATTTTGAATTAATATTAATATCGAAGGTTCACAGAAGATTTTGTTCCGATAAAATTATAATATGAAACAGGAATTTTTGCGAGAATCGAAATTATTTTCTTAATTTGCGTCTTTTCCGAGTTTTTTTTCCCCCAAATTTATACAATAACCGTCACAGCTCTTTTGGTTCACATTGACACAAAAATCAAAAGGATATCGTATAGCGTGTCTCTTTCGACTCTTTCGTTTTCTTCTTTTTTTTCGTAATGGTTCATGTGAATAAGCTGCAGAGGAGCGAGGGACCATCGAAACGAGCACGATAATTCAGATCGTTGCCTGCTGATGCAACTCCTCGAGAACTCAAATACGATGCTCGGATGATGAAGAGCTTATATACCTTTACGAGCCAATTCCATCCCGTAATGACACAAGTGAAGTGTGAATTTAACATTACGAGAAACGAAACGAGAGAGCTGCGATGTATAGAGCAAAAAAAACGGCGATGGTTATGTACCTTAACCTGCGGGAAATGAAATATAACGAGCATGTTGCAATTTTTCGAACCATCGCAATGATTCAACGATCGCTCCCCCCGACCAATTATCAAACTCCATCGTTCCCTCGCCCCTTCTATATCTTTCAATCCATCCTCTTCATCGACGATGATAGAAAAACTATTTGATATACGATTTCGAAATGTTTAATTTTCATCAATATTTATTAGTAAAATAATAAATCCTTGTAAAAACCCCCTGGGGTGGTGTGCAAGTAAAACTCGACATTATTATTAGTAAAATAATAAATGTTTATTTCAATGGGATAGAATTTCTTGAATACAAAATTGAATAACATTAACTTTTTTTTTCATTTGATTGCAATAAACTTTCGTTCAAAGAAAATGTAAATCGATTGCTCTTGTCAAAGAATTTAGAAATTAATTAAAAAAGATAAAATATTCCCAACATTTTTTTTGTTTGATGCATAAGCATCAAATACACTTTAGAATGAAAGTTGAAAAGTTCTTTTTTTTTAGTACGTTTTTTTACATTACTGTTAACGGCAGACGCATTAAGATAAAGTTTTTTTCGCGTTCGTTTGTGTTTCTCTTTGGATATGCAGACACGTTTGCGTCAGCACTCTTAACGGTTTTCCATTAGCGAACGCACAGCAGGCTTAATGGACGAATGTTTCGTTCTCTCTCTCTCTCTCTTTCTCTCTGTCTCCCTTTATCATCCCCCCCTGGTTCTATCGGTTTTCTTCCTGACCTTAAACTCTGCCGAAAGGAAAAGAGCAAACTCCCTTTCATACACCTATCTGGATCCCGCAAAAATCCCTCTCACGCGTCCACTGAATTCAATGATCAGCTAACGAAAAAAAAGTCAGCAACGAATTAGAGGAAATCCACTTAACTTGCAAGCTTCTCTTTTACTTTTCGTCATTACTACTTCAAATCCCATTACTCTAAATATATATATATATATATATATAACATACTACATGGAATGAGCGATGATATTTACATATAAAAGGGTAGCTAAAATAATAAGGGATGATCCGTAACACTATTTTTTTGTTCGTTGAAATCAAACAGCTAAAATTGGAAAAAAGTTTTGGAAATTTTGAAATTGTAAAAATTTGGTACTAGTGAGGTTTCGTAAAAAAATTGGCGAGAGGCCAAATTTTTTTATTGTACCAATTTTTTATTTTACCAATGGCGACAAGCATTTATTGTTAAATAGCATCCAAGTAATAGACGCAACCATCAGTTATTTTTTCGTCCATTACTTGGACGGATGACCGTTTATAGCTCTGCACTGTCCTAGCACATCGACGATTAGAGAATTCATTTTATCGATCAAAGAAACGTGAAATGTGGACGAGTATAAGTAAGTGAGAGAGAGAAAGAGTGAGCTGAAATCCCTAAGAGCCATTCCCAACTTTTATGGGTCGTATCTTAATAAAAAAAATTCCAGGCCAGAACAATTTTTTGTAAAATTTGCACTAAATATTCCATTTTGCATTAAAGGCAGCGCAGGTAATTTAGAATTATAACGATAACAAGTCTGTATAGCATATTTTACGAAAGCTTATGAGCACACATCGATCGGCAGGCATATCAATCCCAACAGGAATACCTTCAAATCTGCTCAGCTCCACTTAAAATCCCCCAAACAGTCAAAAAATACATACAAATTTCTGGACATATCTGTAAATGTCTATGCATTATCGTCTTGGAAAATTCAAACGACTATATGTCAAACAAAGTCTCGAGCAATCATGCTCAAATTTTCCTGACAAAAAAAATCAAAGTCTTTTGGTTTTTGGTAAAATCTTTATCGTTGCTTAACCGCAAAATTAATTCCGTTGAACCAAAAACCAGTATTTACATCATGAATCTATACGGAACGAAATTATGCGTGTCAAAGAACGTTTTTGATGATAAATCTTACGAATCAATCGTAAAGTGACCGGTAAAATTTCGAGTAGAATGAAAAGGTCCACCTTAATATGAAACTCAATTGGTTTTACGGTTATTTCAAGTGTTCCGGGAGAAACTCGAGCAAAACACTCCACGATCACCACGGGCAAATTGGCAAAGTAGAGTGGGAAAGGGCCGAACTTTTGCCAAACATTTTTGGCATCACCGGAGGACATGAGGGGTCTTCGTCCTCGCGACGATAAAGAGACAGAAGGGGAGGAATAAAGAGAGAGGTAGAGAGAGAGAGAGAGAGAGAGAGAGGGATGGAGAGAAAGGAAAAGGGCAATGTTTCTTCCTTGACGAAAAGCCGATGCTCTCGCGAACTTTGTTTCCAGAAGAGAATATTGAACTCAATGTCTGTGGCCCTGAGAGAGGCCACCGAGAAAAACGTGTGAGACAAAGGAGGGAGTTCGGAGCTTTTGTAAGAGTCAGACGACAATGCCAGGAGGACGAAGCAGTTGAAATTTATATAAATAACCGCGAAGGAACGTTTATATGTATATGTGCGAATACACCGAAGGGCTATGCAGACTCAAATTTGCATTATGCAAATTCATCGATGTATACGTATACCCTCGGTGCAGATATCTGTGAAAATGTGTTTTTCGGAATTGTGGAAGAAGGGGATGAAAGCTTGTAGTTTTCACGAGGAAGCGAGCACTTTCGATCAATCGCCCTCGCGATTTTTCGTTGAGATCTCTATCGAGTCGTTGATTTCTTGCCTATATCGACGAAAAAAAAGCAGCGAATCTTCGCATATGCTTCATTCAAGTGCGAATCGCACCCTCAGGATGACAGACGAACAGTTACAGTATATGAAGCGAGCCATCACATTCCCTCGGTATCGATCTTCAGCCCCTAACCAAAGTCCAATAATATCATTCTATCCCGAGAGATCTCTGTATCTATATGAATTCCTACAGCAAGGAACACGTGAATAAATTCCAATCTGCCACAGAAGCCGAACAAGGATGATATACAGAAACAACGCAATTCTTCGTACAATTTCATTCCCTATGTGTGTCCAATGGTATTCGTGTATATGATACGCATCAGGTTGATTTAAAAACAAAAATGCCCTTCTTTTCTCTTCCTCGCGGATCAACTTTTTGGTTTGAATTACATTTTTTTCGAGATTCTCATCCAAGAGCATGAAAATAATACAAGCCATTACTTGAGAATGGATTGAGCGACGGAGATAAATAAACTTTGCACGCAATGGTAGAATTTGAATCGGCAGGGATCCTGCATGCCTCAGCATCTTCGTCACCCCAGAACGAGATAAAAATAATTAATCTTGTTTGTATGTGTGTGTATGGAAATTTTTGGTTAGATTGTAAGCACGCGGGGTCGTAACGAAGGAAGAGAACGATGAGACAAAGAGATATTAACGCAGAGAGAGAGAGAGAGAGAGAGAGAGAGAGAGAGAGAGAGAGAGGAATTCAGGGGTGAAAAAGAGAAGGGGATTGTGGAACGTCGAAGAGGAAAAACTCAATCATGAAAGGGTACATATTACGAATAGGATGGAAAGTAAGAAGAGAAAGATCCATTTTCACACTCGTATTTATAATAAGCGTGAATGTCCAACAGAAGTTCGATCGATTCATGATTTCAGAGGTTTTCGAATTTATAATATTTACAGCTACACTAGGACCTCGATTTGGGGAACTTCGTAACTTGAGCATGAATCCCGCCACTGTACGGCGCATATCGATCGTCGCTGCGTATGGTGGGAGAAGCGCTACGCCAATCACGGCATCGTTAGCTACAAAGTCAGCTGCGCGGACTAAAGTGCGCAACCTAGAGTTGAACAAGTGGGAGACGCTGATGGTTCCTTAAACCGAGGTTGTAGTTTATTGATATTTTCCAGGGGGATAAGGATCTCTCCTTGACAGAATTTCGTAAAGCACTTTGTGCCTTGAGAAAAAGAGCCGTCACACTCGTTTTTGAGAAATAAAGCAAACATTATAACCGAATGATTTAACGGTCAAGAACTGTCCGATAATTTTATTTCGTTTATATTTTTCGAGATATTTTTACTTTTGTTTGTTTTCTTTTTTGGAAATGTGTCTTCCAGACGATTGTATGTATATGTGACAGATTGTGCAGTATAATTTTGCAACGTTTTCAAAGTACAATGAGCGTTACGTGGATGTCTATGTGAAATAGTCAAAGTGCAATTGAGAGTTGAGAATTCACGACGTCAATAAGAATCGTCTCTTCGTTGTACCATTCTTTTGCCCAGAGGGCTGTACAGTTTATTCAGTTTACCGATGGATGAAGGGCGTGGATGTGAAAATGGAAGGACTTGGTTGAGACAAAGGTTCATAATATACGCTATAGAGATGGTCAATAGACAAGGAAGTTGTGTAAATACACACATATATATGTTATTTTTATATACTACACGGAGCATTTCATCACGAGTTGACCAATATCTGGAACAACTTGGATTTGATCGATTATATTTTTCAGATTTTCATAAAACCTCGGAAACAAATTCAATATTTCTCTTTACTTAGCCGTGTAAATCGTTTTGAAAATAAAAATAAGAAAAAAATGCAATCGAACGAAATTCAATATGATCACTCTGTAAATTATTTTTTCCATCGATTTATATTTAAAATCCTTTTTTTTTTCATAACTGAAAAAAACTTCCATGACGTTGAAGAATCATCAATTAGTTAGTATATTGGTGAATTATTGAAAAATGAGATTGCACTCTCGAGCATTCAGTTTTGAAAAAAATCAAAATTACCATTTTCGTTGCAGCATAAAAAAATTCGTATGTAAATAGAGATTAACGAAAAAAAAAAGATAAGCAGATTAATCTGAGCCTTTTAGAGGACCGCGGAGAACAATACGATGAAAAAGGATGGGTTTGATCTTGGACGGTCAGGTTCAGATATTGATTGGGTTTTGGCATGAAAAGTCTCGTATATATATATACACGCACACCAGGACGAAGGACCTCCCGAGGGGTGAGTGTTGAGAGAGCTATAGCTACTGTAGTGGCCCACAATTTGTCTGGGATTACGGTTATGTCGACTCGCACCCCTGTCCATCCGGTTGTTCGCCAATTTCCTAACCATTGCCACGGGAGCAATGACAGCACCGAATCGGCCCCGCCAAATTACCTTACCACATATATATATATATACACTTTTTTATCAATTTTTTTTCCACTTATTCATCGTTATATACTCACAGAGCATGAGCGAGAAACGGGGCCACAGTCTTTTTTTTCCAAAACTTCATTTCGCCGATTCGTCATTCGTCATCTGGCCGTAACAGACATATACGAATGCCATTTATTCGAATATTGTCACGTTCACCGAAACGTAATTTTGCCGAAAGGCCATCCATCATATACAAGTCGTTTTCTACAAAAGTCATTTACTGCGAAACGCTATTCAACCGAAATTCTCTGGCAAAGTTCGTTCAACTATAACTTATGACAATGATTAGAACACTTTTTCCCCTTCTTCTGTGTGACTCATTAATTGGAGATAATAATCCGAAACTGCACCGGATTTTTTTTCAACTCAATCTTAAAAAATGTGCCCTTACTTGCGTTAATTTTAATTTACGAAATTAATACGTTAATTTCAATTATTAATTGTTATTTCGTAAATGAAAATTCAATTGGACAATCCGGTTGGATGTTCGACAAGTTTGAAAGAGTAAAAACGTATATTATTGTCGAAATGATTTTTTACCCAATATTGCACGCAAAAAGATAACGTACTATATGATAGATACACGAGGCTAAATAGCTCGAGGTTGAAAAAAAAATCCCAATGGTCGAAGGGTCAAGTACGAGGAGCTCTAATTGATTCGTAAAAATTGACAATGAAAAAATTCTCACTGGATCGCTTCCTTTCGAGGATCCTTTTCTTTCGAGCGCGATTCCCTTCTAACGTTTCAATTCGGGGCGTCTCGTCTAAGACCACGCGAGATCCCCTGTAGACTTATTCCTGATTGACATTGCGATCACGTCTTCGGGAGCGTTCATATAATTCAAGGGCATTGGCTCGTGATTGAGAGAAAATCATGTATACCCGGGAGACCAAAGTTTTTGTCGTCGATTCGTGGATTTTAAGGACAGTCTGTGCGCGCAATATGACATGAGGCTATCCATATACGATTTTCTGAACTCTCCCGAAATTTTTTTTTTACTTTTTCTCACATTTATCCTTCTCAAGCTAGCGTCATTTTTTTCAGAATTTCTTAAGCAATCGTTTTCGAGATACGTGACATTCAAGATTTGGCAAATTTTTTTTTTTAATTTCAAGCCACTACATCTCAAAAACTATTTCTCCTGCAAGGAAATGCTGAATAGATAAAAGTTGCTCTTTCAAATGAACTTTCGGTTGGAATAGTTTTCGTTTTTTTTTTTTTTTTAATTTTCAGATCAAAAGATAAGTGAGTTTTCATGAAAAGTGGGGAAAAGTATATATATATATATTTTTTTTTTTTGGCACCATATGTCACGTTTGATTTTGCCAAAAAATTCTACCGAATGTCCGACATTGGCAACGCATCTTTGAGCTGGATAATTGAATGGTATGATTCATTAACCGTCATAATAAATATTTTACGACTTTAATTATTATAATCAGAATTTTTTCAGTCTGATCAAACTAATTTTGCAGTTGGTAATTTTTTTTTCTAATTCTGTTCTACGATTGCATTTCCAGACAATTTTACTCCCCGAATTGTTATGTTCGTTGTACATATATTCGAGCATACATATGGATACTCCAGTGTCCATATTGCACAACCGTATTTGGATATATATATATATATATATATATATATATATATATATATATATATATATAGTGAGAGAAGGAGAATCTCTCCGAGCTCCCGAGCATAGGATTATGCGCTTGGCTCTCGTGCTAGGAATGGTTTAACACATCATCGCGACTCCATAGAACAGTCACACAGGTGTGCATTCCAACATTTATAACAGGAGAGTTTCATTACCCCCGCGTAAATTGGTCCGTGTCCTCAGTAATGCATAACCCTGTACACTTGGGCATGTTTGACGTGAATCCTCAGAGTCTATACATACGCCCTAAGCCCTGAGGGTTTCGCGTTAAATTTTATGCAGTCATTATCTCGTTTCGAAGAGGATAAGAGCTCGACAGTTGTTCGCTGTGCGTCACTGGTCGTTTAACGAAAGAAAAAAAGTACAATGAGAAAAAATTTCGCTACTTCAATCCAATGAAAAAAATATATATACAATATATATATCATGAGGATTGTATTTACTGATTATTATGGTTGTGAAATATTATGAACTAATTAAGAGGAAAGAAGGATTATCTACGAGTGAAAAAAATCTGTTCAAAACTTATTAAAATGGGTTAAAAAAAATGTTCAAGCAACTTTTGAAACTTTCATTGAGAGATAAAATATATTTTTTTACATCCCTGACTAGGACAGGCTGTTACTAAAGTCGCGAGCATATAATTATAAACAGGCACATCCATTGAGAAATAAAACTGCAATTCGGGAATTCCGTAAATTTAATGAGAAAACGCTCTTTGAACGAAGGAGGAATTCATTTTAATACATATTTATACTTCTTACTACTTTAGGTACTGAGGGATTATTCGTTATATTTTGAACTTTACCTGTGTACCCGTCTAATTATTTTTAACTTCTAGGATAACGCTCTTTCGAGTTGGGATTTTTTTAAAATTAAATGATGGATTTTGTCGTATTAAAGAAATTTATACAAAATACGAAAATTATGTTAGTAGGTGGAAAAGAAGTGAAAAAAAAAACACAAATAGCCATAACTCATAAAAAATGTTTATCTTGCACTCAATTTTTTTCCCCATTGCTGAAGTAAAATCTTTCACAGGGTATGGGACAAAAGAAAAGTACACGTGTTGTATCATACATGTTGTTATGTTGATTTTTGATCAATATCTTATCTTATCTCAGAAATGACAAATGGCCACGGAGGGACACCCACACGAGTGCAATGAACCGATGGGACAAGCGAGAACATCCAACCGGGATGAGAAAGAGAGAATTCTTGGCGGTCTGACCATACACGGACTTCAACTACTGACAAAGTCAGCTCTCGCGAATATACCGAGAAAGTATGAGAAAGAAACGAGTCCCGGCCGAAACTTTGCATTATTAATTTATTGATTTTTGTTTTTCACCCACTAGATCGAAGATCTTCGAGATTATAATTAAAGACTCGATGATAATATGATGATAAGAAGAAAATAAGAAAGATAAAGCTTTCGAATTTGGCTTCGGAAAGTCGTGCAAATAAAAAATGGTTACGTGAATCTCAATTTTACGTAAATAAAAAATACCAACACATGGTAAAAATGTTGTAAAAACTTTTTAGGATCATTATATTAAAAAAAAATTGATAAATTAAAAAGATTCATGGTTTATATATTTTTATGAATCGAAGACAATATATTGAATGAATTCCTCGACATTTTTTTTTTCAACCTGGATGAAATCTCAACACAGTTTTCAATTTTTTTTTAATTGGACATGGGTTGAGAAAAAACAACTAAAAATCTACTACGGTAGTCAACTCAACAAGTATTCCGACAGACGAGGCTAGCGAGACTGGCCGATACTGTTGATGGTATATATATACACTCTCGATGGCATTTTCAATCGCTGGGAACATTGGGAATTCCGAACGTAGCTTACTGGCTGATCTATATGAGGATCGCGAGCAAGCTCAACGTATCGAGAGAAAAAAAAATAACCGAATGTAGGGTATCGAGAGTCAGAGAGTAAAAGAGAGAAAGAGAGAGAGAGAGAGAGAGAGAGGGAAAAGGTAAAGAGTGAAGAAAAAAAAGCAAATGTACTTTTAAGGATCGAAAACAGATAGACCAGATGGAAAAGGGAATGTATCATCGTTTGGAGCATTCGCATCGCTGGTCATACATCGTGTGTATATATGTTCGTTGGTACACAGATTTTTTTCCCGATCGTCCATTGACGAATCACTGACCTATCGGCCTTCGCGAGAGATTCGTTATTCCGGTATTTTGAGCCAACAATTAAAAAAAAAAAAAAACGAACAAACAAATGGAAAAAAAATGGATCTCGAAAATTTTGTCCATCTCATAAAATGAGAATTCGTCGAATGCTCAAAAATTATGAGGAAACAATGTGGCATTTTCGAGACAATTCAGTCAATATCTCGACCATAAATAATCCAATGCTCGTACCCTTACTTCGGGAAGGGTTCAATAGAGACATAAAACTATAGCAATCTACAAAAGCCCCGAACTAAAAAATCGTTTCATTACAAATGCAAAAAGAAAATAATTTTCTCTAATTGAACTGTTGAATTTTCTTTAACTGAATTACGACTACGTTTTCAAAATCGTCGACCACGATTTCTCGAAAAACGCTTTACCGATCGTTCCGACATTGCGCAGGCTTCTTTCAGACATCTCAAATCTTGCCCTGGATCATCAGATTTTTTAGTAAATGCATACTTTTTTCTATACACGAGGAATGAGAGGCTTCGTTTAAAACTAAAATCGATGACAACACTTCTAGCGGTCGCCATATTGTTAAAAATTATTATTTTATGCTACGATTAAGTGCCACATAAAGTAATATATATCAACGAACATGTTTTTAATTTTTTATTTCACATGATCCAGTTTTCACGCAGCAGTGGTCACCGCAAAGTGTCTTTTTTTTCAAGCCACGTTTTATTCAAATGACCATACTTACTTGATCTTTTAAACATTTTTATAGATACAATTTTTCCAAAATATGCTTGAAATGTTACTCTCTAATATGGTAAAACTTGTATAATAAAATATTCATGAGCAGCTTCAAAATAAATTTATGAAAATATATGCGTTTCATTTGATCTCCCTGACTGCAACTGAGCCCTTAATCTGCGTTTACACAGTCGGTGGCAAAAATCGCCGAGAATTATAGTCAAAAGAATATCAAAAGTATATCTGGGATACGGCCTAGCGATACATCTGCCAGTCTCTGGAAGTGGAAAGAGTAGAGAGGTACTTCGGCCCATCGCTTTTCAGGTATCCCATCCCTTTATCCCTTTCAATTTTCATATTCCATTTTATCCCTTTAGACCACTTTCCCCTCTCACAAGAGTACTATCCGCAATCCCTTTTTCCCCAATTCACGACTCTATCGCATTTGTACGAGGGCACAGGGAAACTGCGAATAACCTGGCCGATACGCTTCACTATTATACTTTACCGAGTTTCAGTCTCATGAATCCTCTCAGAAACTCAGAACAACTGCCTCCCGCTCCAGTACTCAGCGCGCAAGCCAGTGCACACGGCTTAGCGGTCACCCATTCCAGTATTGACCGTGGCCAATACTATACTTATAACAGATGAGATCGACGAGACTATATAAACAACGACCCGCATGCCCGCTTTTGCCGATATATAAGAGGTATACTCTTGTATAATTACCGTAATTGCGAATGAGCACATTTCGTATACGTCACTCGTAATTATTATCATGAAACGAAAACCACGATATCTATGACATCATTGTATACAGAGTCCATGCTTCGTATATTATTCGAATAAATTTTTAATTTTTTTAATCAATGCGTAAATCAAATAACAGTTAATCATGAAAAAAAAGTATCGTAATAAAAATTACAATAATCGTGTAGAATCGATCGATCGATGTCATTCTTTAATTATTATTTTGACTAATTCTGACTAATTTTGACTAATTAACTGACTAAATTAATGTACGAAATAATCCTTACTTGCTCGAAAAACGGTTCAATAGATGGATATAAACAATATTTTTTTTTTTCAATTATAAATAACGTAGATGCAGCATCGCGCAGCGACGAGAAAAACGCGCTCGGCTGGACAAGTCTCGAAGGATTGAGAGAGCCTTCACTTCGTAAAATTAATCCTCTCTCCTTATTAACCTCCCCCCCCCCCCCCTACTTCTACTCAACATTAGTCTAGTTTGTCTTGCCGGTCGTCAATACAACGAAATAGCCACCGGAGAGGACGTTTTTATTATACTTGGGTCATTAAATGGCAAAAAGTCCCCTATTCCCTCGAGCAATCTCGTATGGTCAACGAGTGCGAACGTTGTCCCGGTATCCCTTATTCCCATCTCGCAAGATCTCATCGCTTCTCATACTCATTTACTGTTAATCAACATTGTTTTTCCTCGCAACTGAGCTCAACAATGTTCCTTTTTTTTCAATTTATCCCGTGGTATCGTCATTTTTTGTTAACCAATGATGAATTCATCACGAAAGTTTGATCCCCGATACACTTCGATGTACGATCGCGATATCTAGATACTAATAATAGTAGTAATAATAATAATAATAATAATAATAATAATAATAATAAAGATAAATGAAAATCGGACTCACCTGTCGGCGCAACGTCACGGTGCGGCACACGAATCGCATCCCCGGCACAGCCTCTCATTCTGAATTCTATCGCACCGCACTGCACCACAGAGCACAAAGAGCTCTTTCTCACTTGCACCGATGTTCATACATATATATACCGTAAATATTATATATATACATATGTATATATGTATATATGTATATTCCTCATTCTCTTTGATTCTTCCTGTAAGTTGTATGAAGTATAGGCTGCCCCCGTCTGACGCAGACTTCACCAAATTTTGTCCTAACCCAAAAGTCGTGAGATTTTTCGTTTCTCTATAGCGCCCACGAGACTCGCAATCGTTCACGAAAGCTCACTCACTCGTTCTCCTCTTGCTCCGAGGAAAACGAGGCTCAGCTTCCACCGGTTTCTCTCGTTACCTCTGACTCTCGCTCTCTATACGCATACACACGAACATACATACATATTTACACATACGTATATATGTGTATATGTACGCACATGTATATATATATCTCACCGATCTCTTTTCCTTTTCACCTACACCTAATTCTACTCCTAAGCCTACGACTGCGTGAACGTCGCGATATTCTTCTCGTATCTCGCGTATCCCGGCGAGTCACGTCGCGACAACGAGAGGGCAGCCACCCCGATGAAAAATCCAGCATCCAGCTACGCCCGTGACAGCGACCGGGCGACTACTGGAGATTCCATGGTTCCGGCGCAAGCTCTGATTTCGATTTTGGCCGTTGGCAGCGCTGCAACCGTCTGACGAGATACGCACCCTCTCTTACCCTCCCTCACGCTCTCTCTCTCTCTCTCTCTCTTTATCATCTCTTCTCTCGGTGCTTGCACTCGGAGGCTGCGAGAGAAAGTATGAGAGAGAGAGAGAGAGAGAGAAAGAGAGATTCATGGTACGCAGGGGTATGAGATATTGCGGGCGAAAGAACGAGGAGGCTGCATGGGAAAGATGTATAGGAGGTAACGAGGGCGAGTGAGATGAATTTATCGAGGGGATGAAGAAAGGGACAGGGGGGGGGGGGGGGCGAGAAGAGATGGCAGAGAGACGCCGCGACGTCCGGAGACCGCTGCGTAGGGTTGAAAGCATCGTGGGCTGCTGGAAGAGGGCGTGCTGAGCCGTACACACACGCGGAGAGTTGTAAAAAAAAAGGGAAAAAAAAAGGAAAATAAATGTATATATCGTATGAGAGTGGTAAAGGAGAGCATAGTATGGTGGAAACGCGACGATGAAGGGCGAAGTGCCGACGATGGAGGAAAGATAAAGATAGAGGGAGAATCGCGAGGGGTTAGGATGAGGCGGAAGCTAACGAGACGGGAAAAGCATGCCTTTTCCTTACTCTTTATCGGTCTCTCCTTCTTTCTATTGCCACTTTGCATCGTTCCCTTGTTGTTCATACTTTGCTTACATCTTTACTTCAATAAATAACGCTTATACTCTCTCTCTCTCTCTCTCTCTCTCTCTCTCTCTCTCTCTCTCTCTCTCTCTCTCTCTCTCTCTCTCTCTCTCTCTCTCTATGAATGATAGAGGGATGAATTGCAGATATCGATGAAAAAATGTTCAGGACGGTGAAAATTCAGGTGGTGATTAACTTGAACCAAGAAGAAGTTTTTAGACCTCTACGAATTTCACTTGGTTCCATTTGAATTGAATCAGTAGTCTTTATAGTGGAAGTTTTATTTACTTTTTTATACGGCGTTATTTATCCCTTTTCTTGACCCCTCTGAAATAACTTAGATGCATTTCTTAATTATTTATCAATAGAAACATCTCAGGGTTGGTTTCATTCAAATCCATCCAAGCGCTTCTGTACGAAACTGAGAAACCGCCCCATTAGGTGATTGGGTGATTCGGGGGATTGAGGTTGATTTCAACGCTTTAAACGGCTTATCAACCAATAATAAAAAATACGAGCTTCTTAGTTTTGGATGTATCATACAATATATATATGAAGTGGAGTTTTTTTTTAAATAGATATGTCCACTAAAAGTTTAACGCATGTGTTAAAAGCATGGTAAGCTTTCTCATAAGCCATAATGGCGTCCCAAGGCCTCGAACATATCTCCAACTCTTCGTGTGCAATCATCAACCAAGCTCTGACTTTCGCCGGAATTTTCGAAAACTCAACACAAATCAGCAGCAGTCCTGAGACAAAATTTTAAACCTGGTTCGAACCTCTTAATCCTCTGTTTCAAATTTGGATCTCATTTATACACCCTCGAAATCCTCACAGTCCAGTTTAAGTCACCAGAATCCCTCGAAGTTCTCTAAAATTTTAGATCGAGACTGAACCTGGTAGTTTTCACATCTCAATCCAAACTCAATGAGATCTCGAAGTTTTCACATACAATAAATAATAATAATAATAATAATAATAATAATAATAATAGAATTAAAAATCATTTTAGGGAAGATCCTCGTTAAAAATTCGTTTTTGATAGTGTACAGTTACATCAAGGTCAGGATCATGGAAGCATGAGAGCATGGGACATTTCTTAGATTATGATAGCATAAGACTGGATATAAATTCATCATATATCATAAATTATGTGAAATGAATACGGACCTTCAAAACTTCACAGTATTATAATGTGGTGGCTATAAAATAAGTTCCAATCTCAAAATTTGATGGAGGTATATCAAAATTCAATATCAAAATTCAAGTAGAAATTTAATCTACGTATGTCTATAGGTTTATTAAGATTTGATGTCGAAATTTCATTCACGCGGGATCTACGCGTATGAAAATTTCATACAACAACGGTTTTCATTAACACCTCGAACATCGAAATCGAGACTCGTGTGCAGTTTCAAGGTTCTAATGAGGTCTATTTTCCTGAGGATTTCCTCATCCACGAAGATCTCATATAAGCCTCGTAAACTTCAAAATTTTCTTGAGGTTCAAACGAGGTCTAAAATTTCGACTCGGGGCACCGGGAGATATTTAGGGTAGAAAAAAATGACAATGTAGTCTGTGATCGAGAGGATCTGAATGTCGGCTAAAAAGACGATCTTTCGGAACACTTTCTCTTTTTAATCTCATAATTTCGTAAGCTGCGCGGACAGGATATAATCGGTGCTGTGAAAATCGACGTCCTTCTTCGTGTTCATAAAAAGACAAACATAGTTTCGGCAGTTAACTTTTTTTTTATTTGTTTATTTAAATTTCGCGGCTTCCAGATGCCACTGAGTCTCATGATATGAACAATTAAACATGGCGATATTTCCTACCGTAATGCCAATCGCGTAACGATAATTATATTTTCAGCAGTAAATTATACGAAGCTCGTGTGTTACTCGCACAAAATTTCAAACAGTATAACGATCAAAAAAAAATTAAACGAATGCCTCGTACCTGACCATTTTTCAACGAGCTTGATCAATCCGTCTTTTCGGTAGGTCAGCGATGATGACGCATTGAATACACTAATACACATTCCACAAGCCTCGATCAGCATGTAATACATCGATCATAATTATCGACGTAAATTAATTAATTAATTAATCTATCGTTCTCCTCGTTGCTACCAATCACCAACCACTAGGATCAGTTTTTCTCTCGGGTCGTTGATTCCATCGTTTTCTACCGCGTAGATGTTATTGCCGAACGGGGCTGGAAAATATCGTTGAAGTGAGGCACAAACCGCAACAACGATAAAAGCCGCAAGATCGAGCAAACATTCATTCGGATACTCATGACTGTTTGTAACTCGTTACGATGCGACTGCATGAAAATCGAGCTCCGGTTTTGTATTCTCGCTCGGCCGTGGATCTTTCCGTTGGATTGGAAAATAAAAATGATGGAGAAATTCATTGCGAGCGTGTCTCAATGCCCGCGGTATATTGTTATTCAAATAAAGGAGAGATCGGCGAACAATTGACGAAATGAATGGGAATAATTGAAAATTTGAACGCACGTAATTCTGGAGACCTCTATTTAAATGCTAATGGCCGTAAAATGTAAGAATTTCAGTATAAAAGAGTACATTTTTCGGCTAAAAACGGAGAGGTCTGAAACATAAATAGATGCAATAATTATTTTATAGCATAATTCCAAAAAAACAATCTGGCCATTAGCTTATAAAAAGGGATAAAAGCCTTATCAAACGAGCATTTTTCTGTTTCTGTACGTGAAAAATTGGATCAATTGCATTGATTCGAAAATTTGCATGGTATGGCGGATAATTTGCTGTGCCCGGGTAATAGTTTGCAAATATACCACTGGCGTAATTTTCGGGCTTGAGCACGGGACTTTTCTCGCTCATTTCTTCGTTTGCAGATGATTTTCATAATTTTCCCAGGCCCAAACAGTTAAATTAGGGGCCCAATATCGAAAAACATCTGGTAAATCGCTTCCGAATCGAATTATTCGCAAGTTTAATGCACTTGCCCCGAATGTACTACAAGTTTCAGTATTTCCTATATATGCAATACGAACTCGATCGGAGTTCCCCATCGCCTTTTATGGGATCTCAATGAGAGGTTCAGCTGACGGAAAATTGTTCAGTTGAAGCTCCTCCCATGAGCTCAGTTTGTCACAATATTCCATATCGATATGTATACTCGTCCGCACTAAATCACAAACACTCTCACATCTTTTTGTCTTCTTTAACCTTGCGTTGTTAATATAACTAGAGACATGCGCAAAGCACTTCTCGTGAAACACTTGAGCAAACGATAAAATACGATAACGTCATTGGCACTTCAATACCAAGTTTTAATTTCGAGGAAAAGAAGAACCAAGTTTTTGGATATCAGTAGGAAAAAAATAGTTTAGATCTGCACAGTTTTTTTTTGTCTTCTTTGGCCTTCGTTACCATAACGAAAGAGACACATGCAAAGCGCTCCTCGTGAAGCACTTGAGCAAATGATAAAACACGATAACGTCATTGACACGCCAAAATGCCAAGTTTTCATTTCGAGGAAAAGAAGAACCAAGTTTTTGGATATCAGCAGGGAAAAAATAGTTTAGATCTACTCAGTTATTTTTTTAGATCTACGTAGATCTAAATTTCGGGAAATCGTACATTAATCTGGATCTCAATTAGATCTGCCTAGATCTCCATTAGATCTACTCAGATCTAAGTAAATCTACTGTGATTCAAAAAAGGTGTTGAAACGTAATATGTGATCGACTCGAGTGTACGAAAATATACCGTTATATACGGAGATCCAGGTGGATCTATGATTTTCCAAAATTTAGGTCTACGTAGTTCAAATTTGATAAAAAAAAAAAAAACAACTACGTATAAATCTAAATTAGATCGAAATTAGGGTGCAAGGTAAAGCGAGAATTTTCATATTATCGCTCGTCTCAGCTTGTATCATTTCGTTTGTTCGATGATCACGTCTCGATCTATTAGATTTGATGTTTTTAAATTTTCTTTATTATTTTCGAAATCAGAAATTTTGATCATACCACATTGACTGGATCTTTCATATATATAATTCGATATAATGTATAATTGGTACCAGTCAATTTCGTACATAGATCGAAATTAGGCGTTTGGTGACATTTCTTGATCGATCGATATATACCTACAGCTATTCTCTGATGTTTCACGGTATATTCACGACGCTCACCAACATCCTATTTACTCAAGTGCTCAAACTTTTCGAGCAGTTTAATTTCAACAGAAACGTCATTTTTTGAGGCAAACGATTTCTCTTGCCTCATCAAAGAGGTACCCCGTCGATCATAACGTAACGTTCTCAACCTATACTACGTGGAAATTAATTTCTTAAAGTTCACAAAAAGACTTTCGACGGTATACCTCCTTGATGATGTTTCTCACAATGTTGAAAAATAGAGAGAATTGCGTGAATTTTAGATATGTTTTCACGCAGAGCCTACAGATTATCCTTGAAAAATTTCAACGATCTGGACTGGTTTCATCGATATATCTTCTTGAAAAATCTCGAATATGTCTCTTTCACATAATCTATCGAGCACATGGGTTATTTAACGAATATTATGAAAAATTATTTAAAATGGAACAATCTCGATTGCAGCATAGATAAAAACAATTTTATATTTTTTTTTCTCATGGAGAAATTCAATTTTTTCAATTATTTACAATATAAACAGTTAAGACGAATTTATTTGAAAATTTGTGCGTAATAAAAAATATTAGATCAGTTAATGAAAAAGAATAGAAAAATTGTCTGGATATTCAGTTAACGACATTTTTAAAAAAATTTTATCAATAAATTTTCAACATTATTGTTGTTGAACTCAATGTTCTCGGTGTCGTCGATGTCGTTGTTGTTGTTGTTGTTGTTTTAAATTTTTAACTTATCGAGATATACCGGCTATATTTCACAATGACTTTTACTATTGGATGGGAATGTAAGTGCACAAAACATCCTTAAGAAGTATGCATATTCGATTCAACGGGCTAATTTGTTTTTCTTTGTTTCTTACCGTAATATATAAATTTTACTCTTTTTGACAAGCGGTCAATATACTACATTGAGCCGTGAGGTTTATCGTGATGTTTATCTGTTCACAGTTTTCTTTTTTGTACAATTTACTTCGAGTAAATTTTTTTTTGTGGAAAAAGAATATTAATTGAAAATTATACCGATTAATTACCATGAAATTTGAAACAATTACAAATTACTCGGAGCAATGGTAATGAAATTGAGATCAACCGGAGTAATTTGCAATGAATAATTATTTATTAGAATTTTTCCCAACTCTGGTCATATTGAATGAGACTTTTCTCACTTATTATGGAAAATATTCAAGTCTCGTCGATGCAACAAACGCTTTCGTGAATTTCATAACTCCATAATATACCACGATGTTGTAAGTTCATCTTGAATAAATTGAATTTATCAGATTGATAAATTGTAAATAATCAGGAGTATACGAGAGGATCAGTACTAGGATTCCTTGTAGTATAGTCGTACGAGCGATCTTGGGCTTACGCGAGAGCACTCAAACAGAAGCCATCTGGCGGATTTTTAGAAAACTTTCGGATACTCGTAAAGGGGTTAAAGAAGAGATTTTTTTAATGATATTGAAAAACGACGCTTTTATTGGATTTCGGGTTCGCAATGAGACAAACACAGCTCTCGTACTAAATTTCCTTTTTATTATTTATTTCAGTAAAATTATATCAACAATGAAACATGATCAATTCTTTTTATCACACAATTATTTTCATAATATACAGCATCTCCAAATTCGCTAAATCTTCGAGTGTTAAACGTTTTCGTGACGTTGTGAGTTACTCGCAGCGGCAATATCTTCGTCGTTATACGCACTGCCCAAAAGTTACCGCAAAAATTCCGATTGGAATTCTGAATGTAGCGATAATCATATTTTCAGAGAAACAAAAAAAAAAGTGTATGAGGCTCGTAGCTCGTACGAAATTTTGAACGTTAAGAGATATCACGAGGATACGCAACCAAAATTGCTTAAATCGTCCATTTCTCAAAGTGATTCAAACGGGGCATTCGCCTATACGCATATATATATTTGTTTTTGAGTCTCACAATGTAGAAACGAAACGTACAAAAGAAAACAAAAAAAAGTTTCTCGAAACTTTTGTCTCCTTCTTTTATACGTTTGAAGGCTTTTCAGGATTTTTTTTTTCAGGATTCTTTTAGCACTCGTGCGAAGAATGCCCAGAATCGCTTTTATTTTTTTCAACGACCCGAATTTCGAAAAAAAAAAGAACAATAAATAAAAAACAAATAAATCAAAATTAAAAACCGACACATTTTGTCATTTTGTTCGTGGTTCTAGGATTAAAATATACCTGGTCTATTGAAGATACAAAAGAAAATCCCATACAAAAGTTGTTATGTATATATATTTTTAAGAAGGAACCACGTTTCGATAAACAATTGTCGATCCTAGGGGTAATTTTGGATGAATCCTAGGAGCAAGTTAAAAAATTGGGAAAAGCTATAAGGGGTGCGTCGAGAATATAATGCGAAACCCAAGAACAAAAGGGCAAATTTTTTAGGGTTTATTTTTATTCTTTTCAAAAATTTGGGATTTTAAAAAAATAAAAGAGATCCTGGGCATTTCTAGTACGATTGCTAGGAATTCTGATAGAAAAAAAATCGTCATTAACGCTTCCTAACAGGGAAATATCACTGGGAAGCTTCAAAGGTACGAGTGAGCAGGACACACATTTCTACTTTTCGTGTCGTTTTGAACATTTTATTTTCCCCACTTTTTTAAACCAAAAAACACGTAGACGAATTCACGTTTGGATTTCGATCATAAATTCCTGACTCAACATATTTCAATTGCGTATCCCCTAAACCCCCGGATTGTTACACCTGTTTTTTTTTTTTTTTTTTTTTTTTTTTATATATATATATTTTATCAAAAAATATTTTCATCGAAAAAAAAATGCTTGGTATTTTTTTTTACCACATTTTTCTTAAGAAAATCATAAATTTCTTTTAATTTATAATCGTTGAAGGTAAAAATTTAGGACAATACTCTCGAGATATGTTACTTTGACAATAATAATGATAATAATAACAAAAAAAGAAACATTAGTCGACAAATGAACATTAGGAAAAAGTGATTTATTTTGCAAGTTACATTTTTAACGGGGGCGATACACGTGGAAGGCCTAAAACTAGGCAATTTTCGAGAACTTTTTTCTCGTAAGGAAGGACTTGCTTTACATTTTTGAAATTTTGACATAATTTTATTTCATGCTTTTAATAATTAAGAATTTTTTCTTTTCCCCCTACAAAATGACGGATGTGTAACAGTTCGTTCAATTGCAGACCTCGCGAAGTATGTTTCAAGATTGCCGTGCAAGATTACTCCAAAACTGACTGACCGATCTCAATGTAATTTTTTACACCATTATTTTCTCAACATTTTTCCCCAGGGATTGATTCAAAATAATCTTCAAAATGTTAATAAAAAAAAAAAAACACGAGTGCTTTTTTAATTGAAAAGAGTGCTTTTTTTCAACATCCTAGATTGAACAAGCTGCAAATTTGCCATTTTGTAGAACAAAAAAAAACGATTGCCTCAAATAGTAAAAATATGAAATATAATTGTGTCCAAATTTCCAAAATTTAGAGCAGCTCGGTCATTGCGAAAAAAAAAAATTCCCAAAAATCGTCTAGTTTTAGGTCATCTATTTATATTTCTCCCCCTTAAGCGCGCTAAAAAAGATGCTTGAACTTGTGCAAAGTCCGAATCATGATGAAAACCGGTGTGACAATTTATATAGGCTCAATGATGAATGTTAACAACGAATGATATGTACCTGGATACCCTTCGAGAAGATTCATAATTCCAGACGTCGGTAGGTCGTCAACGCTGACGTATTTAATTATGAAGCGTTTCAATGCGCCCTTTTTCAAATATGAATCCCACAATTTCGCGGGAATACCAAATCCATGAGGCTTCTCGCCTTTTTCAAGAATAACGCATATCAATTTTTCCCTCGGTTTACCATCTTTGTCGTATTTTACCGCATAGATCGTAGGATCACTCGGGACCGGATCGGTCTTACTCGTAAATATGTAAAAAAAGAAGCCACCAGCGATAAACGCCAAGAGAATGCAAATGTTTCTTGGCTTATTCTTCATGGCTGATTGAAAAGAATTTCGTTCAAAACTGAAAATCGAAGACCCCCAGCACCGTCTTTTTATACACAGCTGGGCGTGGAAATATTTATATTCGAGTGGAGGGGGGGAAAACAAAATCGATGAAAAAAAAAAATTACAATCCCAGGCTAGTCGAAGAAACGGTATCGTTATTTAAAAAAAAAAATAATAACAATAAATGAATACAAATTTAAAAATAAATTTTTCAGCCAATGAACAAAAAAAAAAGTCTTGAACTGATCACTGGAATATTAAATTGGCGTCGAATAAGCTGTGGAGGGAGACGTGAAAGTCTAAGCACTGATCGTTAATTCAATTTTTTTTTTTTTAATTTTATAAAACGCTTTTATTGTTCTCTTTCTTATCACGAATTCCCCTACCCATTTATACCACACAATGAAATATCGTGGGATGATCATTAACTCCTCCGATATACATATGTGACAGAACCAGACCATTTACAATCGCCTGATTGGTCGATCGATGGTAAAAAAAAAAAAAAAAAAAAAAAAAAAAAAAAGATTTCATCAGATATACAGCTGCGTATCTTTCGATCATTTCCGAGCCATATTTTTCAATATGATTGCATGAATCTACATTTTTATGTATATTCTTTTGTATATATATCGCTATAAATAAAATATAAATGAAAAAAAAACTATATTTATAAAAAAGAAGAAAAAACTAAAGCGAATGTAGGGGAAAAAAAAATGGACAACTTTTCGATTTGCCATGAAAGATATATATTTAGTAATTTCCAGAATTATAGTCTAAGCGTTTTATTCCTCGGCCCTTTTTCCTATTTTTTTATGACGATTTTCGTGATTTACAAAAACGCCACCCCGCGGGGCTTCGGATAAATCTTTAAACATTTATCACACAGGCGAAAGAAGTTCTTAACTTTTCCATAAATTTTCAGCCTCATCCGTTGCTCGTTCTCGTAGTCGTGATTTTTTTTTTTTATGCAATGAGACTTTGTGCCTGAGATATGATAAAAACAAAAAAAAAAATGCTTTTCAAAATTCTAGAATCCCGGTAAGAATATTCAAATTGCTGGCTTACTATGAAAATATTGCATGACATATTACTTGTATTTCTCGTCTCAAGTTCAACAGGAGAAGCTATTCGTTTGAATGGGCGATTCAGACTTACTGTTTTCCGTATATATGTATATAACGTAAAAAACAACTGTTCTTTCGCTTACTCCAATTTTAACATAACACATGTGTACTATTGAATATGAGATAAATGTGGCGATAAAATGTATTTCTACTTGAGATATAAGTGTCGATGTGACAGAATCTCACAAAATACGATTTTTCGGTTGAATCAAGAAGTTCATGATGATTGAGGATATATTATGTTATGCCAGATATACTATTGAGACGTTGTACAAAAAGCTTGACGTTTCATTCGCGAATATTGCATTTATAGACTAACTGAAATGCTCGAGGATTCACCGAGGTTCGAATAAATCAGTACAGTAATTCTAGCCAAAAAAGTAGGTTCATAATGCAATCTTTTATAGAATTTATTTTGCTTTTGGGAAAGGTTCAGGGGTGTTCTCTGAGAGTAAATTCAAGTTGGCGGGACGCGGAGAGGTCGAGCTTCAGCCATAATCTTGGAAAACACGTTTTATCAAATATCTCGTGAACCGTGGATCGTACGACAAAAATAGTAAAGACCTTTTTTGTAGATAATGAAATTCTCTACAACTTTTATTTCCTTGGAATTCATATTTTTTTTTCATTATTTATAGCAATAATGACGTTTATACACCTCAGGGAAATAAACCGTGGTTTTTTGCCCTGCTCCAGCAGGGAAAACCACTTTATTTCCCTTCGTGTATAAAAAAACTTTTTGCTCTGTAGTGAATAATATACTATTACGTACTAATGTACTAATTCCATATACACAAAAGGCCAAAGAGTTATTCCCGAGCTGGTCACAGCAGCGCTGGTATCCCGTTTCGGGATTGCTTAAGGAGGTTCTTAACCCAGAGAAAAATGGTAAGAATGATTTTAAAATTCGAGGGAAGGTTTGTGCTGGTACTAGGAATACACCGTAATTATTTCAGATTTTTTGACCGCGTAGTTGAGGAGAAAAAAAAACATTAAATATGCCCACATATACATGGGCTCTTATGGGAGAAGTATTCGAAGTTATGATTGGAGATTATTTTAGGAGTGAAAAAACGGTAAGATTTCCCCGAAGAACCGCTTCGACGACAGATCAGACCTTCATAGATATAATTTGCCCATAAAGAAAGTTTTTCACCGTTCCGATTGTGAAATATACTTGTAAACAGAATTGAGCGCGAGTAATGGCTTGGCGAAACAAATGCCAAACGCAACCTGGCCCCGCACATTGCCCGCGCCGCACCATCGCGTTCCCCTTGCCGCACCAAATTGACGTTAAGAACCTCCTTAAGGAGCGAATATTGAGCGCGTCAGTGAATAAAATGTTTGATAGTGTCATAAAAAAACCCTTTTCAATTAAAATTATCCTCTATGAATTTAAAAACCATCTTTCTTTTACTTTTTCCATAAATTCATCGTGTTCAAATTGGTCGACTGTGAGTTTTTCAAAAATTTCGATTCAACGGAATGAACCCCGTACGGAACAGTCTCCATAAATGAACGTTCTCGATGCTACATTAATGTGGCCAACTTTTCAATTTTACGTATACGAGCGAAACTGCGCATGCGCAACAACAATAATGCGAGGAATATGCGGGAAAAACATCGATTTTTGATATTTACCCACGAATCCTTGCGCATATTCTTGGTCGATGTAAGGGAAAAGAATATTTTGGGATGAAAAACAATACCCTGAAGAATTTCAGTCAACGAATTTAGACGGAGGATTCGAAGATGCGCGTGCAAATTAAAAAAAAAAAATAACAATACAGCCGATTGTGTCGTTGGAAATTTTTATTCCGTTTAAAAAAAAAAAAAAAAAAAAACAAATAAAAAGCTTCAGCGCTATGATTCTCATTACGTTTGTAAATAATTGATCGTGCATATTTCGCTGAAATAATAAAGTCCGTAGATGAGAATTTTCGATTGTACGCGGAGATATGCGCGATCGCATATTCGATTCTTAAATACCTAAGTGACCAGCGTAATAACGAGATTCGCGGCCAATCACCAGTCATCGTTATCGTCCTGATTGTTATTCAGGCTTGAGAACAATACATCGCGGACCTTTGGTCGAGGATCTTCGAGTATTTTCGTCGATATCGCCTCCGCTTGACCCAGCATCCATTCGAGTTCTGGAAAAAACATTTATGTTACGGATAACCGGCCTGCGCAAGCTTCAAGATTGTCCAAGATTTCCTTGCGCGAAGTTCGAGAGGATTATAATTTGGACGAAGGCACACCGGCTACGCGTAATGACTTTCTCCATACTAATCGAGCATCAATGACCGTTTTAGGTGAGTCTTTTAAATTTTGTTTTTTTCCTTATGCGCAATTTTCGTTTTTTTAACTCACGCGTCGAAGATTATCGGGCCTGGATAAGTACGAATCTTTGGTGCTAAATATTTCAACGTTTTTAACAATCAAAATGACGGCAAAAATATGAAAAAGACCGTTGGCAGATTTTTTTCAAGGATTCAAGTGCAGACAAATATTTGCTTGAGTTATCGGGTCAACCGATCGAAATTTGTACTCAATTCGACCGTTGCTTTCGTGCAATTTTTTCTTCCAAAGTCACAAATGTCTGTTTAACGATTCGGGCACGAGGATATCGGATTCTAAATTGATAAACTTTTTTTTTTTTTTTTTCCTTTTACTCTCGTACTTCCGGTAGTTTGTATTTTCTTCATTTCGTAGACGCAACAACCGGAAGTAAAAGACGTATTTGAGAGTTATTATTCACAAAATAGTAAGTACGTGGGGGGGTTTTTTTGTTCTTCCAACGAATTGGCAAAAAAAAATTTAATGGAAAAACGACACAACGATATACGAACCTTGCTCCGTGAGTTTCATTCCGCGCAACTCGATAGGACCGATTATCTGTTTTTTCATCGTACCCTCGTTATAAACGAATATCGTTGGTAAATTCTTGTCCGGCCAGTTTGGTATGCACGTGTTCGAGACGCTCTTCAAGAATTTCGTAGCCGGATATTTCCTCGCCAGAGACCCAAGATACTGATTGATCAGCGAGCACAGCGGAATACTGCAAAATTTCATTAAGCGAAATTGCAAAATTGCGATAAGCCGGCAAATAAAAAAAAAAGCGGCTTTTCCCGAAATATCCGGTAGAGAGATGGAAATATTTTCGTACACTTTGACGCAAATGGAAGAACAAGAGACTCGTGTAAAGGAACAGAAAGAAATCTAGCTTGCGACACGGTCGGAGAATTAAAGTAAAAAAATAAATTATGATCGTTCTTTGGCTCTTAAATCGAAGAGACTATATTTACGGGTATATTTACTATATTTATGCTTTAAGGGGAAGAAACCACTTTAGATGCCTCGAGAAATCGATTTTTTTTTTTTATTTTATAAATCGTTGGAAAAATATCTCAAAAATACATCCTGAAAATTTCAAAACTCTATTCGGATTCCTTCTAACGGTATGTGCATAAATTTTATCACTTCATCAATCACATTTGACTTTGAGTTTTTCGTTTGTGAAACTTTGAACGTGTCTTTCTCGAAACGATATTTTTGTCAATTTGCGGGAATTATAATTCAAAAACTGAACGATCGATCATTTTCAAAAATGAAACACGTTTTCATAATATAATTTATTGTAACATGAACCTAAAGTTGGAGAGATTAGATTGTTTAAAACATATTTATTATTGCAAAATGCCCATAAAAAATATGCTTAAAATCGATCATTTTTTTTTCCCCAAACACGTTCAAACATGCAATTTTCGATTTTTTTTTCCTAAATGTCGGTTCATGTTCTTAAAAAACGTCTCAATGATGTAGAATTTTTTTTTTTTTGTTTGTGATTCCAGATGTGAATTGCGAGCTGCACAGTTCCCGC
Organism: Rhorus exstirpatorius; assembly: GCA_963564615.1. NCBI lineage: Eukaryota > Metazoa > Arthropoda > Insecta > Hymenoptera > Ichneumonidae > Rhorus > Rhorus exstirpatorius. The sequence goes on from OY751315.1 coordinate 23,114,503, forward strand.
AAATCGACAACAAGGATGAGGACACGCCAAGGGACACGGCGGATTACAACTTGATTAATGCACGAAAGAAGCCGAAAAAATTACCACAGATGTATGGTGGCACGAATTGGTTGATCCTCAGGGGTTTCCGAGATTTTGAAAAAAATTTTTGCAGATCGAGTTGCCATGGGAGAAATTTGAGAATTTTCCTATGTTCCACTTGAACGGATCGTTAAGCTCGAGATTTAACCAATGGACAACAAACAAACAAAACGCACACTTTGGGGTTTGTTTCATCCCCGTTCTATACAAAAATGAGAGAGAATTTCGATTTAAGCGTTTTACTAAAAAAAAGATACCGGCATTTTTATCAAATTTGGCAGAAAAATAAAACTGATGTTTCGCGAAGAAAAAATAAATATATTTTTTACCTTTTTTTTTAGCAAAAAATGTAGTTTACAAGAACGATAAAATTATGACACGGATTTCATTGAAAAGAGATGATGAAAAACTACAACTTTTACCTCAGATCATTTTTTTTTTTTTCTGCGACCTATATTTTTAGAGATATGTTTGCTTGAGAAAAAATATAGTATTTCCAGAACGGTTAGATTTTAAAAAATCTGAAATAATTCGCTCAAAGTCTCTTCAACTAGTTCTACAAACTGGCAAAGAGTGGCTGGTTCGGAAGGACTTTTCCGAATTTTCATGATTTTTTTTTTTCCTCATAGGGAAACAACGTTCGAGAGACCATTACAAACGATAATCAGTCGGGGAAGCTCGGAAAATTAATGTCCAAGTACTGCCTCATGCAATTTTTCCGAAATTTTTCCAAATTTTCGTTATGTATTGAGAATAATACACTAATAATATACTACACTCAATCCTCACTCAATATCACTCAATATAATACACTCAATCACTCAATATGTATAATACACTTTTTTTTTTAATTTTCATTAGACGTACCGAACGAAAACAAAAGAAGCCAACTGTATCGATTATTCCGTGAATAATCACCACGCGTATTTTCGAAATGAATTGCGACAACTGCTCTTATGGACTTTGCCAATTTCCATCGATTGTGCGAAGATCCGGAACAGCTTATCGAGTTTCTAAAAGCGCATAATGGGCCTTATTGCGAACGGTTAAATGTGATAATTGTGGGGAACCGGCTCGATGAAATGCGGCACGGTTAAAGTGGAGATGCCAAAAAAGAAAAAAAAAAAAAAGAAAGTTTCGGAAGGGGAAAAAAATTATTATTGTACAATGCTCTTTTGGACAATCGCGCCGCTCTAATGCTTTGTTTTAAAATGCTACGCTCTCATTGAAAGAGACTAGGATTTTTACTGGGTATTTCATATCATTAAGGTAGTCCTAGCGTTTTGGCACATAGTGCAGAATCGCATGAAATTTTAATATGTTAATCTTAAAGCATTCCCCAAAGTTTTAGAAAAGTTTAAGTGTGCCCTTAACGACCTTTTTAGCGAGAATAATTGAGTTAAAAATCACGATTTTAGCATAGCGATTAAAGGAAGAATCATGACCGCGCGGAGATTACCTCGAAATTCATACGCTGATATAATCAAGAATCGCACAACCAAACGCTCATTTTTTTTGAAAAATATTGAGGATTCAGATTTTCACGGAAAAAAACCCAAGCTCAACGGACGTTTGAAAAAGATTTTACGAGTTTTCGGTAGCGAAATGATATAAAATCGTCAGACACTCTCTTGTTTCATGCGTGCCTCGCTCACCGCGCTCTACCGTGCCTACATTTCCGCTTATTCCACGCCGCCGTTCGCGCAAGAACTACCTCAAAGCCTCCGCGAAAAGAAGAAAAAACCTTCCCGACAAAAAAAAAGCCCCGCTCGACCATTTTCATCCTAAAACATGGAAAATTCGTAAAAATTTCGGAAATATTGCATGAGGCAATACTTGGAAATTACTTTTCCAAGCCCCCCCCCCCCCCCCCCCCCCCCGACTGATTATCGTTTGTAATGGTCTCTCGAACGTTGTTTCCCTGTGAGGAAAAAAAAGGTCATGAAAATTCGGGAAAAGTCCTCAAACTGTATAATTACCAAAATAAATAAATAAATCACCAAGAAATCTCACCCTGGTTTGTACAAATGGAGTATCACCCAGATACCTTCGCCGGCCTGATTCACCTCTCGCACGTAATCCTGAGCCGATATTTCTCTCACGTCGCCGTATTTGTTTACGCCGGAGAGAGCCTGCATCTCGGCTATCCTCTTTCTACGATACTCCAACAAAATTCTCTCGTCCTCCTCATCCTCCAGCTCGTCCAATTCGTCCAGACTCGCGTCCTCCAAATTATTGGCGACTAAGCAGATTAACGAGAGCGTTATAGATACATTTTTTTTTTTTTCCAACTTTGGAATGCGCCAAAAATTTGCTTCTCTCTCATTTTTTTTTCTCTACACAATGTACGTTTGTCGCGTACCGCGTCCTGTTCTCTTGTCTATGGTACCCTCGAGTATGTCGACGATCTGATCTTCGCTTATTTCCTTTTCCTTCTGCTTCTCGGGTATGATTCCCTTCTCTCTGAGAATGTCGTTCCATTGCGTGTCCTCGTTGGGATCTTGCTACGCGCACGGAAGTCACATACTCGTTGGATACAGGAATTTTTTATCGGTTCTTTTTTTCTTTTTTTAGTTTTTTTTTTTACGTTAAGAAGATTCGCTGGGAATGCCGGGGCGCGGCAAGGGAAAAGTACGGCGGGACGCGGGCGGCGTTAACATTTGCTTCGAACGTAAAAAGGGCAATAACATTAAACGAGGCGCACGAACGATCGGATTTTTTTTCATGGGATTTGCTTTAAATGCGCTCTATCGTTGTATTATCATTTCACTTTTTTTTTTCTCTACATTATTGTTGTTATTATGGCGAGAGCACGGGAGTGCCATGAGTACCCAACGTTGAAATGAAAATTTTGAATATTTATTCTTCAAGAGTGGCGTGGATGAAAATTCCCGAAATAATTCGAGGCGTTCCGCGTGTAGTTACGGAGTATGGCATAAAAAGTTCAAGGATTTCTGTACATTTATGCTCTATCCGGTGAATCTTCTTAAAATCGAAAAGAAACAAAAAAAATTGTATACACTCCTGTAAAAACTCACCATTTTATCGTACTCGGTTGATCGATGACTCAGACACAATTGTAGATTAAAATTTTCATTGAGTTTTCACGTACGAAAGTGATGTTAATGGAGAAATTATCGGTGACTGAAGAACTTTTGTTCGTACTGTTCTTTTTTTTTTTGTATCTGTGACAATTCCGTATTTGGTCAATGGGATCAGGTTACGTTACGCTCTACTTTTTTTTTTATCACTTTTGCGAAGATACACATGAGCAACTGAGAGAGAGAGAGAGAAGAGATGGTCCAGCAGCTGATATATTTTTCGATTATGGCAGGGGGGAGATTTTTTCCAGCACTTTGCATGATCAACAGTCGCAAAGAAAGAAGTCAAGTATGCCGGCTGCAACTTGTGATGGGGTGTTCTCACTCTTTTTTTTCAACTACTCTTAGCGTTTTTGCTGCCAGATGGCAGGGCTAGGCTGTTTATCTCTCTACGGTCCCTACCATTGAACGTACGCAAAATTCGCACTGATTTTAACTTTTTTTTTTTTTTATCAAATCGATCTACACTACTTTCTATTACTCGATGCAATTAAATCTTTTATTGTATCGCATAAAATTAAATATTGCACGCGATAATCAAAGGTTCTTCACAACTTTTAGAAGTCATATATGATCATAATTCATACATGTATTTGATTTTTTTTTTTGAAATTGTTATCATCATCTGCAATGAAAAACGTACACGAGGCCGATAAAACTTTTTTTTTATCGAGACACCGAGAGTATAGATAAAAAAATCATTATCATCAAAAGATATCGCAATTTTTTTTCACCCGCCTTTCCACATTTCTATTGCCGTATCCGAACAAGCAACTATTCAAGCATATTTATCGTATTTTCAGAAAAATAGCAAACGGATATAGTTATAGACCTATCACGATAATGATAAGGCGATATATATATATATATATTATACAAGTGTAAATGATAGTAAATATAGGCGTTGCTGTAATAAATCGAGAGTCTTCTCGAGAATCAGGAATCCGCTTGTTTTACAATCGTGAAGGAGAAAGAGCAATGAAAAAAAAAAATTAAATAATGATAAGCGATAGATCAAGGCTAAATCTGGCCAATCAGAGTGCAAGATTGTAGGCGTCAGAGAGAAAGGAGTTTATACGGATATCGTACGAAGTTGTTGTATACGTGTGTGCGTGTGCGTGGAAAAACGCGCGCCACGGCGACCGACAGCCTGAGAGGAATCAGGCGGCGGGGCGAGCCGAAGAGAGAAATCGAGGAGACAAGTTTTTTTCTTTTTCCCTCGTACTTGTGAAAGTGAAGGGGTCAACGGGACTTTTATATCGTCGATCTACCTGAAAGAGGGATCCATAATGTAGCGTACTCACTAAATGGCAGTCCACGCTCGCTGGCACTGTCTATCGCACCTTCGCAGGTGTCACACACATATGTATATATATATCCATATATATATATATATATATATCCCGGTAGCCGGCGCGCGATATAATGCCCATCTCCGCTGTCACTCGATAAAAGCGAGGTAAAATTTTTCCATCCTCGGAAAAAAGAACGACCGTGAAAAAAAAAAACAAATATTTTCCTCTTTTTTTTTGTTTATTTTTTTTTTGTTTTGTTTTCATTCTCGCAATATTCGACCTGTCAGTTTCGTCGTTATAAACCACGCGCGATGGACGTTGAAGCACTCAGAAAAAAACTCGACGATCACAGACAGTCCCATCTGTTACGTTTCTGGGACGAGTTAACGTCGTCTCAGCGACAGGATTTATACAATGATATTCTCGCCGTTGATCTCGACGAGGTCAACGCTTATTTCGACAAAGCCATGCTATCCGCGAATAACAACAACGAAATACTCGACAATAGAGTCGATCCGATTCCCGACAAAGTTATAGCATCCTCGAGCGCCTGTAGTCGCGAAAAATTGGCCGATTACGAAGAGCGAGGCTTGCGAGAGATCGCGGATGGCAGAGCGGCGGTGTTGCTGATGGCCGGCGGCCAGGGCACTCGTCTAGGCGTAACTTATCCCAAAGGTATGTACGACGTCGGTCTGCCGTCACGAAAGACCCTCTTCAAAATTCAAGCAGAGAGAATACTCCGTTTGCAAGATATGGCGGAACAAAAGTTTGGCACTCGGGGAGATATCGCTTGGTGAGTAGATTTAACAATTTTGGAGTATTTCGTTTTTAAAAAAATTTTCCCATAGCCCGGAAGAGCCCGGATTCGAAAGAATAAGATTAAGAAGAAAAAAAAAAATGATAAAAATGGAGCACGGAACAAATCTAAACATATTTTATCTTTATCTGTGTATGAATTCATTGATTGGGGAATTTTCCATTTGATTTCTTATTTTTGTTGATAAATTTTTATTAGAAAAGAATAGCGAGACGAAACTCAAATTTTGGCCGATTGAAACGAAAAAAAAAAAAAAAAAAAAAAAAAAAAAAAAAAAAAACGATATTTTTAGGTTTGTCTCGCGTTTATTGTGAGAATTGTACAATATTCATGAATCAAATTTAATTATTCATTTTTATTTTTACTAAATCCTATTATTCGATTTTTCTCTTGTATGAAGAGTTTACGGTATTTTATTAGGATTGTCCTTGATGCAATAATTATTTTCGATATTGTCGCAATAACGCATGCTCGTATCTGGAGATAAATTGATATGATATTTCGTTGTTTGAAAATTTGAGTACAATAATTTGGAAAAAATATTGCTCCAAATTTCATTATTTTTACAATGAAATGTAAAGTGAAATGAGAAAATGGCATTATTGTTGTTTCAATGAATTAATGTGGAAAAGAATATAATATTAAAAATTTATTATTATTTCACGTAAATATATTATTTTTTAAATACGAAGGGGTTTGAGACAAATTTTTCTTTTCAACTGAGATATAGCTCAAAATAAATTTATAAGGTACATACTGACGAGTCAATCGACCGACAAAGCTACCCTCGATTACTTCGAGGAGAACAATTATTTTGGCCTGGAGAGGAAAAACATCAGGACATTCCAGCAGGGAATGATACCCTGTTACAATTTAAAGGGTGAAATTTTGTTGGACGAGAAGCATCGTTTGTCGAGGGCGCCCGATGGTAACGGTGGCATCTACAGGGCTCTCAGAATCGAGGGAATTTTGGACGATATGGAGAAACGAAAAATACGGAGCATTCACGCTCATTCGGTTGACAATATTTTGGTGAAAGTCGCCGATCCCGTATTCATCGGTTATTGCTTGTCTCTTTCGGCCGATTGCGGGGCCAAAGTCGTTGAAAAATTGGAACCCTCCGAGCCCGTTGGTGTCGTGTGCCAGGTACGAATTTAAACGATATTTACCGGTTTTAATCCTTTCTCGCTTGCGCGGAAAAAATATTCAGCGCCAAATATATATATATATATATATATATATATATATATATATATATATATATATATTCGAATCGTACGATGGTTTTGGTATAGAGGCTTCGAGGTCAGCGACGGTTATTTTGAATTTTTGAAACGAGACGTTAAATCTGATGTCACCGATTTCCCAAACCTTGGTATTCTCATTGAAATCCGAGTGTTTGTTTTCGATATTTCATTCGTAATCGTTAATTTGGCTGTTCTTCCGAAAGACCCCTTGCCGATTCCACGGTAGTTCTTTTGCATATTTTTTAGTACATGTCAAAATAAAGGTAACACCTGAAGTTTCAACTGTGGCGAACCATTTTTTCAATTAAAATTTTTTTTTTTTTCACTAACATATAACGTATTGTAGAGAATAAAATGTATTGTTATACAATTCATTGTAACAACTTCAATTCATTGTTATAACGTTATATGTTATACAATGTATAACGTATAATGTTCTCTACTACATACAACTACTTCGGCAAAGGTCATGCTTTCTCAGTTTTGTCAACAGTCCACCAGGGTCCAGGGGCGGAGCCCCCCCCCCCCTGTCACAAACGTAAATTTTATATTTTAAACGTAGATTTTTTTATTTTAAACTATTTATTGAAACAATTACACACACACACACACACACCTTTCACAATATTCTTCAGTCGATTGCATTTTTTTCCCAACAAAGGGCGCTAATGACAATAAATTGAACAAAATATGATGAGTTATAGAGTGTCGTGTGGTATGTGTGTGTGTGTGTGTCACTAAATCTACGTCCCTGGGTAATAATTCGCATGAATAAAAGTACATGAAACATAAATAATAAAAAAACATTTAAAAAATGGTTTGCCGCAATTGAAACTTCAGGTGTTATCTTGTTTTGAGATTTACTCAAAATATGGAAAATAATTACGGTGGAATCGGCAGGGGTCTTTCGGAAGTTTATCCTGGATCCTTAATTTTCCCGAAGTATACAATGATTTTTTCAAATTCCGATCAGCCATATTGGATTCGACAGTTGGAGTTCAAATATATATATTTTTTTTTGCAAATCGTACGATGGTTTTGGTATAGCGGAGGCTTCGAGGTCAGCGACGGTTATTTTGAATTTTTGAAACAAGACGTTAAATCTGATGTCACAGATCTCCCAAACCTTGGGATTCTCATTGGAATCCGAATGTTTGTTTTCGATATTTCGTTCGTAATCGTTAATTTTGAAAATGTTACACCCGATTGAGATTCAGTGAGCTCGAAAAAACCTCAAAATACTTATTGTCAAACTGGATCCTTAATTTTCCCGAAGTGTATAACGATTTTTTCAAATTCCGATCAGCCATATTGGATTCGACAGTTGGAGTTAAAATATATATATATATATATTTTTTCGAATCGTACGATAGTTTTGGTGTAGAGGCTTCGAGGTCAGCGACGGTTATTTTGAATTTTTGAAACGAGACGTTAAATCTGATGTCACCGATTTCCCAAAACTTGGGATTCTCATTGTAATCCGAATGTTTGTTTTCGATATTTCGTTCGTAATCGTTAATTTTGAAAATATTACACCCGATTAAGATTCAGTGAGCTCGGAAAAACCTCAATATACCCTTTGTCAAACTGGATTTCAAATTCCGATCAGCCATATTGGATTCGACAGTTGGAGTTCAAATATATACTATATATTTTTTTCGAATTTTCAACTGCCATATCGGACCCGCGGATTTTCGATCTTGGAAGAGTTGATTCAAGCTTTCGGTGTTTCTCAAAAACGTTGGGGACACCGGAGTACAATTATGAACCGTCGCGAGATAAAAGTAGCACGGCTTTTGTTTCTACCTCGCATAACGATACGAATAAAAGGCCTTGAATATTTTACGATGCACGGGGGGGGAAAAAAAAAAAAGTTTACATACGTAAGATACGTGAAAATAGATGGTAAAATTTTTGGCCGCAGGTCGACGGTCATTATCGCGTGGTAGAGTACAGCGAGATAAGCAAAGCCACGTCGGAGCTTCGTCGGAGCGATGGAAAATTGTTGTTCAATGCCGGAAACATTTGCAATCATTATTTTACTCTTGATTTCCTGAGATCGATAGCCCTCAAGCACGAGAACGATCTCGACCTGCATGCGGCTAAGAAGAAAATTTCATACGTCGACGAGTACGGCGCGCGCCAATCGCCCACCGTCTCGAACGGCATAAAGGTCGAAAAATTTGTCTTCGACGTGTTTCAATTTTCGAAAAATTTCGCCGCATGGGAGGTATCGCGCAGCGAGGATTTCAGCGCTCTGAAGAATTCGGATGCCGCCGGCAAGGATTGCCCGTCGACCGCTCGACGCGATATCATAACGCTTCACAGAACTTGGCTTCTCAATGCCGGCGCAACGTCGGCGAAGGGGGACATCGAGGTTTCGCCTTTGCTCTCGTACGCGGGTGAAAATTTACAGGGAATCGCGCACGGCAGAGCCTTCGAGGGTCCCAGGTTATTGGAATAACAAAGAATGAATTCGCGACGCGAATTTCGAGAAAGTATTTTCTCCGAGCATGGATTTTGGTAATCCGAGCGGGCCTTGCCGCCCCCGCTGTATTAACAATAAATTCACGGTTTAACGTTAAACCAACGCAATAATTTACTTATATATATATATATATGTATTTTACATATTTTATCGATCGGTTCGACGTGTGATTATCGGTTATTCACTCGGTATCTTTTTTCCTTTATTTTATCATGGATTTCACTTATATATATTCTTGATGATATGAGAACAGGTTCTATGTATTTGTATATCCGAATTTTTAGATAATCGTGAATCGTTAAATTTGTATAAATTGTAATACGCAAACGTTCGATCAACGATGCGAACGTATAGGCATAATATTTGGTGTTGACGAAGAATTAATTTTTTTTATTCGAAATATATATATATATATATATGTCTATAGCGAAATAATAATATATCAATGTGATTTACACACGAGAATGAACGAAAAATTGGAAAATGGTACGAATTCAATAATAAAAAAAAAGGATAATTCGAATACTGTTTCTTTAATTTCCCGTTGGGTCGATAAGCTCGTATTTTTCGTTCGAACCACCGGACGCAAGCAACTCTTGAACGAGATCAGCCGGATGAAATTTTCGCGATATAACTAATGTTCTCTTCTGTTTTGGTCCAAAACTCGCAGCTTTCAGGCCCATTTCTCGCGCAGCTCTGTTTTTTTTTTTTTTTTTTCCCCATGCGATAAACAAGTCTTTTAGTTTACGAAAGTATATATATATATATGTAAAGCTGAAAAATATCTTTGCGTTATTGATCTATACGTACTTGTGTATAACGCTTCTTTCCTCGTTCGTGAATTCCGGGGCAAAAACAAGATCGGTCTTTGAATCGCCTTTAATATAATTTCTCAGTGTATCCCGGGCTTTTTTCGTGAACAACGAAACATTGGTGGAGTTCAATTTCAAACCGAAACCTTCCCGGCTCAATTGCCTCTGAACGCTGCTTGCAGTTCGTATAATTGGATCAGAGGGGGGCGGGGGAGGGGAGTAACGGTAAAGATATTTTTGTATCGTTACGAGAAAAAAGAAAAAAAAAAAAAAAAAAAAAAAATTACATTCGACTTACGTAACAGGTTCGATGATACCCTGTTGGGCTTTCCCGAGACCTCCACCCGACCATCCCATCATTTTCATCATTTTACTACCGACGTTATCGGAAGCAATGGTATCCTGCGTCGCGTCATCGCCGCCCATCAATTGATTCTTATCGCAGTCAATCGTTCTTTCAATTCTTTTAACCTGCGATCATTTCGTGACGATAATCTTCCGACAGATTCCTCCCAAGAATTATTGATAAAAAAAAATTAAAAAAAAAAAAAAAATCATCTCCGATCATCCACTTGCCTTAATCGTGTAATAAATTTTCTGAAGTTTTGGCAATCCATTGAGAGAAGCCGCGGCTTTGGCCTTTTTGTGATTCGAACCGATACCCTCGGCCAATTTAACGGAGTTTAGGAAAATTTCGCAATTACTGAAAAAAAAAGTAGCTTCGCTCTATCCGATATCTTCTCAAGAATTTTTCGCGCGTACACCGGACGGACCCAAAATAATACTCTTCTCGTTCCGAGCTACCGTCAAGAAATACCCCCGAGTTGGTACGATAATAATTAAGCACGTGGAAGAAGAGTTTGGCGCGACGAGTCTGAGAAATGCCTGCGATAGTTTTTTTTTTTTGTGATTTTTACCGTACGAACGAGTTTCAATCGTTGCGCCCGGGTCACCGTACACCTGAATAATAGATTGAACGCATGTAGGAGAGAAAATAGAGGCCGTACTTAATGATATTGAAAATGTGCAGCAGGCTTTTTTTTTGTTTGTTTTCAAGAGTCTTCTTTCGATTACTCGGAGTCAAGGCATGGCCGCTCGCACCGATCGTCGCAAGAACATTATTAATTGCGCAGTTTTATTTTTCCACTTTGCCATTACCGCCGGAGTTTTATTTTGGGTCGGCCTACCGTACACAGTAAACCAATTCAGAAAAAGGGGCTTTATTTCTAGATTTCGTTGCTCATTGAGTTTCATTTACCTTGTCAGAAATACAAAACTCTCGCAAAGTTTTTCGCTTCTCGAATCTCAGAAACAATGCTCTTTTTTTCGAATCGATCTAGTATACAGTCACATCTAAAATTCAGATTTAATGGCAATTTAGAGAAAATCGTTTCATTTTTATTAATATATCTATATTGGGGTGGTCGTTGAATGGGTTTTTTTTTTAATTTCAATGTTCGATGGTCGTAGATTGGCTTTAAATATTAAAAAAAAAAAACAAATCTCTAATTTTTTCAGATTAGTGATTTTCTTAATTAGAAAAATAGGGAATTTTATGATTTCGGGGATCTCGCCTATCGACAGTGGTCTCGGATAGGAAATATCCTCAGGATTGCGGAAAAAATAATTTTAAAAATCCTACTTGCGCGCAAAGCTGTTACGAATCGATTTCAATTCCCAAAAAATCGAGGAAATTCGATTTTTTCAATATTAAACATCGATGCTTGCTTATTATTATAATTTTATGTTCATATCAGGTAAAACTCGTAAAAGAAAAGTCCCTAGAAAATCATCGATATCTTCGACGTTTTCGAGACATTGATTTTTTTATTTTCCGGATTTTTTAATTTATTTTTTATGTAATATTGAATGTCAACATTTTTACTTTACTATCCCTCAATCAAAAAATTTCTTTCTCAGATTTGAAATTGATGACGAATTTTTGAAGATAGATCCAGCTCTTTAGGACCCAGAGTGCGAATTATCAACATTTGAAGGTAACAAATAATGACGTGGCAGAAAGAGGGGTTCATATGTTTTCTGAATACAACGATCTTTTGACGAGAAACGAAAACCAAAAAATGTGCGTGTCGCAAATTGTCTCTGAATATCGGAAAATGTTGCCTGATGCAAAAAAAAAGAAACGATTATCAAACAATTTTAATTGTGTATGGTCAACTTTTTTTTATTCTTTGAATATGACGATATTCCTTGAAACTTTGCAAGTTTTAGAATTCCAGATTATTCTGATATTTATTTACCACTGATTATTAATTTCCTCAAAATGTTTTCCTTAGGAAAAAAAATATCCAAAATTTTTACTCAATTCTTGAGCACTAGAATGGAATTCCCCACATCTTCTTCCTATACAATCGAAAATAACGACGATTCGAGATTCAAGGCAGATTTAAAAAAGTATAAAATACGACGTTACATAGCTTAAAAAATTGTATACTGAATAAAAACACCCACGACTCGTGTGGAATATACGATATACAGGGAGACTAAGGACTGAGAATAAAAATTTGAAAAAATTAGAGAGCAATTTTTTTTTACATTTGGAGCCGATTTATGACCATCCAACATGATCTTCCATTTAACGACCACCCTAATCTATATATATATATATATATGAGATATTCCATGTGAAGTGGACCGCCTCTAGATCTCATCACCTCCGATTTCGTTCCTCTTTTAGGATTTCGTTGTCCTATATGAAAAAATGTGTAGAATCCGAAAAAAAATGTTTCGAACTTCTCCGACCTGGCATAATTGACGAGAAAATTTCAAAAAAAGTTGGATTCAAGACGAATCGATTGACTACCTTGATTATATTTGTACGATGTTCCAATCGCGAGATAATCATCGATTCAAAATTCGCGGATGTGAAAAATCACAAAAATTGAGAACTTCGGAACGGGGGGCCCAAAAAATTTGAGATAAATCAGTGAAGGTACTTTCATATAGGATAACGAAATCCTACTCATTACCTCTCACGAGATCCGGAGGTGGTCCACTTCACGTGGAATACCTCATATATATATATATATATAATTTTTTTTTTTTCGTAGACCATCCCCGCAATACACTCCCAAGTTTCTCGATCATTGAACATTCATTCTCATAAACACGCGGCATTCGAAATTCTTTGCGAATAACGCAAAATACATTGAGATGGATTTAAAAAATTTCAAATATTTCGAAAAAATTGCTGAACGAGCTTTCCAACTTTACAATCAATATCGATGTCGTTTCGGGCATTATTACTTTTGATAATTGAAAAAAAAGTTTTTTTTTTACTGCGATTTCCTAAAAATCCTCATTGAATATAATTTTTTGGATGTGACTGTATCCGCTAATGAATCCTTGCGTCTCGCGATGACACGAGTTCGTTCTCATTTGTTTTAAATATAAATTCGTCGATTTTCAAGCTGCCGTATCGTGGGCTTTTTCAATTATCGTTTTTTCCATTCCTTGAAAAAAATCGTCTTTCGAGAAAAATCGTGCTGAAATTTTCATTTGAACGTGTCTTTTCGAACGAAGCTTCCCCCGCCTCGATGCTCCCGTCTACTTACTAACAGTCGTCTTTCTTCTCGATCTTGTATTCTAAATTAGCCTTGCTGATGGCGGCCGATTTTTGTATCACCGCCGTCGGCGACTCGTCCGGATGTTGCATTACAATAACTCTTCCGAACGGAGGATTTTCTATTTTCATTTTTTTACATGGATTACTAGCTTCGGATGTTACAAAATTTATTTTACTCGTCGATACTCCGCGATTGTTATGAACTGCGACGTCTGACGCTGGCTTGAGTCCTTGAAATAACGTCAAGTTTTCAAATACACGAAAATTAACGCAGCAGGGACGCATGAATATATGAAAAATGGCAAATAAATCAAAGTTATTCCGACTCTTGGGAATATATTTCACGAGAACTCACAGTTCTTTGATGTACCTTTGACCTTTGAACTGGCGGCGTCCGAAGCTTTTACGAATGTTCTTTGCAACTTTGTTTTTTGCCTCTCCCTGTAATCTTTGGCCACGTCCTGCGACAATTCGGCCACCAGATCCATCGTTTCCTTCGGATATCTTGAGTTGGGAGCAAAAAAAAAAAAAATACGAAGACACCGCACGTGTACAGCCGATAATGGGGGAAAAAAAAATTGACCGAAATTTTTCGACGTTGATATCGGAGAATATGTTATGAAATTAACGAACCTGCATCCCAGAAGCTCGACGTTCGTGAATACCTGAGCCAGGCACACCAATTGTTCTTCGGGAAATTTGTCTCTGTGGGCCTCCAAAAAATTGCGTCGAAGCTCCCAGTGTTCGTCACATTCGTGCTCGACTTTATGCTTCTCAACGTCCCAATCCTCGCTCGACGTCATACTGGCTTTACTTTCGGTATTTGTTTTTTCACGCGACCACTGATTTACGTAAAAAAAAAAAAAAAAACCGCGAATGGTGTTTGATTTATTAAGAATCGAGATATCGATCGAGTCTTTCGTGTGAAACTAAGGAATTTTTAAGAAAATATGATTTTTTTTTTTTCTTCGTTAACCTCTATCACCTCTATGAACGGATGATTATACAGCGAATCGAGTAGCGAGATAAAGTTTGGGGTTATGTCAGGCGTGTCGACGCTGTCGCGTCACTTTAGACAACGAAGTCGTTGATTTAGACAATGTAACTAAATTACCGTTATCAAACGGTAAGATGAGTAGGGAGATGTGCAACACGCTGCCATTTTAGGTGAACCACGGTGCCAGAGTGGAGCTGATGACGTAGCGGCCAAACCTATAGGTTTGGCCGCCTCGGTCAATGCTGCAGAGCTCTTCGGTATTATTAGGATATCGGTGTGGTGTTTTATATTTAAGTGCATAATGAAGAACGCACTTTTGGTGCTAATGAGCAAGACTGTGCGTTTCAAAATGAATGGTCATCCTTTTCAAATTGGACACCCGTTATAAGCACAATTCCTGAATTCAAAAGTCAATAAGTGATATATATATATATATATATATATATATATATATATATATATATATATTAGAGTGGTTCAAAATAACCCGACTCCCGAATTTTTTTCGTGCAACCCTCTAAAAAGCTTCAGGCTGATGAAAAAAGATATTTCTCACTGGCTGGGCGAAAATGAATAAGATTTAGAGGTCGCGCAAACGCGTTTTCTGCCTAAATTAGTCATTTTTTTCGTTTTTGCGTTTTTATTTAGAAAAAAAAGGTTTTAATTGGAAACAGTTTGAACCAAGGGCTGCCGATTTTTTTCACAATCAAATACACTATAGAGACATGGGGAAAAATTCCAAAACCGTTACCGAAACCATCGATGATGAGATAAAAAATCTTTCGCGTCATTTTTTTGTTAAAATCACTTTTTTTTCGAAAAATTCCAGCTGGCATGATTTTTACGAGATTCAACTTGTGTCAGTCTAGATGGAGATGAGTACTCATCTCTGCTTTATGCTCTATGGCTGTCGCGAACGGCACTCGGCAGGCAGCCGAGTGACCACGAACCAACTGGCCACAGCGTCAAGCGTCAACTGTACACCACACGGATAGCAAGCTTATGAATGTATGCATACATATATTCATAAATTTGTTATCCGTGTGGTGTACAGTTGACGCTGTGGCCAGTTGGTTCGTGGTCACTCGGCTACCATGCCGTCGCGAACAACGAGGTCTCCGTTGGCCTGGTAGAGCCCCGTGGTAGAGGGTAGAGCCCCGTAGAGCCGGTTAATATGACAATTGACAATATGGTTGACGCAAGGGATATTTTGCGAGAGGCACCCGTAAAGCCTTTGAATTTCGATAATACGAGTGTAATTAAGCTTTCTTCTTCTTCTTCTCCTAACCTTACGGTCGAGACTTGTTGAGCAACAAGCGATAACGTTACTCCGAAAACTTCGCGTCACACTCGAGCGACACGTGGGCATGATTTACGAGGCGACTTTATCCCTCTTGTTATTTCATATGTGACAATGCTCAAAATTTGCTGACATCTTCGTAAATCATATTCGCGAAAAATTCCATCAAAGTTCGAAGAATATCGTGTAAAACCGATTGATCTTTGTTGTTTTCCTTGAAAAAAAGTGAGTCATATTGCTATCTCTTACATGATCGTGATCGACGAAAAAAAAAAAAAAACGACGATTATTGCACAATTCGCACAAAAATCTTCCCCCCCCCCTCGGCGAATCGTCATCGGATGTCACGAGCTTCTTCTCATCGTGAACAAACTCTCGTTTGTTATCATGGTGTTGAACAATCGTTTTACACTCGAGCATGCTCTCCAAGTGATGAAGAATAGCGAAGATCAGCCGCACGTAAAAGATGCTCTGACAATATTGGAGAAATGTTGCGACGAGTGAGTACTTTTCCAGTTTGAAAATTATTTTCATCAATATTCCTTTGCGAGCGTGCAAGATGGTTTCGATTTTTTTTTTTTTATTTTCATCATTTCGTCGTTAGATACGAGGGCAGAGAAATTTTCCTGAGTTTCAACGGAGGAAAAGATTGTACGACGGTACTTCATTTGGCGGCCAGCGTGTTCAAGCTCAGAGATATTTCACCTTTGCTGTGTCTCTACGTGACGGAAGATCCCTTTCCGGAGGTAACACTTTAGTTGAAATTTTTGTCTCCTGTGTTTTTTTTCCTAGGATTTTATATAATTTTATAGAATTTTATAGGTTTTTTATTGGATTTTTATACCGACAGCGATAACTACGCGGTCGGCGTGCGGCTCTGGCGATCACTAAAGTTAAGCAGCATTGGTCGAGGCCAATACTTGGAGCGGCGACCGCTTAGCCGCGCGCCGGCTGGCGCATCGAATCGCTGAGCGGGAGGCCCGCTTGCCAGAGTCTGAGCGCCCGCCTAGGTAGCACGAATTCCGGCAAGAGAGCCGACTGTATCGGCACAGGCTTTCCGCAGTTTCCCTGTGCCCTCGTGCGAATGCGATACAGAAGGGGATAGGAAAGAGTGGCTGCGGACAACACTCTGGGGGGGGGGGGGACTCACGGAATAGAGGAATAATGGAAAAAAGGGGAAGGACCCCGAAGCAATGGAACAATTTAAAAAAAAAAATATATGTATATATATCAGGGTGTTTCACATTTTAAAAAATTTCGATTTTTTTACGGGCAGACGCAAAAAATGCTTGCTCCTGGTCTAAAAAGAAGCCTCCAAAAGAGCGAGCACTGTAGCACTAGTTTTAGGGTATCCGAAAACGATTTTTCTAAAAAAATAAGTGAAAAATCGATATTAGCACCGCTTTAATATTTACTGTTTCTTTTATGTTTTACAAACAATGAATTATGACCAAAAAAGAACATCTAAAGTGCATTATAAGGAAATGCTGACATGGAATTTCCAAAACCAGTGTCGTAAGGTGTTAGGCGCACGGTTGGTCCGATTCAACCTTTCGAAATCTCACCCTGTACGGGCAGCACTTTCACATATTTTGAACGTGGGGATCTGAAAAAAAAATAATTATGTGAAATGTTACAGTCAATTATACGAAATTTTCAAAATTTGAGGCACTATTTTGCAAAAAAACTTGGTAAAAAAAATGAAAAAATTCCCTCCATCGCATAATGAGGATTTTAATTCCAAACAAAATGAATTGTACTATCGGTGCTCCCAAAACCTTACGACACAGCGCCAAAAATATAGTTTCAAGAAAAATTAATTTGATATTTTTTACCAAACAGTTGAATTTTTTTATTGGAAAACCTTAAATATCTGTTTAACTGTTGGGTAAAAAAAATCAAATTAGTTTTTCTTGAAACTATATTTTTATCCTAATATATATACATTTTACCCTAATATATATATATATATATATAGAATTTTTATGTGTATTTGTTTTTATTCATTTCAGGTTGATGCGTTCGTGGAGAAAGCAGCGATCTATTATGATCTGGAGCTGGTGAGAAGAAAGAAGCCGATAAAATCAGCTCTGACGTCGTTGCAGAGTGAGAGAAAGACGCTGAAGGCCAGTCTAATGGGCACGAGAAGGGGCGATCCGGGTTCGGAAAGATTGAAAGCTTTCTCGCTCACGGATCCGGGATGGCCAAAATTGATGAGAATCTTTCCTATATTGGACTGGAGCTACAAGCAAGTTTGGGAATTCTTGCTGAATCACAATGTACCTTACTGCAGTCTCTACGATCGAGGATACACGAGTCTCGGTTCGAGATCCACGACATCTCCGAATCCATTGCTCAGACTCACGGAAGATTCGTATTCGCCGGCTCATACGTTGAGCGACGATAGCGCCGAAAGACACGGAAGAAGATGATAACGAGAGATTCTAATTCAATAAATTATTATTATTATTATTACTATTATTTTTTGTTTTGAAATTTAGGAAATTGTACTTAATAGCCTGGAATTCGGAGCATTTCCGGAGCTTCTGATTTGCTCATACTTTAGTTGTAAGCTCCATCATGCTGATCTGATATTTATTGCTAAATTATTAATTGTTGCACGTAGAATCGGTGATTTTTACACATGGGGAATTACGTACACGCGAATAAAGACACTTTAACAATTGACAATGTGATTATTTTAATTGATTCCTTGATACCGGTACTTTCTGATGGCGCAAAGATAAGTGGCAATTTTTTTTTTCCTCGTATCTACGAAACAGGATGTAAAATACTGGCGTACGAATAATTTGGAGAATCCCTGAAATTCTGATTTTGCCATTCGAGGTAATGTGAAAATCGCGTGTAGTTGCAATAGATATTTCGTCGTTGCATTTGCAATTTTCGAAAGACTCTTCCTCATGGTGGTTTGAGAGATTTTAGTAAAATAGAAGAATTAGGCCACATATCTGACTGAGTAATCAACGAAAATTTGGTGTGAATTTCTTTCCTTTATTGTCAAATATTTTAGGTGCCAAAATGGCGTTGATTACTGATTAATGAATAAATGATCGTTGAACACAAACCACGATAGCTATCTCAGAAGGAATTTTATGAGCTCGTTAATAAAGAAATTAAATTGTGAATTGCGGTGAAGATCGGTTTCCGGTATAGCAAGAATTTTGAATTTGGCGCGTTAATGCGGGTGTACCGGAAATGCCGATAGTTCTTCGGCTCCATCGGCGTTTGCGCCAGGAGGTGTCCGGGGGGCGGGGCAAAGAGAGAAGTTGTAAATTGTGTCATGGCTGCCATCGCATATTTGCACGTAGAAACGTCAAAGACTTGGAACATATAAAATGTATTATTTGTGATAAAGAACTGATTTAATCATGGCATATCTATTTCAACCGGATTACGTGCGTTACGTCTGTAGCTGCAATTCCCTCAAGCCTATATCGAAGATATATTTTTGTCGTCACTGCCTGAAAATTCGATGTGGTTACTGCGTCTGTCGCGAGGTAATATCACAAATTTTAACCCGTATAACACTGACATTTTTGGGAGTGACAGTCAAAAATTTGCGCATTGCTTTCTTACCATTTTATCTCGCTCACAGAGCTTCCTCTATGAGCAAGTGAGTTTTTAAATTTTGGCATCCTCATAGAGGAAACTTCGTGAGCGAAATAAAATAATGAGGATGCAATATGGAAATTTCTCATTTGCACGCTTTTTTCTGCGTTCAGTAACAATCCTACACCAGCCAACACAAATTTTTCATTAAAACTTAATGCTAATTACCCTTTAAAAAATTATTCTTATGCCGAACATGCGCCCCGAATCAAGCCTGATATTTCGAAATTTGCGCAAATTCAATTTTTTTTTTTAATTTGAACCCCTTGAGCGATTCTTATGAAATTAAAAGCCATGCACTTTTGTCCTGTAACCTATTGATGTAAAAAATTTTGGCCCGATGAACACAAATTTGCGGAAGTTAAAGCTATTGGAAGTGTTTTTGAAAAAATCCAGAAATCATTGAAATCTGAATTTCTTGAGCAATTCTTGCCAAATTCAATACCAAATATCCTTGTTCCCTGACCTATACGTGTAGAAATTATCGAGCCCATAAATGAAAATGTACGAAAGTTAGAGCGATCTTAGATATTTTTGAAAAAGTTCAAAATCATGTTATATGGGTCACCCGTTATGGGCAAAAATTTTCATAAACAAAGGGGGTCTCATGCTCAAGCTGCGTGCAAAGTTTGCTCACGATTGCTTCAGTAGTTTTCGAGATATAGTCGTTTCAAACTTGCACACATTTTTCATTTCATTTATTTTCATTTATTTTTTCATTTAGACTTGAGGAATTTCGGTACACCTATTGAAAATGCTGCCATCAACTCAATTTTTTTTTTTTAATAAGTGACAAATATATAAAACGTCAACTGCTCAAATTTCAAGTCGATCCTCCGTGTCGTTTTTGTAAAAATAATTTTCGAAAATTTGGCTTATACACGAGAGTAAATGGGAGCAATATTTTTTTGAGCTGTCAATTCCATTAAAATACTACCAGCCACATAAAATTTATGTCAGATCTTTATTAGATCTTTAATACGACTGTCAGCAAATTTGAATAGGTTCGTCCATCTGGTTTATTAGTTACAAGCCAAAACATAAGCTCACTATCCACGGGTATAGCGCACGAACGGTCAGACTCTCTTTTGTTTTATGCATGCCCCGCTCACCGCGCGCCGCCGCACCCTCGTTTTCGCTTATTCCCTGTCGCCGGCCTGTACCGAAACTCCTTAATGCTATTTTGTACATTTTGGCGCGAGTCTTCACGTTATATGCATCTATTCATTTCGCTTATGGTCCACAGAAGCCAATAGTAGCTCGTGCGTGGATACCTGTATCTATTTATGCTCTATCTTTCTCGTATAATCAGAAATTCCTATACATACCCTACATATTCCCTACATACGCCGGGATATTTATTCTTAATATGATTTCTCGAAGTTTTAGCAACATTTTGAACAAATTGGTATTAGAATTTCGAAATTTTTTTTCTTTCACCATCGCAAAGCTTTCTCTGTGAGGAAGCAAAAATGAAAAATTTATGGTCACCCGTTTTTTTTTTTTTTTTTTTTAATGATAAATTTCGTATCTTGGTGCGAATTTTTTTTTCTTTCCGTCAGATCGACACTTATTACTGTCCCAATTGCTTGGAGAATCTTCCCTCCACCGAAGTACGACTCAGGAAGCACAGGTGAAGATTTTTTGCGACATTCCCCTTCCTTAATCTCAAGCAACGACAATAATATCGTGGAGAATTCGACAATTTCCAGATGCTCGTACTGTTTTAACTGTCCGTGCTGCTTTCAAACGCTATCGACGCGTGCCGGACCGGCGCCTCTGAGGCCTCAGCCGGCAGTTGCCGGCGAAGATGTAAAACCGCCTAAAAAAGTTTACTATTTGTTTTGCGCTCTCTGTCGATGGACCTCGAGAGATGCGGGAATTCCCGATCAGTTTGTCGGTGAGTCGCGACTTTTGCTTCCCCTCGCGGGAAATTTTCTTATGGCAGGGAAAATGAAAAAAAATTGATTTTCAATAAGAATGAGCCAGAGATGTGCCCGAATCACATTGGAAAAAACACATATACCAAATATCTCCTCGCGAATATAATTTTATTAATTTTGGTTATTTATTCATACGGGAATTATCCCTTGGAATCATGCATAAGATAGCAGAAAAGAGCAATTAGTAATTACTGAGTAATAAAGATAATAATAAAGATAATAATAAATCTAGTAATAAAGCCGCATAGCGCATAGCAATTCACTACCAGGAAAATAACAGATCAACAAAAGCAATGTCAGAAAAGAAAAGAAAAAAAGATAATAATTTTTCTTGATTGATAAAGAAATAACATAGATTATAATAAATCTAATAGTAAAGCAGCATAGCGCATAAGCAATTCAATACCGGGTAAATAACTGAGCAACAGAGGCAATGTCAGCAAAAAAACGAATACCGCAGATCGACATTCGTTCTTGAAAGAGGAAATAGGAATAGAAAAAAAAATCGATCCGTGGATACTTATTCGACGTATCACTGAGCCCAATAGATATCGATCTATGCCGAAGTTCATCCGATCGGGATACGAAGAAGCTGATCAATAGCTCTGAGAGACCTGGACGGGGCCCTAAAATCGAAGCGGGCGACAGAATCAATACAATCAATCATGTTATTATGAATCTTATATAAATTTATCATATCCGTATCTTAAGGAGGTTTTCATTTTATTAATTTGCCATTACTCACCCTCAATTCTGTTTACAAGTATATTTCACAATCGGAACGGTGAAAAACTTTCTTCATGGGCAAATTATATCTATGAAGGTCTGATCTGTTGTTTAAGCGGTTCTTCGGGGAAATGTTACCGTTTTTTCACTCTTAAAATAATCTCCAATCATAGCTTCGAATGCTTCTCCCATAAGAGCCCATGTATAAGCGGCATATTTAATGTTTTTTTTTCTCCTCAACTATGCGGTCAAAAAATCTGAAATAATTACGGTGTATTCCCAGTGCCATTTGAGTTCCCTCAAATTTTAGAATCATTCTCACCGTTTTTCTCTGGGTTAAGAACCTCCTTGAGGGACTTGAGCGAACAGAGCCCGACGGCTCCGACAATTTTCGCGAGGATCCAACAAGTCTTTCCAAATTTTATGGAATTTCGAATATTTTTTTCAAAAATTTCTCTCAAGAAGCATAACGCGTGAAATTTTCGAGCTATCGGGCAAAAACTTTTCACGCAAATGGACTATTGTATTCTAAATTTATATGAAATTTGTGAATTTTTTTTCGAATAATCAGTACAGCCCCATTGTTGAGACTGGTTTATAAAATTTTTCTACCATCGAGTTGAAACTTTCGACATAAGTTGATTATCATCGAAAAATCGTAGAGCTCGATATATTTGTTAAAAAAAGAAAGATCAACATCGTGTGAAAAAAAAAAAATAATGACAATGAACGAGGATATTTTCAGCGACCTGCGCTTGGCCGGAGCAGGAAAATCCTCACGCCGAAAGGATCAATACGTTGATAGATCATCACAAGGTTCTCGCGTCCCGGGAACGACAGCAGCGAGAGCGTAAAAAGTTTCATCCGAAACGTTCGTACTTGCAATTTGTGAGTATTAAAAAAAAAAAAAAAAAAAAAAAAAGAAACAAAGAAAATGAAAAATCCACGTATTCCATGATCTTCGCGTGTATCTCCGCTCAACAGGAAAAATTCGGATTGACCTCAGCCATGGCCCGCAAACGAACGGGTCGTCCGCCCATCTCGGAGGACAAGTGGCAGACGTCCGACCAACCGGAGCCCTCGGTCGCTTCCGAGAACGTCGAAGATTTGCCGGAAGGAATTTTCACGGAAGCACTGGACATAACGAAAAGTACGAATGACTTTGAATCGTCATTGCGCGATGATAATTCGTTACGATTTACAATGGAGAATGAAAATTTTAGTCACAACGGTGGAGCAACGACTCAATCATCCGGAAATTCAGGCCGAGGGGATAAACGATTTGCGTCCGCAGCGCAAGAAATTTCTCGTCAAGAGCTCCCAGAGATGTCGCGCCTGCGAGCACAACGTCAGCAAACCCGAATATTGTCCGCAATCCATCAAATTCAAGATACAATTGGCAGCTTTGTGAGTCTCGATATGAAGCAACGATGATTTTACGATTAAAAGTTCCAAATATAAAATAAATAAAAAATTTTGCGTCGACTTCTTCTTTTTTTTTTTTTTTTTTTCTTTTTTCTCAGCTATCACATACCGGAAATTCGTATCGTCACGTGCGAGCCACTTCAGGTCGGTAAAACGAGCGAGCTGCTTCTCAAATTTTGCAATCCGACTCCGCATCAGACTCAGATAACGCTCTTTCCGCTTGACACGCCGACGATACCGACGACGATAGGCGCGTCCGGCGAAGTCGAAGAGCTCAAACGCGAGAACATGCAATTGGTAAGATCTCAAATAAAATCTCTTCGAAAGATTACTCATTCAGGGTATCCGATTTTTTTTTTTCTTTCGACGACCGAAAAATCATGACAATCAAGGTTTTATCAGGACCAAAATGACGATTTTTTCGTGACTTTTTGATTATTCACAACTGCATTAAGGATGTTCCTTTGTTATATAGATACAGTAGTGTAATCGACTTGAAATTTTTAAAGCCCATTAATGTTTATCCCCAAAACGTATGTGCCAAGATTCAATGAGATTAGGAGCCTCATGGTCGAGACATTAAATGTTTAAAAAAACATTATTGAACGTGTGTTCTTATGGCCACAGATGAAAGAAAGATTGCAATCGTTCTGTAATTCACGAACTTGAAATGCCAGCATCTTTAAAAAATTTTATGACCTAGTTCTATATATAATGACCGTGTACGAAAGCTCATCTTAATTAATTAAGAGCATTTTCGTTGAGTAATTAAATGTAAATTAATGAAAAATGCTTAAAAAAAGAGGCGAAGGCTGTCGATTTCAGACCGATGGTGCCGAACTCAACTTGTCGAATCAGGCTCCTTTTTCAGAATAAAATCCTGGAGTTTTTTTCCAGCGTCTTTTCATAGTAAATAGAATAAATGATAACTCATGAAATGTGCATTTATTAGCTCTCTCTACATTTTGGCAACGGAAAAAATAGAAACAATGAAAATTTGGCACTTTTTGTCCTTCAACCCGAAACGCTGCTCAAACTATACGTAATCGAGTAAAATTGTTCATAAATAATTTTCTAGGTAAGTAAATTCTCTACAAAAAAGTCTGCGACGACATATATCTAAAGTTAATAATTTATATGTGGAAGTTGTAAAAATAATTGAAAAAGAAAACCATTTCAAGTACGTGGCTTTATTTGAATTTAGTTGTGAATAAAGTTTTTTAGGCGTTAATGGCTTTCTCGTTGTGTCCAATTGACGTATGAATTTTTATGCATTTTTAATTCAACGCTAACGCGATGATATGTAATTTAACAACTAATGGATTAATATTCTGCGATTTCACGTAAAGTACACTTCCTCCTCACGCCACTTTTGGACACTTCCCACTCATCCGCTATTGACTTTTTATGTATGCTGTCGCGGACTTTAATAGAAAATTTAATTCTCTACAAAATTGTTCGTTTGCAATTTTCTCTATCTTGAATAGTTCGGACAGCGTTTTAGAGTTGAAGCTCGGAAAACGTGAAATTTGGATTTTTTATTTGCAACACAAACGTTAATATTTCAAAAACTTACAGGAGTATATTGCTATAATTTTTATACGTTATTAATGCCGTTTACTATCGAACGGCGTTGAAACGAAACCTCACAGTTCTAATTCTAATTTCGAGATCATAAATTGAACGGCCGAGATGAGTGAGGATTACCTGTGTATAAGTATAGGGACCCCTCTCGGACGACTCGTCCTGCAAACAGAGGTTAAACATTTTTTTGCACCCTGACATCAAAACCTCGGTTTTTTTTTTGAAAATATTAATTTATCATTGCAAAGCTATCTCTATGAGAAAGCGAAACGTATAAAGCGCCTAAACGTTAATAAAATAAAGAAAACAAGGGTGAAAAAAAACCAAGTTCTTCCAATATACTCATTTCTATTGAGTAACACCAGTACGCAAGGTATGAAAAATTTTCATATTCATTCAGTACACAAGAGGAACTCTCAAGTGTTATCAATTATTTTAAAAAACGCAAATCTTACCTGCGTTGCTCGAAAAAACGAAGCCAGCACAAAGTTCGTGCAAACTTCACTAATTATGACATAGTTACTCTTACCGGTAACTCTTTTAAAATATCTCTTGCACCGCTAAAGAGAATTATCATAGAAAAATAACGTTTTCTTCCAACAAGGATACCGCGCTCTTTAGCAATTATTCGCAACACAAGAAGTACTTATTAAAAAAAAAAAGGCTACTCTAAATCCGTAAATAGAATTGTCAGGTTCATTAGGAAAGTTTCATGAGATTTCATGCACATTTCAGATCGTTGGACTCCCTTTTATCGTGATAATGGAAACAAGAAACGATTATTGCTTCTTTTTTTTTTTTTTAAATAAATTTCAGGGTTGCGAATCGCCGAATCTGATGCCCCTGGCTGTTCGTCAAGCGTGCGTACTGGAAGATCCGATAACGATGAAAATCGTGACGAGCGCCGAAATGAGATTGCCGCACAGCTCGTTGATACTACCGCCGCGCGACGATACCGCGGAATACGACGATAATGCGGATTATCACAGTTTTCAGGACGATCCGAAACTCGTTGTATGGCGCAAGGGCAACAAAGCCGTGATACGGCTACACGTGACGCCGCATGAACCGGAAATTGACAAATCCGAAGAGCCCGTTCTCGTCGGTTTCGTTATGCAGCACGGTTACGTGAATACCATAGCGACTCTTGAGCACAAAACACCCCAAAAGCTTGATCTGAGAGTCAAGCTTTATCTGACGCTCGATAAAATCGGTGGACGTATCTGAGGAGCCTTCGAGAATCCCGAAATTTATCGGTATCGATCATTCAGCTCTTTTTTTTTTTTTTCTACAAGTATCCCCGCTGTATTTGGCATCGACGCCGTTACCTGGCACTTTGTTGATATAATTATTATATACCGCTTGCATAATCACGTTAATTCTTCGCTTTTTCATCTAAAAATCATTGAATCCATTGTATAAAATATTTAACAGATTTATTTTGCAAGATATCGACACCAATTTGTGATTGAATAAAGGATAATTCGATTAAAAATACAAATTTTCATTGTTTTTTTTTTGTTTTTTTTTTTTTTTTTTTCATATCTTTATTATTTTTTTCGTAAGGCAATGAACCATACAGAGGTGAAAAGTAATAGCTTATAGCCTGCGTCCACGACGACCTCCCTTCCTGCGAGTCGAGTCCGATGGAATCGGCGTTACGTCTTCTATACGACCGATTTTCATGCTCGAACGCGCAAGAGCGCGCAGCGCAGATTGGGCACCCGGTCCCGGGGTCTTCGTCTTGTTGCCTCCCGTTGCTCTGAGCTTAATGTGCAGAGCTGTGATACCCAGGGATTTGCACTTTTCCGCGACGTCCTTGGGGGAACGAAAAAATCACGAAATTTCGGGTCATTAAAAAGCTTTATTTTCATATTGATTCATTAATTTTGTAATATGTTGTAACGCATGTACTCTCTGTACACTGAGATATTGTACAGATTTAAGATACCATATCCCAAATTAAAAGAGCCATTTTCTTTTCCACGCGCATGAATGCCCCCGAGATTACGGTTTTTCAAATCTGGGTGCTGTGTGAGCGCGTGGATTCATGAAGGAGGAATTTTTTTTTTTTTTTGCGATAACGTACAAAAGAGCCATTTCGCGGTGCTTTGGCCAATCAGGTATTTTTTTTTATTCAGTTTTTCGAACAAAAATTCTTATAAATTTGTGGGATTTATGAATTAAATGTCAAGGAGGTTCGTGCGGTACGACTAGGGGAGTGCGGCAGGTCGTGTTTAAATTTTCAGCCATAAAAAGCTGAGCGATATTCAAGGGGGTAGGGAAATTATCCGAACCGTGCGCAGGGTGGCCACTTTTTTCGGAAAAAAAAAATTCCCTGACTTTTCTCTAACTTTTCCTGACCAAAGTTCTTATACTCTTCATTAGTTCTAGGAATCAATGTTCCCAATTTTTCATTTAATTTCAATGTAAATTCATGAGGAAATTCAACAATGTTAAGAAAAATTACATGAAAACACATCTAAATATATATATGTATTATATATATACATATTAGGGTGTTTCAAAAAAAAAAATTTGATTTTTCATGCTCCGACCCCTCAAAACTTGAGTTTTGATGGAAAATAAGATCCTCGAGGAGAGGAAGCTCTGTAGCTTAAGTGAAAGCCGCTGCTCATTGGACGTTTCTAATTATAACAGCCAATTAACGTCTATGACGAACTTTTTGAAAGGAAAAATTTGAGACCATGATGATTGTATTTCAAATAAAAAGAACCTTCAATGATTCAAAAGTCGTAAACGATATTACTGAACAGAACGTAGCTTTGGGCGCGGAATTTAATTCATTATTAACTAAGGATAGAGATCAAGCGCAATATATACTTTTAGTCGTTGACATCCACCGAGAGACGTATCCCACGTGTAAAAAGGCGTCGTTGGCATCAATCTTTACCGAAAATAAATAAATAAATGGCATTTTGCGTTTTTTTTTTTGCATAATGTCATAGCGGAGAAATCGTTAAAGGTGAATAAATTTGCTTACATAGGTACTATCTTCCCCGAGACTAATGATTTCCTATTTCAGCAAGACAGTAGAGCACGTATTTGAGTCAAGAAAAAAAATTTCACTAGATACGAATTGTTTATGACAATTAATAAACAATTTTAAATCGCAAAATTATTGTTATGATTAAAATCCATTAAAATTTTTATATAGAAAACGATGGTGTTAGACAAAGCTGTTCAACTTAAAATTGTTTAGAACTTTTTAATAAAAAATTAGAAATTAGGCATAAACAAAAATGTATTTAATGAAATTTTTTTTCTTAACTCGAAATACAATCCTCATGGTCTCAAATTTTTCCTTCCAAAAAATTCGTCATAGACGTTAATTGGCTGTTATAATTAGAAACGTCCAATGAGCAGCGGCTTCCGCTTAAGCTACAGAGCTCCCTCTTCGCGAGGATGTTTTTTTTCTATCAAAACTCAAGTTTTGAGGGCTGGGAGCATGAAAAATTCAAATTTTTTTTTTTTTCGAAACACCCCAATATATATATATTATTTTTTAAATGATTTGTTTCATTTAGCTTATCTTATATAGATTACTTCTTTTTTCATTTGTACTCACATCAGATTATTCAGGAAATACATAAATTGCCACGCATGTTGTTTTTTTTTTTTTTTTTTCAATAATAAAATGAGAAAAGTGAATTTTTGAATTTTCTTTCGAGCCATTTATTAGATGGTTGGTCATCTCTTTTTTTTCCCTGACCAATATTTAAATTTCCTGATATTTCTCTGATTCCCGGACCTTTTTTTTTTTCCCTGAGATTTCCCGGTTTTCCCTGACCGTGGCTACCATGACGTGGTAAGACTTCTCGATCGCACAATTATTATTTTTTTTATTCTCCGTATGATATAATCGAAAATCACATTGCGGACTGACGTTGCTATAAGAGCGGATCTTTGTCAATTTTCTTTCTTAAAAATCATGCAATAAAAAATTTCGAAGAAAAAATTACCAACCAACGTCGATAGACGGAAAATAAATTATAAAATTTTAACGCTACGGTATATCGGCGATCAAGAATCTCCTTGAAACCTTGCATTGCTCTACTTTCGATTGACTATTGTGAATTTTTTTTTTTTTTAAACGACGTTTCGACAATATATTTTAATTTTTAAAAAGCTGATGAGTCAAGATTCGATTGTAAACGAAGGCGAAGAACGGCAAACCCACCCGTTTAACATAGAATTTTCATTCTTTCCGTCTTCCAAATTAGATGCGCAAAATTTTACATAAATTCAGTAGCGATATAATCGTGACAATTTAAAGTGAAAATATTCTTCTATTTCATCGTCGATGGTTAAAAAAAAAAAATGTATAAATTCGTTTTTTGTAAAATCTTTGGAGAAAAATTGTTTACCTGGGCGGCCAGCATAGCGGCGTAGGGAGAAGCCTCGTCACGATCGGCCTTAACTTTCATGCCGCCGGTGACACGGGCGATGGTTTCTCTGAAACAAGCAATTTTTTTTCCCAACTTTACGCTCATCTCGACGAATCGGTCGCGCGAAGCAATGGGACAATGCTACGTTTCGATGATTAATTCATCATTGCGCGGTTACAGAATGAAAATGAAAGATGCAAGTGACGTTGCTCCGTAAAAGCTTAACTCTGCGCGGTCATACCGGGTCGATTTCGTCCCGAGCGAAATTTCACAACGAAATTTCTAGCGAACCGAAAAGTTGTCAGTGAAAGTTGCGATTCAAAAGTTTCGCATTTTTCACAAGGCTGCTAATGGCGTATTTAGGTATGTAAATAAATATTTAGATTCTCTGATTTTTTTTGTCCGATTATAAGAGGAAAAAAAAAAATTTCTTTGCAAAAATACAGTTTTCCCTAGAATGACCGAGAGAACTTTACAAGAAATTCGGCGTTTGATCGGATGTGCCACGCTTACACCGCGGCTCGCATTACTTTGAGATGGCCTTTAAGACTGCAAGACTGTACGGTACATTTTGAAAAATACGATGAAAACTGTGATTTCTCACAAGACTCGATGCTAAATGTATGAAATTACAAATGCCAATATATTTTTTCTGGTTCTCCGTAGACTTTTAAAAATTTAACCGAATCTTTTTCTTATCATAATCTACCGCTACACCAAATTTTATTAAATTCTTAACGGTAATTCTATAATCGACGGTACTACCTTAAGGTAGTTGTGCCGCAAAGAGCGTTTTCGATAGAATCGGCTGAAATTTGGAATACAGTTTTATTAACGTGAAATCTAGATGGACAAATTATTTCAGAATTTTTTTTCCCGTCTGGAACGCGAAATAATCGACCTCAAAGTTGGAACTTTTCACACGCGTTTCCCGTGTCAAGTATATGGAAATCGCATATATCGCTAATTTTAGTACGAAAACTGTTCTATATATTGTTACGAAGCTAGCATGGTAGAAGAATGTTTCAGGATTGAAAGCCCTAGAAAAAAATGGACGCGATTCACAGCGCCTAGCCGCGAGTAATGGAAAATTAATAAAATGAAAACGTGCTATATTGGGTAAAACAAATGCCGCACGCAACCTGCCCTGCGCTATACGTTCCCCTTGCCGCACCCACGTATAGGAGCACAACTACCTTAAGAATGTTTTTTAGTATGCCAGATCAGGTATACCAAAAAGATCCGTTGTTTTGTTACTTATAAAAAAAAATCACCAAAAATCACCGTTTTTTCAGGGCTCTACACCGGACGATCTTAAAAAAATCGCTGTTTCACATTCCGGAAGGATTCGAGAGTATTCATAAATTTTTTCAAAGCAATTTGACACGTTGAAAATTGTACGTGAACGTTTTCGACCCAGCATGACCATGGAAGCAGCGAAATTACAGTGTGACCGCGAATAATTTATTTGGGATCACATTGCGTCAAGCGATGTGCCCTCGAGAGGCAATTTTTCCAATAGTTCAGTGAGGACGTGCGAAAGGGCGGTCGAGCGTGTAAAGTACAAGGGATTCTTACCTGCCGGACAAGTCGGTGACGTGAACGAAGGTATCATTGAAACTGGCGAAAATGTGAGCAACGCCAAAGACAATTTCACCCTCGCGAACCTGAGGTCCCAGCGAGACCTGTACCTCCTCTTTCTGAACCTTTCCTCGTTTAGGTGCCATTTTGTCCTTGCTGAAAATTGTCAAAATTCGCGAGACGATTAGTCGCGATAATGTTAATTAACGCGAAACGACGAAAGAAAACACGATAACGACGAGTATGCGGGATTTTTTTTTTTTTTCTCTTTTTGGGAGAACCGTTTCGACAAAATGTTAGGTTAGATTGTACTTGATGACAGCGACCATTGGAAGACACATGAATCCATGGGTCAATTCGTCGTATCTCTATCCGCGAACATCGCATCAATTATAAATCGTATAATGTATTTTCCAACGTATTTTCACTGGCACGTACTCACGCAATATCGTTAAAACATTATTTTCGACAAGTTATCATTTTTTTCACGTAAAATACGACGATATTTTACCTACTCAAGACTCTTGTACGCAGCCCGTATGAAACAGGAAGTTGAAAAGAAAAAGGCACTTCCCGAGCGGATTTTTTCAAGCTCAGCCTCGATTCTTATGAAAACTTTTTCTTCCCCGTTATCAAAAGCTGAGATAATACATTTAACGTAAATTGAGCGCGGGATAAATTATTTATCAAACCAAACGAATTTGAAATTGATTTATTTATTAACAAATTATCTTTGATTAAACAATTGTAAATTTAAAATCTTCTCCTGACGGTGAGTCGGGGAAACTAGCGACAGTGCTGCCTCGTCGTTTACGACGGCACACGGCGTAATCTCAAAATAGGTTGAGTGTACGCAGGCGTGTGTGCGCATGTGTGGGTCACTCTCTCTTTCTCTTGTGTGCAGTGTGTGGGTGTGTGTCAGTGGTACGAGGCGTCGGCGTCCGTGTCGTTAGTGTCGCGTCCAGTGCACCGCCGTTTCGAAGGCCCGTTGACCCCCCCCTCGCGCTCTCACGTGTTATCTTTATCGCACTCATGCGTGTGCCCGCACACGATCTATCTATATGCCTCGAAGAGGTGGGTTACGCGAAGGTGGCGCTACCTGACGAGCTCAGTCGACTATCGTCCTCGTATCGAGGTGCAGGCCAAGCGCCAGTGGAGGTCCGCTCGCCATATTTGTTGTTGTCGCCGATGGGGTAGACTTTCGTGAAAAGAAAAATAAAGCTGGACAGTGCTCGCTTTAAACTTGAAAAAAAAACCCCTCCCCCTGACACAACAAAGAACATCGAGCCTTCGTTTACCATCGCTGATTACGTGCGTGAAAAAAAAAATCTCGTTTCTCGCTCTTAGCCCCGCAACGCCCGCCTTATTCTTCGCGCGACACACAACAACGATGACAAATTCAATGTTATATATCGCGACATAAGGGAAGAATAAATATATAAGTACGTAAAGTGGCGGGTTACAGCTCAGCTGGCCCGTTTTCATCGCGAGTGTTTGTTTGTTTGTTTGTGTCTTTGTGTGTGTGTCTGCGTGGGACTGTCGTTCCTGAATTTTATCGTGGACACTGAATACACGAGATATCGTCGCTTGTGAATAAGTGTACAGTAGGCTGGTGCAGTGAATCCTGTGTGAAAAGATCGCTCGAACGACAAGTTCGAGCTAGAAGGTAAGCGATCCAATTGAAGATGCATAATAACAACAATATCCACAATCACGATAATCATAATAGATGCGAAAAATGTCAAAATATTCCAGAACAAAAAAAGGAATAGAAAACAAAGAGAAAAATAAAATAAGTGTACCCAGGGACGTTGGGGGATTATGGTAGGGGAATTATTGATGGTGATGTTGCAGTTATAGGCAGGATTTCGGTTTGATATTATTCCTAACGTGGAGAATGAAATTATAGGACGAGAGAGGACGAGCGGTAGATCCGATGAGAGCCAATTGATATAAAAATTCTGTATGCGAGCTTTATAGCGAGAAGGATTCCGTGTTGATGTGTATTATGGTTGGAGGGGTCGTTGGACGTTCCTCCGTGAGTCTGTCGACCCCCCCCCCCCCCCAAAGGTCCTTTTGCTTATCTCTTCTTTATGCGGACGGCCCTGTGTGTATTTATATATGCATATATATCATATGCACACACTGTCATGCATATATATTTAAATATGCACGCATGTATACCTATAGATATCTTACTGTACGGCTATTCCTCACGTTGCCCATATGTTCTTTTGTCCAGCTCTCTCATTCTCTCTTTCTCTTTCTCTACATCTCTTCCCCTTCTCCTTCTTTCTCTCTCTCTCTCTCTCTCTGCCGATGAGTCCATCAAGTAGTGTACTATAGGTGTCCTCTCTTACACACGTATACCGCGCAGCATGCACTGTAAACCCGTATGGCCAACGAGCTTGCGCATTTCTGGTGCTGGTCACTGGCGCGACGATCGTTGGGGGGGGGGGGGGGGGGGGGGGGGGGGGGCTGAATCGCTTGAGCCTCTGGTACTTTGTTATATTTGATCGAGTATATTTATTTTTTTACTTGCTTTCACTTTGATAAAATAAATAAACACTTATCAGGCAAGTTTTACGCGCGAAGAAAAAATAATATCGATTAATTGTTAACGCAATATGGTTATCCCGATTGATAAATATCGTGAACCCAACAGACAGCGAGAAAACAAAGTTATGCTAAAATAAAAAATGCTTACCGCGAGTCAACGGTTTTTTCTTCTAGAAACCGTGAAAGTAATTTTAAAAAAACAAACAGTAACGTAACTCGGAAAAATGAAAAAAATAATAAACGTTGCATTAAGTGTTTTTTTTTCTATTTTTTTCTATTGAAAATACGGATCAGCTGTCGCAAGTATACGATTTTTTTTTTAATTTTGTTTTTCTTTTCACACAACACACACGTAGAGCGGATAAACGAACTAAACTTCCGCAGACAAAGACCCAGTTCTAACGTATTTCACGATCCAGTTCGTGGTGTATCGCTCGACTGTTGCTGGTATATGCGTGACTTGTTCATCGGACTCGTTATAGTTTTATGTATAGTAATATAAAATGCTCGTCGGTTATTTCGCAAAATCTCGTTCTGAAACCTTTTGTCGTTTCATTATTTTATTCGCGCTTCGTGAACAATGCCGAGGACCTTTTTCTATATATATATATAGGTATATATAGATATATAAGGCTTCGTTAAAAGCTCCAGATTTCTCTCTCGTTACTGGATGTTTTTTTTTCTCTGTACCTCGCAATCTGTAGGAAAAATCCGACGTATATGGGTAGTGTACCAGTCGAGGTGAAAGTCATTTGCATTATGTCATTGCGAGGCCAATCAGAGAGTGAAAGGGGCCCTCCCACGACACCCGTTATTACAGAAAGAGCTGATTTGAACGACTACGATTGTACATATCGATGGACTAATGCCCAAGGGGCGTAAGCGCCTTTTTTCGAAATTTTGGCGTTTGTACTGCCAGAAGGGCGTAAACGCTATATTTGACGGGTATAAGGGAAAGAGATTTCTACGGCCAAACGGGCGTAAGGGCCAGGGCGCTTACGCCCCTGTGGCAGTAATAACTCAAAGATATTGTGAAATCGGTCAAATCTTACTGCCAAAGAGGCGCTGGGTTGGGTTGGGTTGGGTTTGCATAATATTTATATACTAATTACAATTGTAATTAGTATTTAAAAAAAAAATAATAACAAATTACTATTGTAATTTGTAATTAGACTAATCAATTACCGAAAGTAATTAATTATGCCCAACACTGGAAGGGCGTGAGCAACAAACTTTTTTTCGGTGGCGATACGCCCCTCTGGCAGTAAGATTTGATCGATTTAACAATTTCTTCGAGTTTTACTGCCACAAGGATGTAAGCGAAAAACTTTCTTGCGGTGGAGATACGCCCCTCTGGCAGTAAGATTTGACTGATTCCGCAATTTCTTCAAATTCTTACTGCCATACAGGCGTAAGCGCCCGTATAGCTCTTACGCCCGTTTGGCTGTAGAAATCTCTTTCCCTTTACGCTTACGCCCTTTTGGCAGTAATCCACTTTCTGGCGCTTACGCCCCTTTGGCATTAGTCCATCGATATTATATCTAGATAAAAAAAAAAAGACGTCCGAACCAAACTCGAGGATTTATATATAGTTAATTGAATGGAGGGTTTGCATGAATCCGCTTTACAAAAACGAATTTTAGATTTCATAAACTCGAATGATGCCTTGACACAACTTTTTCCAATCATAATACATAGAAATAATGAAAATTAATTTTGACTATATTACATGAAGAATAGCGGCTGTTGTCTCGTGACGCTTTTAGTGGATAAAGACGCAATTAAATACATTGCAAATGATCATCTAATCTATCAAGTTGACGATGAGTAAAAAATATTCAGAAAAATTATTATTCTTTTTCATGAATTATAATATCTGATCTTTTTTTTTTACACATATGTTTTCTATGAATTGTTGACACGCTAATAATTGGAAAAAATTGAATTTGTCCGTGAAAAAAAAAATTTATTGCTTCAATTTTTTTTTCATGCGCACAATGAGATTGTTCCGATTTGTAGAATTTTCAATGATTCATATAAATTTCGTTGAATAATTCGTGTGCTTGATAAATTATGCGAATGAAACCAATTTTCGAGATTTTCAAAAAGATATATCTGCGAAACCAGTCGGTCCAATGATCTTGAAATTTTGCAAGGCTAATCCGTAGACTCTGGTATGTGAAATTAATATCGAAAATTCTCTCGCAATACTTTCTATTTTTCAACTTTGCGCGAAACATCCTTGACCTGCATTGTCGTGACAGAAACAGAGGAGATAACTTATCAGTTTGAAAGTTCGAAGATTAGTAATTGAATTCTACATTGCCTAAGGCCCCGTCCCTAATGATCCCACTTGTGATACAAAATGTAAAGTCAGCCAAAACTCAGATCTTACTTTTTTTTGTCTATGATGGCTTGTCTTCGAGTTTGCCGATGGTGCTTGAATTGCACGTGGGATGCGATAACATTGTGAAACGAGCGCTATGATACAAGTGATTCATAATTATATCCTCGATGACTCTATACGTGCGTCCGTGATCGTTGACAATGAGTTTATATTTGTTTCACAAGTGTTCGGTAACGATCAGAGTCAGTCCGGTGTCTCAATCGTTCGACCATGAAACGACAGATGCATTCAGAAATTTTTATTTTTCTTTCTTGCTTCTTGTTCCTCAAACGTATATGCTTTCTTTCCTCGTATTATTGAGTCAGCGATCCGTATTTTTTTTTCCTTTTCCAATATTTGTTTTTTCTTTCCCCCCACGTAATGGCAACACAAGTAACTCACGGTTGGGTACAAGGAATTGTTTTATTTTGCTTCATAAATGTATCAAGTATTGTTATTATTTATAGAAATTGATTTTATTTTCAAATTATGGACTTCCCGTTGACTATTGAGTCGAGTAAAAAAATCTTGACTCAGATATTGCGATTTAGTTGAAGTTGTGTACAATCCCTTTGTTGTTGAGATTTCCATAAAAAGAAAAAACAGAAAAACAACTCGAAAAGTTTTTTTCCAAATTTTGAAACACGTTTGAAAATAATGGATGAGATATTTTCTTCTTTTCTTTTTTTTGCTGTTGGCGCGTCAGATTATCTTGTTGAGAGGTTGCGACGAAACACTAACGCCATTTATTTTAAAAATTATACTCAGAAAAAATGAAATATTGTTGCAGTAATTTGATTTTTAATTGAGTTTGAATTTTACAATATCTTTATTTCCTTTCGAAAACAATCGTTTGGTTAACGGATGTTTAATCAAATATCTTCTTTGCCTTCATATAGAGAGAGCTTTGCGATGGTGGATAAAAAATTTCAAGATTTCAATGCTAATGAATTAAAAAATTTTCCAAAACGTCGGCTGTAGTTCCAAAAGGGACACTTCAATTTAAGTACATACGCAGATTTTGCATACGTAAAGAGGGAGTTAAAAAGAGATCACACTTGAACTTTCAGCCGCAGCAAATGTTTTTTTTTTTAATTTTAGTCATCATTTTTTGTGTTATGGTCAGTGCTGCAGTCCGGTCCCGCAGCGTTTTTGCCATTTTGGTTATTTATTACTTGAAAATCAATGAAATTAAGTTGCGATAGCTGTGGCTCGTTGTAGATGTATCCCACAATTCAACGCCTCATATTTAGAAGAAAATTTCTGGCATGCGTATGTGTTTGTACGAACCCTGCATAATTCAAACGTCTATATATTTCTAAAACTACTGAAGCAATCGTCAGCAAACTTTACATGAAACTTGAGCATGAGACCTCTTTTGTTCGTTAAAACTTTCGCCACAATCTATGAACGGGTATCCAATTTTGGATGAATTTTTCCAAAATATCTGCTATAGTTTGAAATTGCTGAAATTTTAGTTATAAAAATAATGCGTAAAAATTTGAAAGTTTCACATTGCTTCCTCGTCATTTTATCATGCTCACGAAGCTTCCCGCATGAGGAAGCCAAGATTAAAAAAAAACTC
The DNA here is from genome assembly GCA_963564615.1 of Rhorus exstirpatorius. NCBI lineage: Eukaryota > Metazoa > Arthropoda > Insecta > Hymenoptera > Ichneumonidae > Rhorus > Rhorus exstirpatorius. The sequence goes on from OY751315.1 coordinate 23,152,055, forward strand.
ACTTGCTCACAGAGGGAGCTTCGCGACCAAGATAAAACAATGAGGAATCAATGTGAAAATTTCGAATGTTTTTATTTGTTCGGATGTATCCGCGCCTAAGGTAAACGTCCCAATAGCCGGATGTGTATCAGTAACCGGACACCTCATGTTAAACTATATCTATATAGTAGTATATAGGTATAGTTTAACAGGTGTCCGGATACTGGTACAGCAGCCGGACACCTCCTACACTATTGGGGCGTTTACCTTAAGGACCTTTGGATAAAACGTGAGCACTGTATTCTTACTTGTTCCTCAATATTGTAGAAAGTACAATGATCCCTCTGGTCGAAAAATTCAAGTCCTTCGTTAGGGCTTCGTCGGATGTATCCCAAATTTTAGAGCGTAGGTATGCTGCAACATTAGGTTTTTGGAGCTTTTTTAGAATTCCTTTGAGCGCTGAATACCACTCAACTGGAGTCAATCGAAAGAGTTGCAAAATTATGCAACAAAGTTCAGGACCCCGAGTCGTAAACCCCCCGAACATGAAGGGCCTAAAATTTTAAATCGATATCACAGAATTAGGATATTCACGGCAGCAGTTAATGACGACGAATATTTTTGAATAAAGTGTTTATTATTTATCAGGGGGCAGTAAACGTGTTTCGAGCGCCGTGGGTTTCTTTCGGGAAGAACGGGGGGGGGGGGGGGGGGGGGTACGACGACGAAATTTGGATTTGACTCTCGATTTTCGTTGGATCCAGTATCGTGGATCGACAACGGTGAAGAGTTGAAGCGCGCGCGTGTGGTCCAGCATTAATTGCTGCCCATTCGTGTCGCGGATAGATCGTACGAGAATTTAAGCTGGCGGGCAATCTGGCTCGTTCCCCCGTGGTGGTGGGTGGAAGCGGCGGGGGTGGAACCGGTGCTGGGGGAGCTGGGGGCAACAACGGTGGGGCTAACGGTGCCGGGGGTACAGGAGCTCCCGGTCCTGGCGACGATGCCGCTGGACAGGTACGGCCGATCCTCGATTGGGTCGATCCCGGCGATAGATTCTCATTCGAGGATTCCGATCGCTTCGAGGAGGACTCATTGTGCAGCTGGAGCAGCGAGGCCGAGTCACTGATAAACAATTGGCGAGGATGGCGACGGCCACCTGCCGGATTCGGCACATCGAAAAAATCATCGGAAGGTAAGCTTGAGATTTCATTTGTTTTAATATTCATTTGATATTCATCGAAATAATAATAGGAACCATATAAAAATCTATAAAAATCATGATTCACCAAGATCTCAACTTCATTTTATGAATTGCCAGAACAAATTGTACCTACACTTTTGAAAAAATATCCTGAAAACTATCCGGTGGTTCGATTTTGTTTGCGAGAACGATCTCGAGTGGATGCGCAACATAGCGGCCGTTGCCGCAACTAACGAAACCAGAATCCACATTTCTGGTAAACAATGAAGACGTTTAATATTTTTTCATGGCTATAATTATAAGTATGCGTACAAAAGATCCCCCCACAACCAATTTACTTAGTTCCGGTAACAATAAAAATGTTTATATTACTGAACAAACATCTGTCCGTACTGAATTTTCATATAGTCGTGGTCCAGATTATCTCAATATCCAGATTTCTCTCAGTGCAATGGGATCGTGAAGTTAGTAACGTATCCGATCCGAGCATTTAGCAATTGAAACTGAGGATTATTCATTGAAAAATAGGACAAAGGCGCATTTTTTTTTCTTTCAGGAATTGGCCCGAATCAGTCATACCCCATATTTTTTCGCAAAGAATCCATCCAATATTGAGATAGGGATCGACAAAGGTCAGATGAATTTTTTTTTTTTTACGTAGAAATTCGCTTTACGGTCAAACGAAATCGCCCTCAGAGGCAGTAGGTAAAAAAAAAAGCGAGTAAGTAAGGATGGATGAGTAGAAAAACATTGAAGAACAAGATAGCGCTCGTGGCGGGGGAAGGGAAGAAGTCACGTCAACAATGTGGTAGACTATTCGATGTTGAGACGAAGAATGAACGAAAGAAAGCGTAACGTGTATACATGTGTGTATATGTATAGTGAAAAGCCTTTTGTTCACGAGGATGTTGCACGCACACACGAGTGACGCGAAAGGAGCCGGGTACTTGGGACACCAGTTAAGAGTGTGCGAAGACCGTGTCGTTTTCCTCTCACCAAGAAGACGATAGCGGCATCACCGTCGCGCTCCTTCTTGTTCCTTCTTCATCTCTTTCGTATATACTCTTCTTATTCCGCTTATTTATCATCGTCACTCGTTCTTTACCTTCGTCGTTTTCCCAAAAGCGACCCTGGCTTCTCGTTCATCCCCATTGCACACTGTATATATAATCCACATGTATATAAGTATGCACATACATCTATATCCGTATATATAACTCATATAGCAACTCTTACACACGCGCAGTGCAACATTACATCGTTGTCGGTACGATGCTTTGTCATTGCCAGGCACGCGAAGCTATTGTCCCATCCCGACGAGCATTTTATAACGATCATCGTCGTTGGGAGTCTCTTTTTCTCTTCTGACGTTTTTTTTCATCCGCGGGGTCCTGTGACTCTCACGCGGCTCATCTGAGCCCTCCCGCGTATTCGGCTATACATTTTCTCTCGGCGCTACATATAACGTCTACTCGTACTCGTTCTTATACTCTACTTCATCATCATCATCATCTTTTTCTTCTTTGCCTTCTTCGTCTTTTCATCCACGTTTTGTTCTCATCTGTGAACAGCGCGCCTCGTCAATCTTACGAGATACGTGCACGCGTGCTTGTATCCGTCGTAACGAGAGTGCGTATATATTATATATTTCAACGAAACCCCTTGACCCCGCTAGCAGATTTTGGCATCTTGCCATTAACTCCGATAGGTGTCTCTCATTCATGCGAGAAGTATATCCAATGTTCTCCCTATATGACGGATCGTATTTCGACTGACTTCTACTTTTATCATAATCCTGATCTCATTTCTCATGGCTCGCGTTTTTTACCGTTTCTACCGTAAGCTTTTGATCTGGTTCATATAGAGCTGGGCATACACGCTGCATTTAATTGCAGTTCTCTTAAGCCGACCCAGCATCACAAGGCGCAATTGAACACGCTCTGACTCTAAACGTCTCAATTCTGCCAGCCCGAATGCCACACAAAATATCATTTTGGTAAACGTGTTGTGGCGCAACTGAACACACGTGTTTCAGCTGAACGCACACGCCAAATGTTCAATGTATATCGTAAAGCAGAGTAGTTTTACCAAAACAGCTTCTGAGTACAAAAGTAGCAGTGCGGTCGCGGTAGAACAGTTCTGCTTTACCGTGCGCATGGCAAATATAGTTTGTATTTTGTTGGAAATTGGGTCTGTTTAGCCGAACTAAACGTTGAGCAGAAAGGCTCATCACAAATGGCGGCTTGTAATCACTGACTACTGTAGCCGCCATATTTGTGGTGAGCCTTTCTGCTCAACGTTTAGTTCGGCTAAACACACCCATTGAAAAGTGTTGAGTGTGCAACGGTGTTTGGTGGCGTCACAACGCGTTTATCAAATTAATATACATTGTGCAGAGGTTCGGGCGTGTTGATTTAAAACGGGATTAGGTGTGCGCCACGGAAGAGTTTCAATGTGTCCGACTGCTGATGTGGGAGCTTTTTTGATACGAAATTTCGTTTGTACAGTTGGTTTTTGTGTACATTTTATGCCTACTGTCATTAAAAGATAAAATTACGTTGTCTTGTACAATTTAACTCTGAAAAATGCACCTAAGCAGTTCAGTACACGAACCCCATTCATTGGTTCTCAAAAATGATAAACTTTACGTTTGAATAAACGTATTGCTCAAAAAAAATTTGAAACGTTTCAATGTATAAACGTATATCAGAGCTCGTACCACATCATACAGTGCTGCCCCTATGCAAGTATAATGATACAAGCGGTCATTCAAGTTTGATGCATTATCGCAACAAACTCTCGCTCGTTCCACTTCTCCCGCGCAGATATATACAGAGCCGGGAACCCTGTGGAATTCTTGACTCATCAGCGAGAGAATTCGTCATTCTTATTTATGACTTAATATATTATCCAGCCTCGTTGCTGAGCTTCGTCACTCTTTTGCACGAGTTATAACGCGGTAGAATTTTGAGAATATGTTATGAATTTCTATTAGAATTCGCCGAAATAGTACGCACGGCGAAATATGGTCTTCCATTCGTCACGACTCTCATATAGTCGTTACAGTGTCTCTGTAAACCTTTAATCTATGTTCTTTTTAACGAAGCTTTTTTTTCGTCTAATCAAAGGTTTCGTGTTCCGCGAACTCATTGAGAACTTTTTAATATTCTCTTGGAGGTTCTTTAATATTTCTCCGAGTTATGTGAAATGCATAATTATTAGGGCGGTTAAAAAAAAGGGCCTTTTTTTAGATTTCGCTCTTCTCCGAGATTCTTGTACTTTTTTTTTTACTAAAAATTAGCTCACGCGAAAGGGCCGGGCTGAGAAAAAATTTCGCGTGAGCTATTTTTTTAGTGAAAAAGTACAAGAATCTCGGAAAAGAGCGAAATCTAAAAAAAAGGCCCTTTTTTTGAACCGCCCTGATATCATGTATATTGTGACACGGTGTCACAAGCGAGGCCTAAGCCTCGCTAAAGTCCGTCGCCACACGTCCCAATATAAACGAAAAAAATGTAAAAATAGAATAAGTGGCGAAAAACCACGAAACACCGTCCTTTCTCGTCGCTCTTCTTTTACCTTACCTGGCGCCCCGTATCATGCCCTAGAATATCCTTAAAAATTCCCAATTGCCCTACACATTCGCCCTATATATTAATCCTGAAGAACCTGTGAACAACGAGAGCACTAAGAAAAACCAAGACGATTGCCGCTCACCATCATCAAGTATCAAGTACTGGACTATTAGTTCCACCTATGCCATAGAGGCCCTCGCACAAGAATACATTACCAACAAAACACGTACAGCTGTGAGGGCACGATCGGTATACATCGAGAGAATAATTATTCGAGGACACCAGGACGAGAGCCAGTGCCCAAAGGAAGCCCCCACTCTTCCCCTCTATGATCTTGTCGCCGAGTCGACTGTCACATGCCATTGATGGCAGCACCGTACGGTCTATCAATCATCGAAGGCGCTTGCGCCTGTGACGGCGACTTCGGTGATCCAATTAGATATCGATTATTGATCCTCCTATGACCCATATTCATATTGCCCGGGCTCTTGACCCTCCGAATCCCTCCGAAATTTCCCGAACTTTTCCTTCCCGAGCCGGCCCGGTGCATGAAGAAGACGGACGAGTTCGTCACTTCCACGAGAGCTATTTGAGTAGTCCCGGCGTTAAATTGTATCGAGTCATCCGTTAAACGAGAAATTATTGTATTGAGCGAAAGAGTGAGAATATCGAGCGATATCCGAAGCCACGAGGATCGAGCAAATAATCGAGTCGAGATTATCGGGAAGTGATTCATCGCTTGAGTGAGTTCGTTCCAATTACCCTTCTCTGTATTTCATTTGCTCTTGCGATTATTTAATAGTAATCGAGAGAAATATTTATTATTCTTTGTGATAAAACGTGGTCGGCCATTTTGGCCACGTGGAAAATTACCTTTTGATATTGCGTAAAATCGTGCGTGTGGCGACGTAGCGCGGTCCCATCCTTTCGGGGTAATATTTTCCGTTATTTTTCTTTGTAATTAACTTTTTTTTGAGTTCGATTGATATCATTTTCTTTATCGATAACCCGAGACGGGTAATAACTAATAAGAAGCCCGCGAGCCCGAAAATTCACACCCTGAGATTCCCCGATATTCCCCTATAATTAATTATTTCGAGTCAATTTGTCTTTTCTTTCTTTTTTTTTTATTTTGTTGCACGTGTTTTTTTTCCTTTTGTATTATTATTTGTATTTTTTTTCCTGTATTCTCTTCACTTTTGTTCTTTTTTTTCTTTATAAATCAATGTTGCCCTTGTCTTTTCATAATTCGCCTTTTTGCCATTTATTCCCCTCGTAGCCCGGATTCGTCCGGTTATCGTCCGGCCGAATCGAGAAAGGCCGTGACAATATATGGGGTACTCCATAGAAAGTGGGACGATTTTTCTCTTTCACCTAGAATTTAAGCTCTTCTTTTTATCATCCGAATGACTGCAAACATTTTTTTTTTGACTAATGGTTTTCAAAAAAAGAGCGGAAAAAATAAGGACACAGAACTTTGCCTCACTTTTGGTATTGGCTTATTATATATATATTTTTTTTTTCATCACAAGACTCTTATAAAATAAAGGCCTTACTTGTTTGGGAATGGCCAATTTTTTTGGTAGAAGCAACTGCTGCACTTTTGTTTCCGATGATTTATTGCCGAGTTACGGAGGGAATAAAATAATCAATTTCACTAAACTCAGAAAACACGGAATGTCCTAGCGGTAATATTGATAATTGCGGGCCCTCAAATGATAGAATTCTCGTAACACGATGAAATATAGAAAGTAAATTCCGGATAGGTGTCAAATGCGCTGATCACCGGCAAAAAAAATTGTCCTGCTTCTCGTGACAAACCATAAATATGTATGATCGAAGCGAAAAGAGTTTCGAAAAAGAGAGAAATCCGTCAGAGTGGATAGTGCAGGGGAGGGGGGGGGGCAGATTAAAACGAAAATAACGAAAGCGAAAGGTCGATTCTGAGTTGATGGAGCGAGGACGATGATAATTTTAGGTCTGTCGTTAAGAGTTCACGAAGCTGTGGACAAGAGAAGAAATAAGAATGAAAGAGAGAACGAGAGAGAAAGAGAGAGAGAGAGAGAGTGCAAGAGCAGGTTGTAGTAGATTTAACAAAAAGAAGCCCCCAGCGACGACGTCGAAGAAGACATAAATAGAGACACGATAGTGAGATTTAGCAATGCACACGGTATATGAAACGTATTTGTATATACCTATATAACGGATATGTATGGCAAGGAAATAAGGGTTGCCAGCTCTAGAAAGTCTCGCGGAAGGGCTGGGGAGAGGGGCAGGAGAAACGGGAGGAAAATTATATGGAATGGAAGAGATTCGTGGAGAATGAGAGAAATGAAGAGATGCCGCGGGTTAGATGACTATATATGCGGACGACGACCATGATAAGATACCTATACATGGTGTTTGATATAACTTGCGAAATAGAAGGATCGTCGGAGAAGTAGGAACCGGGGAAAAGATGCAGAGAGGGAGAGGGAGAGAGAAAGTACATAAATAAACAAGTCTTATAAGGTATGAGAGAGAATGGTAGATTGAAATCTTCGTGAGCGCGTTGAACAAAGGAATGGAACGGTGCGGTGGGTGTAGAGACTGCACGAAGAATGGTGGTCGGACTGTTGTAAACGTCGAGGAAACCCTCTCGGTTCTCATTCTTTCTTCGAAATGAAAGTGGAATTGCCACCACCGGGGATCGATATTTACATACAAAAATTGTCAACCCTCCGCTGGATACGCATATTCATTAAAATCTTGGTGCGTCGGCTTTTAGTTCAGGAAACGGGTCGCAAAAATAGGTTCATAATGCATATCGTATCAATCTTGGAAAATTGTTTTTCCCAAGTATCTCGTGAACGGTTCATTCTACGGCAAAAACGGATATAATATTTTTAAGAGAAAACAAAGTTCCCTACCTTTTTTGTTACAAACTTTTTTCGGTAAAATGCATATTTTTCGAGTTACAACGTGTCAAAATTTCGTGATGATGGTTTTTATGAAAAATATCGTTAACGGTTGATCAAAAGTTAAAATTGTTATTATGAAACTTGTAGAACGTAAAAATCTCTAAAAATTATGTAGAATAGTTTTTCTTGGAGAATTGATGGTTTAGGAGTTAGAGCGTGTTAAACGCTAAATCAACAGGTAATTGCCAAGAATACTTCATCACATTAGCTTGTATCAATATAGTGGATAATTTTCTCATATCGAATATTATTATACGAAACATTTAAATGCGAGCCATGCAGGTATTTTTTCAACCTAGCCTGTCTTGTCTCCTAGCAGAGATCTGAGCGACTCTTTTCAATATAACCATGCAAGGTTCATTAACAATAGTGCCGCGTATTCTCGAACACCTGTTCCTTTTATAATAATAAGATAAGCCGTGGAAGATGCAGAAACATTGATTGTAAATATATTCATCGAGATGTCATCTCGATTCGATTCGGTTGTCGTTGTCGGCGAGGATATCGATCTCCTCGTTTTATTGAACAGACTGGCGAATCAATATACTAACGTCTTCTTTCGAAAACCAGGAAAAAGATGTATTTTCCTGCACGGAAAAAAATACTTTGCTTGTATTTACATCTGGACGCAAGTAAAATTACTGTTGCTGGAATAACACCATTATCAGTTGACATAACACTAATTCTCTGTTAAAATTAGTTCACATAAAGTGAAATTTATTCATTTTTTGCAGTTAATGCAATATAATTGTAAACTTTACATGCTATGTAAGTCTGTGTAATGCTATGTAAGTCTATGTAATGCTATGTAAGTCTATGTAATGCTATGTAAATCTGCGTTCGGAGTAAAATTTACCGGTTTTGGAGTCTATTTTACTTTTTTTCCCCCGTGTGAACGATTATATGCGCCCCATTGCCTCAAGTATGGCGGAGCTAGTATCGAGCCAAGTTATTCTTTCTTCACGCCTTCAGCGGTTGCGATACAACATCAGCAGCGTACAATGCGTGGGAAAAGCAAAATTTTTGTCAACATTGGAGAAGAATGAGGACCTGCTAATAGCTGTTAAGTTATTCAAAGAAGAAAAAATAGACCCAAAAATGATTGCTGACGACGGAGAACTTTTTCTTTTTCTTTTTTTTTTCCATTGCGTTAAGCAGAGTTTAAGCATCAAAAAATTCAATCAACTTACTCCGGTTTAAATGCTTTGGTCAAACGTCAACGAAATTGAAATTTAACCTGTCAGCTCTACCACCAACAAAAAATGCGGCACGTCTCCATTTTTTTCGGACTTATGAGCAGGTCCAGACTTGGCTTGGAATTCACCAAAAGCCACAGGAATGGGGTTGTAAAAGGACCACTTTTGGACTTCAAACCGTCCCGAGTATGATACCGGGTGTCCGTAAAGTTGATTAGTATAAGTCTCTTGGGGTGCCATCTGTTAACGATGGGTCAAAGAATCAGGACAATACCTGACTGAATCTCTATCATCGAATGTTCCATTCAGTGCAATGAATAACAACGGAAAACAGTACGGAAATTCCCTTCTAAGTTTGGACAGCATCACACTTTATTTGAAAATACTGTGAGAAAGTTAGGAACGTTCACTTGACCAAATGGTTTAAGAATGCCTAAAATATATTTTGCTCTGAAATTTTCACGAAATCATTTTTTTCGAGTTTGGTCGCAAAATGGCGAACCAAAGGTTATTAAGTATTGGATGATCACGAGGCTAAAACTGGAAGACCTGCTACCGTGTCAACATCAGAAAATATCGAACGTATCAGACATGATTTTGAAGAGCAGCCATCAACATATCGACCCGAAAGGCCGCAAAGCAGCTCACTATCGCAAAATCGACTCTGCATGAGATCCTGAAGAAACAGTTGGACATGATTCCTTACAAAATCCAATCACAGCAGCCTTTGAATGAGAATCATTTCCAACAAAGACTTGGCTTCGCTAATAAAATTACTGGAGAGGTAGAAAGCGGCGTGATTGATCCGAAAAAGATTTGGTTTACAGACAAAAGCCATTTTCACTTGAATGGCTATGTGAATAAACAAAAATTTAGGTATTGGGGCATAGAAAATCCGTATGTGGCAGTCGCGCATCTTTTTCACCCACAAAAATTAACAGTAATGGTGTTCCATCAGCTTGTTTGGCATAATTGGATCTTTCTTTCTCACTGAAACATAGTCAATACGAGCAATTGCCAAGAGAGAATTTTGAAGAGATTCTTCGCCGTAATCCGACGCATACGGATGTTTAATGGGTACTATTACCAACAGGATGGCGCGCGTTCACATCGCACGGCAAACGTTCAGAGTGTTTTGTGCGCGCATTGTTGGTCTGAATGCCGAAAAGTTCACCGGACACAGAATTGACTGGAGCCCTTTGTACTCCAGACTCAAATGTGTGTGATTTTTCCCTATGGGGTTGTACTAAAGATAATGTGTATAAGAACCCGATTAGAGAGATCTGGAATATCTCCAAGAAGTGATCACTGAAGTGATAACATCCATTTCTGACGGCATATCCGGCAGAGAAGCTGTGAGGTGTTCATAACCTCATCGTAACTGGAAGCAAACACCTCGAAAACCTATTGCATTAAACTTGAACGTATACTGAATGAGTCGATACTTATACGTTTACATCACCTCGTTTGGTTGGATTGTTGTTAATTTTAAAAGTTGCTTACCTACTTTCTGGACATCTGGTATCTCTCGCTCCTACAAGTTTACTTCATTTAATATCTTGTATATGCAAGAAAAGTTTTGGAGCTGCTAGTGGATGTAGCAAAGCCGGTCTGACATGGCTTCATAATCTGCTCTAACTGCGGTGGACAAACGTGCGAAAACCAACCAGACCTGCTGGATTTTTCCGAAGACAACGGCAACGATTTGGACAACGAAGAAAGGGAAGAAATGCATGGACTTATTTCTGATGAAGAGCGTTTGGGGAAATAGTAGACAGAGAAACGAAAAAAAAAAATCAGCCATCATCTTCGAAGCAAATAACGGGGAATAACTTCGCTCACACTGAAAAAAAATATGGATAAAATTGACTTTCTTGATAAACAAATTTCAACGTTTCAATACAACGAAATAAATATTTCATTTGATCGATTTCCGTGCCCCAAAACACCGTCCATTGATATTCAATAGTCCTCGCTCACATTATCGCGCGCCTAACTTTTACAGCTCCTAAACTATAAATTCTGCAAGAAAAAGTTTGGTACATATATTTTAGAGGATTCTACGTTCTACAAATTTTTTAATAACCATTTTAACGATTTGATCAACCGTAACAAGATTTTTCATAAAGACCATTCTCAAGAAATTTCGGAGGGCTGTAACTCGAAAAATATGTGTTTTATCAAAAAAAAAGTTCAGGCAAAAAAGGTAGGAAATTTTGTTTTCTATCAAAAAGGTCATATCCTTTTTTGCCGGAGGATGCACCGTTTACGAGATATTTGAGAAAAACAATTTTCCAAGATGGCGGCTGAAGCACACCCCCCTCCCTCAGTCACGCCATTTTGTATTTACACTCAGGGGCACCCCTTAATCATTCAAAAAAAAAAAAATCGTGCCCGTAGAATTATGCAGAAAAAAGTACCTGTTTCCTGGACTATTTTGCCTCGTCCGCTTTTCTCATATTTTCTCAACGCACCCTGGCAAAATTCTTCCACGTTCCATCACGAATACTTTATTACTTTCTTTAATTCTCCTTATCCGTGACGAGAGCATAATAATGCGCCTTATAAAATTTTTGTACGTTGTATGTCCGACGCTTCAATTTGTATTGTACGAAAAACAGTGTTGATTGTAGAAAATATTATTGGGCAGTCGAATTTTTTAACGGATCTTTCTGCATCCTCAACGATGATCTTGAGACATATTTGGAGTTCAACTATTGTCTTTCGAATAGATGACGAACGATTGTAAGCTACGTATCGTAGATACGATCCATATACCTGTGTGCCATGTGGCATGTAGCTCTATGTGCCTTGGAGTCGACGCCGAGATCCATGTCTCTCTCCCTCGTTCTCTTCCTCTCTCTCTATTCCCCTACCTCTACTAAGGAACGGCTTTTGCTTCGAGTCCTCGTGATAGTCGGAGGCTGCGCGCTTTACGTCGTGAAAACGTGCCTGGGTCCTTGATCCAGGCCCATGGGGGAGAGAGAGAAACGCCGTGCGATGGAAAAAAAAAAACAACAAAGTCGAAACAAAGGGAAAGAGCAGACTGCAGCAGCCAGCCATGTGTTGCCATTCTGGTCTGACTTTGCATGGCATCCTCGATCACGTTATTTAGTTTCGTGTATGTGAATTCAGGCCAGCACCTTGATCACTGTCATGTTTTTCTCCGTAACAATCGGTCTACGCCTCTCTTTCTCTCTCTTTATTCGATATTTTCTATCCTTTCTCAGTGGTTCTCTTTCGTTAGCCTTTCCACCCCCTTACAGTCATTACGAAGGTCACGCAAGCGCGCTTTCCACTACATGTATCTTAACCACGCGGGAATCTGTCTTGCGGCAGCGATATCTATGCACACAAATGTATCCTGCTCGTAGATAATGCAGCGAATCGTGTAATAAAGAGCAACTTGGTTCTTCTGTGTATAATTAAAAAGTCGGTGGCTTGTTAACGGGGGGGAGCTCGTCGATTCATCATTATCACTGGTTTTATGAACGAAGCGAAAGTATGACGCATTCGAACGTTATAATAGCTGGAAAAAAGCAAAGATATAAGAGACCCTCAGCCATGAGTATAGAGAGCATTCAAGCCTCGAAGTGAGTTAAGGATGTATGAGCACTAGGCCTTTTATCAGATGGCGACTCTGATTTTTTATATTTTGCACTTGGACGCAACAACTTTGTGATTTAAAAATTTGAAGGTTCGCCAACGACCGTTTAAAACGGACAATTATCTTAGAAGTTCGATAATTTAACATCGGTTGCCGATATGCCGAATGTCACACAGCACCATCATCATTCGAATTAACATATTTACAGGTCAGATAAAAGCGATTTTAAAGGCGGTACATGTTCATTGAATGCTCCCGATTAGAATGATCACAAAAAAAAAGGCAGGTCAATGACTAAATTAATGTAAGCACGGTTAGTGCGTGCCCGTGCATCTCGGCGTCGACTTTTCAGACTTAACCTTAAGCTCATTTCCGCGGAATATTTCCTTCTGTTTTTTCTCCCGAACTGGTGTATCCTCGAAAACTGACTTCTTCCCGTTGTTTCTAATCGGCTGATTCTTGCATCGAGGTTATTTCATCTCACGTTCCTCGACGTGATTTTTCATTTCATTGGTTCAAAGCTCGGAAATATTTGCGGTATGTAACATATCGCATAAAGATTTAACGCTTGTATAATGTATAGAGGCCGTATTTCTCCTAAAATCCGGGGTAAAAACAACGTTTCTCGTTGTTGTCCAATGCATAAGGGATATATGGCCAATGAGATGAAACGAGAGTGCGATACGAACTCGTAACGAGGCAGCGTTCGCGACAGCCAGGTCGTCAGCGGGGTAGAAGAGCCCGAAACTAGTCAGAATTTGAGGGAGGAAAGGAGAGAGAGAGATACGTCTATATATGTATATATATTGAGGGTTCAGCGTTGCTTCGGAGTTAGCATCAGGGCCGCCTACCAGGGGTGAGTGCGCGCTAAAGCGCCTATGAAAACTGGGGATAGAGCAATGGCGTCGTTGAGGGTGAGAGGGGTCGTGTGTTCCGGGCCTCGGGTCGATGCTACCCGTTATGCGTGTATGTATAAAAACTACAGTAGAAGTTCCCTTATCACAAAATGTGCGTCGATTTTCCTCGAGGATTTTCCTCGTACATTGAAGGACAAATTGGGCTTGTATTAGCTACGGGGGTGTCTATTCTACTCTACTATATATCGCGTACATACAGCAGAGTCCCACATAACTTGGTGGCTTCCTCGAGCAAAAATTTAGTCGAACGAGTACCAGGCCGTTTGCAATTGCTTCCTTATGGCCCGGGCTTTAGGTCCATGGTTTTTCTCCCAATATCACAAATGTATCCTTAATATAAACTTCTAATTGTGAAAAATCACCCTAAGAGCCCGTCGGACTCGCTGCAAAATCTACTGTACTGAAATTTATGTCTGGTTATATAATGACAATTCACGCACAGATGAAATACACTAATTTTCATGATTATATCCTCGAAAATTGAAATACGGTTGCAAGATGCGCAGACTCTACATGTTTAAGGGATTTTCGTATTTCATTAGTGCAGGAAGAACGTTTGTTCAAATCTCGTAAGTTCACTGCATTGATAACCTTTTGCAATTGGAAATAACGAAAACCAACGAGGTACGGGTCTCTCGTTGTTTGGCAACAAAAAAGTTCGAATATCAATTTCTCGAGTGTTGTTGGGGGGGATAAGGCAAATGAAACAGGGGAGAGAGAGAGAGAAAAAGGACATGGAAAGGACTATGGTAGGAGGAGTATCGAAAATTTTGTCCCTTGGTTCGGCTTTAGATCTCATCGAAAACGGTTCTTCCCAACCTAAACTAGTCTGAGGATTTTTCTGTACTCTGCTATCCCTCTGCATTTACTTTATTAATTCACAAGATTCGTTGTTGGACGATTCGACAAGGCTATATCGCCTGATCACGAGAGTCCCTTCGAATTTAACCCTTTGGCTCTCTCTGCCGTTGCTAACGAGCCTTCTGTTTCCAACCGTAGATTTATACTCTCTTATATTATCATCGATTGTGATCATTTACTGTCTGATAATGTGTCGTAAATTTAATTAAAAGCCCCACTGCGTCGAGCCAACAACCAGCGAGTGGTATCGGTACTACAGAGATAGCAGAGTCCACGACATATAATCTCTGTGGCTATGTACGGTGTATTACACGTAAGGTGTGTGTGTGTGTGTGTGTGTGTATAAATGGGTATTATTTGTACACAACGTGCAGTGGAGAGTCCACCAGAGTGGCATTGCATTGCAATTCTCGAGGCCAGCAACAGCGTATGGTAACTGTATACGGGAGAGCGCGGCCTTGGCTAGCGACCTTAATCCTTTCCCCCGACCTCGTTCCTTGCGCGCGCACAAACACACGCGAACACACACATACACGTACACGCGCACGCACACACTCGCGCGTGCGTTCAAGGCATCATCGAAAGTTTCGCATTCAGGATGAACCACTGTACAATCGTATTGTCAAATTTTTTTTAAAACTTATATCGTTGGTTGGTTCGTAGTCCCCAGAAATTATTGATCTTTCTTGTGTCCAGTTGATACCTTACAAGCATCTTTGTCTGAGAAGGACTAGGTCAGGTCACGGAGCAATGCCAAGAGAACTAAAGCTGTGAGTTCGGAGATAAGTTAGCGTTAAAATGTCTTCTGATATGAAATACAAATTACGATGTAAATTCGAAACATTATAAAGATTTCATACACCATTAAGAACTATGCAGGTTTACTGAATGTTTCAAAAAGATATTTTCGTTAGTTCAACATAAGCAGAGCCTATTGCAAAGATTTTAAATGCCGTTACCAATCGAAATTAAACGTTAGACTAACGCTTGTACGCAGTGCATAATTATACATATTTAGTATTCGTCAACTTTTTTCGAAATGTTCTTACATGGTGACATGATTTTCTGTGCGCAAGTGAATGTCCGGATACTGATTCGGGAACCGTCTGATACGACCCTTTAAGATATAATATTTGCGGAACGATGTGGCATAAACCTGGAGTGTTGGAGAACAGAGAGTGTGGTTTGAGATGGATAGCAGGTAAGAGATTCTGGCGAATTGCCAAAGCGTTGATTCGTGAGATTTCCTTTATATTATGTAGTTCATGAAACAAGAAGAGCGAAAAGCTTACTTGCCTATTTGCTTCATGGAGAAGGTAGAAAAGTGAGAGGATTGAACATCAGCGATCATGGCGTTGGGTATCAGTACTGAATCAAAAGCTATGAGCTCGACTAAAATAGAGACATACTGTCGTTTGCTAGTGGATCGTGTGTATTATACTTTTTATAAAATAAGGAAATTATTGTCTTGAGCTCTTATTCTTGTTTTATCACGCATTAACGCGGATTCTCCGCTTCTAAAGGATTCGTAGTATGCTAACGTCTCTCCATGATTTTACAAGAAAAAATTTAAAAACCCTTGGCCATACCTGTAAGTGTAAGGGAGGGTATCTGCCCAGTCGAAAGTGTCACAACTGACCACAAGGGACGTTGCTTTGCTTCGTGCGCGGAGTGAATACCATCAGCTCTCGAGCCTCATAATAGCCATTGTACGAGGTTTCTGCGCGAGTGGAACAATAGGTATAAGGACGATGGCGAGTTGGATCAGATCAGTTCAGCGAATAATGGGGATCAGTTCTGCGGAATAATAGAGATAAGGATGATGGGGGGATAGATTAGATCAGCGATTTGGAGCTAGACGAGGGTCGGAAGCTCATTAATCAACTCTTTCGCAATAAGTTCTTTGCCCAGATTTATTTTTTCATGATTCGTCATAGATATGTAGAAGGGATATTTGATAAAGGGAGAAAGTTCGGATGGCCCGGTGTATGTTAGAAAACCCAAAAGACTCATTTTATTTAATACATAGATATCGCTTAGAAAAATATAAAATGCATACTCGAGGGACCTTTCTCGTGCCAGGTCTCGCCAACGACTCATCCCTGCCTTGGTCCATCAATCGCTTCGACACCCTTTGCTCACATTTTACACACGCACTCTTTCTCTCTCGGCACCCTTTGTTTGAATTCCGCTCGCTCGCATCGAACAGAGACAAAGGCCCAGAACACGAACGAGGGAAAAACCCAGGCATTTTCTTGGGAACTGCCGTCTCGATACATTTCGTCACTACAGATATGCAAATTACATGGACAATGAGAAAAGCTTGATGCAAGAAAGAGTGTTATGATACAACTAGCAAAAAATGGTTAATGTCGAATAGAGTATTGGGGAGAAGGCTTGAGGAAGAGGGCGATGGGATAAAAGAACAAATCGTACAAATCGTTGTAGGGCTACAGCATGACGTTAAATTTCATGCCATGTAGTAACTATACACATTCGTCGAGAGACACACGCATATACCTACGCAATTCCGTTTGGATTCGTTTTAATTTCATCTCCCCTATCATGCAGGTTTTACTCTCTATAATTTGTCTCGTTTGCCCTCTCGTCAACTCTTGTGGTAACAATAATTGGGAAATGGCACAGGAGCTTTCGACGTTGACGAGACCGGTCGACCATTGAACCTGCGACATCATTAAGGAAGTCTTACAGTCGGAGCCAAACGATGGCAATTTTCCCAAATTTTTTTGCGACGTTTATTCGACCAAGATGAATGTACCGTTCAAATTTCATGAGGTTTGACCATGTGGATTCGGAGGAAATAAATTATAAAAATACGTTCTTATACATAGGCTTTTATGGAGTAAACAACAAGTTCGGACTTTATGACACTTTTTGTAATAAAAGAACGGTGGAACTTTTTTAAAAAAACTTGTCATATGGTGAATTGTATTTTCACAAATGTTTCGAAAAAAGAAACATACTTATCACCATCCCGTTTCTACGAATCAGAGGGAAAAATTGGTTTGTGGGCGCATGACGCTCGGGATCTCGTGATGCTGACCTCTCTTGCGCACGCCAACCGCCCGGCAACCCGCGCGCCATGCGACCGCTCCGCGCAGCTGTTGATCTGTAGAACCTCCTCAATATATGAATGAATGGAAATAATAACTTTCTATCCTCTCTTATCTTTCCATACGCGAAATTTCATTGATGTACATTTCAATCGGGTTCTTCCTTTTTATCTACGTTTATCCTTTTTGTATTTATCATAAAATTCATAATATTTACACTCGTTTTATGAACCTAACCTGTATATTCTGCAGTGTCGATTCCCTTGCGGTCTGGAGCTTACAAGCGTTAGGAATATAATGTGCACCTAGGTTGCTTATTCGTTGTCTTCTTTTTGTGGTCATTGTCCTGCTCGGCCATCGGCCTCGACGAAGGGTCTCCCTCGCCATACTCGCGTGCCTATTACCTTGCCCTCACAGACACACACACACACACACACACACACACCTACAAATACACTTTGAAACTGTCTATAGAGAACAATGGAAACCGGGAGCTCTACGTAATTACCGGATAGTTTGCCCGCTCAGCCTGACGAGGGCTCGTATCTTCTTCGCTTGTCTCTCGGTCTCGATCCCCGCTTGCCCCTATATTCTACCGTGCTCGAGCTTTTTATTGTGGAATATGACTCGTGTACATGCGATACCACGAGAATACTCCAAATGGCTGCACGACATGATTCAAAATAAATGAACTCATCGTCTGATGCACAAAACGTATTGAGCTTCCTTTACCTCTCGATCGTTCGAGAATTCAATCCATTCTTGTATTTTTCATTAATCGTGGACTCTAAATGCACGTGATACAAGAGCGAGATGAACAAATTAGTATCTAAACTTTTGGATGTGTACATAGTGAGATGAAATTTTACGAAACTTTTCCCATTGTCTTTCGAGAAAATGGCGCCGTAAGGAATTATTATTCACTTACCAAGATCTAATTGTTCCGCGACCACACCAGTGGGCACCACTCGAACTGGCCAAAGTGCCTGTGTAATGTAACGCTTTTGGCTATATACATATTGTAGCAGGGGCGAGAAGTGTGCAACCCCGGGTTGCATTGCTACCGGTCTATAAGATGCCAAGGAGCTTTCAGACGAGAAGAGTTCACTAGCGAACAAGAAAAGACGTTACTACATCCCCGGGCAATAGAGAAAGAGTGAGTGTGAGAGAGAGAGAGAGAGAGAGAGAGAGAGAGAGAGAGAGAGAGAGAGAGAGAGAGAGAGGGAGAGAGGAGTGGGAGAGAGACGCTTTAACTATTCCCAACTGTGCACACCCTCGTAACATCGTCTCAGGCTATGCGGAACACAAATTTTCTTAACGCAAACAAACTACTTGATAGCATGGCCGTTGTTGTTGAGCGAGGGACCTTCCAGCGAGAGCTTGGTAATATTCTCCAAGTGTGTAGGTGGTTCATTATGTACATTTTACTGCTTTACAAAGTACGTACAACTTTCGGTTCTAAAATAGGAGTAACAGGCTTCGCGGTGAAAGCAGAGTTTCTTGTCTACACGAAACACACAACCAGCACCGTCTTCCATATCTCGAATGCTTGATATCCATGAAATTGCTTGTCCCATATGTATGTTGCAGAATCTAATCTCTATATCTGTACAAGCAGATAATTCGAAAACCGGAATGACATAGTCTCATTTACAGAATCTAATTTCAATATTAATAATCTCTATGCATGAGAGAATCTAATTTCTATATCTGTACGAGTAGATAAGCCGAGAACCTAAATATCATAATATTTCTGAAATACAAAACTTGCAGGAAATGTAATAGTAATGCAGGAAAATGTATTGAGTATAGGGTAAGGAGTGTCACAGTTAGTCGTTCCCTCGAGATTCTTCTCGAGCAGTTTCTGTGAATGATCAATTTGGCTATCGTACAACCAGACAGTCGTTTGCATTTCATTGCTCTTTCAGTGCTTACATATATTATGTATATGCCCATGAACAGAGGTGCATTACACACTCGCGTCGAATATATTGCACGGTGAAGAAAAACTCACACCACACTAAATGGAGCATGGTGTTGAGGAATTGGAGTAAAAAAAATTGACGATTGACGAAAAAAAATAAAAACAAAAAAAAATTTCTCTCCGGCGGGGAATCGAACCCCGGTGTCCCGCGTGGAAGGCGGGGATACTTACTACTATACTCGGAGCTCGGACTCTCGGATACTCGGATACTCGGATACTCGGATACTCGGAGCTCGGACTACCAGCACGACCCATCGCCGACGCTCATTACCAGCACCCCCACCACCGACAATTGACACCAACAACGACAGTCGAGCTCATGAGTCTTAGATACGGACACTGGCGACGCGAACAATTTAATTTCAAGTGTTCAAGCTCGAGACTAGATAATAAGCGAAAACCATGTAAATTTTTCTACAAATTCAAACACGTCCACTAATCGCACACCAAAATATTGTAAATGAAACCTTGTAAGGGCCCAAATGGGCGATATGAGGTGGATAAAAAATTACAATAACGAAACATATACTCCGCTATCTCCGGTATCTCCGCTTAAGGGGCCTGGGTGCATATATGTACGAGAGTGGGTGAGTGAGAAGAAGTGGAAAAAAGTGAGGTTATGGCGACGTGGACAGTGCAGGAGCCGTATTCTGTACACCGATCGACTTCTCTCAGTCGACTTCGACAAGTTTACCCTCTCTCGTTTTCATAGTTCATGTTTTACTGATCACGGCAAAATATACCATGGGCCATGGACTAACCACTTACCAAGATTGGTGAAAGATCCTACATTTTGGTTTTCGCGAAGTCGATTGAGAAGTCGATCGGTGTACAGAATACGACTCCAGGAGTTGGAGATCGTAGAGATCTGGAGATCTCCGGTATCTCCGCTTGGTGTTCGGCCTGTTGTTCGGGTACTCACTGATTCTGGTCCCCAGGGGGCACCACCTCCTGGAGGTCCTCCTCTCGCCCCTCGCGCCACTCCTCCGAAATTCCCGCCCATCCATAATAAATCTCAGGATATCCTTCCCTCAATTTTGTCTGTATGCTTTTTATCGTTCGAAGCGGGAATTCGGCTATAAAGCTGTTAATTTTTTGGGCTTTGGAGATACCTTGGGATTCTACGTACCTCGTTACGAGTCTCCTGACTTCCTCCTGCGACCACGGTGTCTGTGCCTGTCTCCGCACAAGCCCTCTTCTTTCCTTCTGTATATCCAGTATTTTCTTCTTTATTGCAGCTAGCGATCGATGTCTTGGGAGCAGCTGCTGTATTGCCTCATGATCGTGTACTTTAACGGCGCCAGGATGTTGATCTAGATATTCCGCTACCACTTCTAATACTCGCCTCGCCCAAGTCGCCATAACCTCACTTTTACCACTCGTTTTCCTTCACTCACTCCCGTATTTGGTTGCACCCGGCGGGCCCCTTCATCTATTATCACTAGTGATTATTCGATTCTCGGAGGTCGTTTTTATACGCCGTTTACTACCCTTTGCTCACCCTGGACAGTAAAAAAGTCTTTTCCACTACCAGCCACGAGGTAGGGTGTGCTTTCCGGATGCCGGTAAAGCAGGTATACTATATTATGTATTTTTTACTGTTCGCGCCGGGAATTCTGCTATAAAGCTCCCGATTTTTTGGGCCTTAGCGATACCCCTAGCCTCGACATACCTCGTTACGAGCCTCCTGATCTAGTCCATCTAGATCAGTGGACTCGCTTGTAGAATTGGTCTCTGCAGTCGAAGTTAAGGTCGAAGTATGAGTTGGACATTTTCCCCTGTTTTTCTCTCGGTTTTTCTTATTTACCGAAATGAAATGGCGATTCAAGTGACGTCGAAAATTTGACATTTTCCACTGAACATTACCGTTGATTGTCTTGGACAAATTGATAATGGGATATTTGCTAACGGTTGCTCGGCAAACGGGACAGACGATTTCAGCTAAGTATAGCGTGGCATTTGTATCAGTTTTCACGTTCACGCTGATGTTCTTCTGCAACAAATTCGCAATATCCGTGTCGAATTTTTTTGCCAGATTATCCACTGTTTTCGAAAGGAGTCCACTAAGGTCTCCTGCTCTTTTGGTGTCTATTTTTTCTTCACACTGTTTTTTCTGCTTCTTTGCGTCTTCTTCCATTGGCGCCGAGCAACTCCAGTATTGTGGATTTTCCTCTTTTACATATTGGACCAGATGCTTCAGGATAGCCCTCTTTCCAGCCAGAAATTTGAATTTTTCGTGATTTTTGCAGTATTAGCCGAAGTATATAATTTTTCATATTTGGATTTTCTTCTTCAATCAGATCGATCATATCATTTCTTGCAAATTTCTCCAGTCCTTCGAGCAAAGTATCGTCGATTGTAACAAACGATGCCGGAGTGTCCAATTAGTTGAATTGGAGAATTTTTCGTATATGTGTTGGAACATAGGTCCCTCGTGCATTTTGTAATTTTTTCCAGAATTCGTAGTGATAGTAGGCAGGATCTTGTTTTGTGGGTAGCTGATCTACGTGCCCTTGTGATTTTTCCGGTGTATCAGGCATGATTGGATCGCCAAATGATTTCTGCAATATACAAAATCCCTAATGGCCCTAATAAGTAAAGAAAAGAAACAAAAGTAATATGTACTGCCGCTCGACTGCCGCCACTGCCGGTAAGAAAATGAGAGAAAATCGAGGAGAAAATGCGAGGGCCCGTGCCCACTGTGGCGTACGTGATTAAACGCTTTAAGACTGGGTTGAGACGCGTTTCGACGAGATCGAGGACGAGACGACTGGTACAGCGGTATGCTGATTCGGCTGATTCCAATTGATTTCGACTCAGTAAGACTCTGAATCTCTCAGGTTCGCTCAAACTTGCCCAGAACCACAGTGAGCCGTGATGATTCTCGAAGACTCTCTGTGATTCTTTTAAATCATACCGACTTATGTGATTTCTACACCTCTGCAACATTTTTCCGGATCTTGTTGATTTTAAACATGATTCTTTTAAACCTTTCGACTCTGAATCGATTGGAAGAATAGAAAATCATTGATTCCTTGAGTGGACGGCTCCTCGAGCATTTCGTATATGTATCTTGCTTATAGCAGGAGTGAGGTGATGGGCCTATAACTGGCAGGGTCGAGTGGATCCTTGTTTTTCTTAAGGACAGGGAAGATCTTGGAAGATTTCCACGCTACAGGAAAATATAGATGGTTCAGGGTATTGTTGAACAGACCGGTGTAGTCTTTAATTTTCATTGAGGGGAAGTGTTTGAGAACTATGAGGGGGTATATTGTCGGGACCGCTGGACGTTTTATTTAGTAATTTTTTGAATACGCTGTATACCTGGGGAATTGTCGCGTACAGGTACCTATATTGTGCTGGAGGGTGAAGGGAACATGCTCTATTGTTCGCATCGAAAATCACGAGAGTGCCTAAGTGTTTTCTCCGTGTGGAGAATTCCGTTTCAATTTCATTGACACTTCGATCGACTATTTCACTTAGGCGGGTGTTGTTATTGAGGTACCTTGGAGAATTTATCGATTCATAGTGTGCACCTAAAATGTTAAGGATATCTGTGTGGGAGGAGATTATGAATTTGTTATCAGCCGAGGGGATGCTGTTGGTATCTATCTCGACTTTTTGTGGATATGCGGAGTTTGCGTCAATATGCAA
Source organism: Rhorus exstirpatorius (assembly GCA_963564615.1). NCBI lineage: Eukaryota > Metazoa > Arthropoda > Insecta > Hymenoptera > Ichneumonidae > Rhorus > Rhorus exstirpatorius. The sequence goes on from OY751315.1 coordinate 23,175,060, forward strand.
GCATTTCAGTTGGTTGGTGGTTTTTGGTCTGAAGGTATTATTAATTTTAGGGAAAATTTTTTCTGGATATCGGGGGTCGATTTCCGAGTAGATATTTTTCCAGAATTTATCGATACTATTTTTGAATTGTTCTTGTGTTCTGAAGGAGGGATTTGATGCGCCGGGAAATAAGGGATGTGCACTGGGAGTCTGTTAATATTCTATTGTGTGGAGCAGTAAGCAAACGGGATTTGTGTTTTTGTAGTTTAAGAATGGTTCTAGTGACGTATTGTGAGGTATTGTTGCGAGGGTTATGGCGTGGGACATGCGAATTAATTGTGCTAGAGATATGCGTCGTTATATTATTCAGATATGCGTCGATTTCGGTAATGTTGAGATTGCGGTCGTGGGGGGGGGGGGGGGGGGGGGTTGTTGTATACCTTATCTAACTCAGATGTGAATTTCTCCCAATCTGTTGCTTTATATAAAAATTTGTGCTTATTACATATGTTATTATTAGCGAAGCATCGGCGATGCATAAGTAATGCTGGATTGAGTTGGTGTGTAGGTAGGAGTGGATGGTGGATACACTTTGATTCTAAAAATTATGGTGTTGTCACTAACCCAATCACGTAGATATCTGCCCCTAGGATTGATAATGCGGTCACCATATTGTGTGTCGAGCATTGAAATCACCAGCTATTATGTATTTGTTATTGGAGGGATAGAGTTTAAGTTGTCTAAATAACGTCGAGAGTTCCCTTAAGAAGACCTCTTTGATATTAGAACTATTTGTGGCGTATATACTTATTTTCATAGAGATTTGAATTGGATCTTGGGTTATTTTCACTTAAGATGAATTTGATCATAGAATACTCTAAAATAGTGTTGTTATCTGAGTTAGGCTAGTTAATAGTGGTGAAGTTAAGGTTTTTTTACGGAATATTGCGGTTCCGCCACCTTCATTGGATAGGGGTCTGTCCGATCTGATGACGGTGTATTCAGGAAAAGATATTTAATGTGTAGGCTTGAGGAAAGTTTCAGAGCTATATCTATATTATTTTCAGATAGATATTTATATAGATTGTACCGTCTGTGGTGCGAACGAATAGAGTGGACATTAATGGCCGATATAGTTAAGTTGTCGGGGCCCGGTATGATCTGATCGTGGGTAGTGGACCCTTGTATGTTGGAGACTAAGTTGCTATTGGCTATTATTCGTTTTGTGTATCCAGACCCAAGTATTCATACAGGTAATTTATTCTTTGGCTATTATATTCGATTTGAGCGCTTAGTTACCTGAAGTTATTGTTCATCGTGTTTATGATGTCTTTTCGAAGGTCGGTTACCCATGGCGGCGGTGAGTCGGTTGGGCTGCCGGACTGCGATGGTTGAGGGCGAGTGGCGAGGATAGAGTTGTAATTCGTGGCCTGAGCATAGGACACTTTAGGTGTCCTATGCTCTCTCCAATTTACGATACGCACTTTTGTTGCGTGACGCCACTGTTCCATACCGACATGGCACTCCGGGGATCCTTACTTTTTTTTTTTTTTTTTCTTAAAGTTTTTTATTAGTTGAAAGGTTGCCATACATATATGTGAGAATATTGCGGACTAGAAAACTTTACAAAATTAGACGCAGAAAGTATTTTACAATAGGTATGAATGAAGCTTTAGGCCGTGAGAAGGCAACTCGAAGCTTATATGGTAAGTATAAAAAATAATATAAGAGATAGAGGTGACTAGGGATGGAATGAGTATAGATCGAGGGGGTATTTATGATTAATTATGGCGTGGGAAAATGAGGACGTATTTGGCTGACAAAAAACCACGCGCAGATTGCTTAGAGTGGGAAAATATCGCAGTTACGTGAGGTATTGCGTCGATGTAAATAGAATTATATATAGCTCACAGCCGGGTATCTTATTTGTACATTTTCACACCGTAGTGTTCACCAAGAACAGAAGAATTATTGATATATTTACATATAGAATTAAGACTAAGTATTATTGTTATTACCGTTGATGTTTTGTCTCGTTTTTCGGCGTTTATGCTTTCGGTGGGGTCGTATTCCGGTGGTGCTCAGTCTAGCTCTGAGCTCGTTGATATGCGTCGCATTATTATCTAGCCAAAAATATTTTTGATCTAATCGGTAATCGTCGTATTTGTCTATGTCAGGGATTGTTGAATCGTAGATTAAATTGTCGCGGCGATTTATCATGTGCATGTATGTGGGTGGTAGTTTATTGTTTGCAGCGTGACGTTTCCAGTGATACAGGGTTGGGACGTTATTACTGTCTTGTATGATTCCGTTTCGGTCGTGAAGAATGAAAGATTGGGGTTGTATGTATCCAGTTTTTTTTGAGAGCTCTGTAATTACGGGATCTGGTGTGCTGAAGGCTTTAATTGTGTCGTTGTTTGAGAGAATGGTATCGGCGTAATAGTCTCTAGTTAATTTTAGTAAAAAATTGTCGATTCGAGGGATATTTGCGCTATTATATAGAATAGAGTTTTTGACGCGATGTCTAAATTCTGACGATTGAGACCTATGGAGGAAGAGGGCGGCGCGGAGACAATTGTGCTCGAAAACTCTAAGGTTTTCCGCTTGGGCGGCTCCCATGTTCCACATAACCGGAGCGGCGTAAGTTAGAATAGGTCTAATGAGAATTAGATAAATAATCGTTTTTGCTCGAGGCGTGATAAATCTATTGTGTATGAGCCGGGACAAGGAGAGGAATCTTTTCCGGGGATCCTTACCACTATACTACCGAAGACATTGAATTTTACTGTCGCTAGTTGTCGGATTAGAAATGTCAGCCACCATGACGAAAATCCTTCTGGGTGTAAAAAATGAGTTTTTCCGGTCTGAAGTCCTTGGATGTTTCGTCTTGTGGGACTAATATCTTGAAATACTGAGCATCGATTAAACATCAGATTAATAAAAAAAAAAATTCTCTCCGGCGGGAAATCGAACCCCGGTCTCCCGCGTGACAGGCGGGGATACTTACTTTTTTTTTAAAGTTTTTTATTTAATAGAATTGCCATACAGTTTTTGGTTAAATTGCGTACAAACAGAACTTACGAACTAAACGCATGTTATTAAGTAATATATAATAATATATACTAAACTTCTGGCTGACTAGCGCAGCATCTCTAAGTTGAAACGTTTTTGAATATCACTATTTCTGGTTTTATGTTACAGTCGCGTAGATATAAGTGTAGGTCTTACAATCTATATTATCTTAATGCATGGAAAAAGAGGGGGTTCAGGCCAAAAGAAAAAACCATGCGGAGGGGTATCTTTGGGATAAGTGACGTATGGGAGATTATTACTCCTGTGCTATATTTGCCAAGTCTCTTGCGCTATGCTAAGTGTGGTAGAAGATATGATTTTCGCTATATATAGTAGCTAGAAGATATGATATTCTAAGTATCGGGTGTTACCAAAGATATATGGAAGTTGGTTAAGGGCGACGGGCTTTCCTTCGTTTATGTTTTCGATGTGGGCGCGTATCTGCTATACTGAGCCTATTCTTTAAAGGATTTATATGTGTTGCAGTGGGATCCAACCAAAAATATCTTTTCTCCAGTCTATGGCTGTCAAATTGATCACAATTGAGAATCGAGGTATCGTATAAGAAGTTAGGTTGGTTGTTAGTCATGAGCTCAAAACTTCTTGGTAGTCTGTTATGAGCTGCATGCCTTTTCCAGTGCATTAATATTGGGATGTTATTGTAATCTTGTATGATGCCGGCTCTGTCATGGAGAATAAAAGCTTGGGGTTGTATATATCCGGTAGAAGCGGATAGTTTGTTAAAATCGGGTCAGGATGGCTGAATGATTTAATAATACTGTTATTGGAGAGTTTTGTGTTTGCATAGTAGTCTCTTGTCAGTTTAATTATGAAGTTATCTATCCTGGGTATATCTGCAGAATTATATAGTATTTTGTTCCTGACTCTGTGTAGATAGTGTGAGTGCTGGGATCGGTATTGGAAAAGAGCCGCTCTTAAGGCAGTTTCTTTCGAATCGTCGAATGTTTTCAGCCTGAGCTGCTCCCAGATTCCACAGTACTGGGGCTGCGTAGGTTAAAATGGGCCGTATGAGCAGCTGATATATAATTACTCTTGCTTTAGAAGATAAGAATTTGTTGTGAAGCAGTCTGCCTAGGGAGTGATACCTGCGTCTCGCTTTTTCAAGTTGAATGGCCCAGTGTTTGTGGCCTCGTACCAAATTGTCTACATTGACGCCGAGGTATTTAACAATATTTACGGTGGGGATTTGGACTAATATCTTGAAATACTGAGCATCGATTAAACATCAGATTAAAAAAAAAAAAAAATTCTCTCCGGCGGGGAAACGAACCCCGGTCTCCCGCGTGACAGGCGGGGATACTTACTTTTTTTTTTCTTTATTGTTTCAATTCACCCTATATCGCCCATATGGGCCCTTACAAGGTTTCATTACAATTTTGGTGTGCATCTAGTATGTGTGTGTGAGTAAACGAAATAAAAAGTGTTTCGTGTTAGTTATTTTGGATTGTTCGTGCGTTAAAATTAGATCATTTGCGTCGTTAGTCTTCTTATGATCATTTCTGTTGATTTCGTCGCTGCTCCCGTGGCGCATTTCTCCCACATTGTCCTGAGTCTCTTTTCCGTGAATCCCAACCCCTTGAGAACCTTTTCCGTTGTCTTATGATGTTGCGTGCTCAATATTTCACCGAACGACCCAATGACGACCACCGCTAATTGGGATGGGCATCGGTACGTTCGTGATATGATGTCGATCAGGTTCTCGGCTCGTGGGACAATGTCGACATTTTCTTTGTTTATTTGTATCGTTGAGTTCTTGGCGTACCGTACCTCTGATTTTTTCCTGCATCCTGATGTTTTGTAGGTGAGAGACTGCGATTTTTTAAATTAAGTTTCTTATTTTTATAAAGGTTGTCATACAGTATTTTGTTTAAATTGCGTACAAATAAAACTTAACAATCTAAACGCATCTAATATTACGACAGACGTGAGAAACTTTTGGTTTTGGGAAAATAGCGTCTCTAAGTTCAGTGTTTATTTGAATAAAGGCTTCTGGAGAGTGAGATTGTTCGGTGCTTAATGAGATTAATAATCTTCGGATAAAAGAATGGTGACGTGGAAAAAAGGCTGAATGAATGGCATAAGAAAAAAAAAGATAAAAACCACGCAGATATCTTATAAATTAGAGGTGAAAAACGATGGGTTTGCATACTCATCGGAGGCGTCGTTACAGAGTTTCATAGTGTATATAATTATAGGCGTAAATATGTACATCGAATAATTATACCAACTAGTATATTTGCGGTAGTCAGATTGACCGGGATAAAGGAATTTGGGTGCTTTATACCTTGTGTAGAATTCTGGGAATAGGGGGATGGCTGTCTAGCTGGGAATCCCGATGGGATACCTTTATATTATAAGAGTTTTAATTACGTCGTTGTTTCCTTCTTTTATGTTTTTGGTTAGGCCTGGCATCATCAATTGCTAATCTATTTATTAATTGTGGTATGTGGCGAGCCGTGTCATCTAACCAGAACTACCTGCTATTTAATCTATGGTCGTCGTATTTGTGGATTGATGTGTCGTATAGTAAATTATGAGGTGCGTTTGCTATATGGTCATAGTTTATTGGGAGTATTTTATTGGACGCATGCCTTTTCCAGTGCATTAGAACTGGGATGTTGTTGTGCTCTTGAATTATTCCTGCTCTGTCAAGGAGAATGAATGCTTGGGGTTGAATGTATCCTTTAGCGGTGGAAAAATTCATTAATATGGGATCCGGGTGGCTGAAGGATTTGATGATCTCATTATTGGATCGTTCTGTGTCTGCAAAGTAATCTCTAGTGAGTCTGATTATGAAATTATTTATTCGGGGAATGTCTGCGGCGTTATATAATATGGAGTTGCATACCCTGTGTTGGAAGTGTGAGTGCTCCGATCGATGGAGAAATAATGCCACTCGAAGACAGTTTCGTTCAAATCTTCTGATGTTTTCGGTCTCGGCCGCACCAAGGTTCCAAAGAACCGGTGTTGCATATGTTGATATGGGGTGGATTAGCGATTGATAGATGATTACCTTGGACTTGAGGGATACAAATTTATTGTGCATAAGGCGAGTTAGTGATATAAATCTTTTCGTCGCTTTTTCATTTTGAATATTCCAGTGCTTATTACATCTGACTAGGTTGTCGATATGGATGCCCAAATATTTGACAATGGTCTTAGTGGGAATTTGAACTGGCGTTCTGGAGTCTGGGTTGTGGGTGGTGATGTTGAACTGAAGTTTTAGTACACGGTCTCTAGGGTGAAGATAACCGTTTGTTCTCCTAAATAATATAGATTCGCATTTAAGAGGATTGAGCCTTAAATTCCAAATGGCATAGTAATTATTTGTCTTGTTAACCAGCGTTTGGAGGTCGTGTTGAATAGGCTCGATGCCCTTCCCTGCTACATAAAGAATGAGATCGTCTGCATAGGCTATAGAGTGTGTGAGGTTGTTGCTATTGAGGTTGAACGAGTTTAAAATGTCACTGGTAAAGATGTTGAAAAGCAGCGGGGATGTTACGGTCCCTTGCTGAAGCCCTTCAGATATAAGGATTTTTTTTGGGGATGTGTATGTGCCATCCCAGACTTCGAATCTTCGATTTCTTATCATGTCCCATATTATCCTAATTACATGAATTGGGAAATTTTTTCTTATGAGTTTATATATTAGTCCATTATGCCAGACAGAATCAAAGGCTTTTTCAAGATCAATTAAGGTAGCTCCGACCATATGGCCGGTTGCTAGGTACATGTTAACATCTGAAAGCAATTTGTTGATGGCGTGTGTGGTAGAATGATTGAATCGGAAACCGAATTGATTATTGGGGATGATTTTGTGGAAATCACAAACACAGAGAATAGCTTTTTGGATTAGGATTTCATACACTTTGACATAAATAGCTTTTGTATCTTTTTATTTAACATTTTCTTTTTATTATTTTTATTTTAAATTTGACTGGAAAGTTTGTGTGGATTTATGATATGTGAATATGTGTGTTTTCTTTTTACTGGGATTACTTTATTAGCAGATGGAATGTTTCTACGAATGCTATGTGGATTTCAAGTGAGGCGATGATGTTAGGATATAGATAAAGTAACTGTTTTTATTATATATCAGATACAAATGCAGGATACGAATACTGAGTCGTGGCTCACACAGAGCCTCTTACTCACTCAGAGCTCGAACACGACTGCTCTTTTCTTTCGACGCCTCTATGTTTTTACCTGCGCTTCTTACGTTAATACATACATATCCTTAATACTAATATCCATTTACCCCTTGTCCTTTACAGCGTGGTCGTTCCCACCTGGGCCGCATGGTCTGATGGAAAACCCTTAATGTTTTATTGCCTGATGACCGACGCTGCATGGACACTCACACAGACACACAAGCACGCTCATCGCACGCACAGACAATTTTCATTATCCTACATTAGCAAAAAGAATTATAATGGAAATACGGTTATTCACCATAAGTAGTTCCGTTTATTCAACAGAAATTAGGCTACGGTTATGCACCATAGATAGATTCCGTTTATTCAACAGAGATTACGGTTATGCACCATAGAGAGAGAGAGAGAAAGTCCGTTTATTCAACAGAGATAGGCTACGGTTATTCACCATAGGAAGAGGGTTTATTCAACAGAAAATTCTCTCCTTTTTTCATCAATTCGCTCGCTCTTATATTTAAGTTTTGGGTATGTACTGAGGACGCGAATACTAGTGATTCGTCGCCCTCTTTGGTGGAGTCTTTACATTATTTTTATTATTATCAAATCGTTTGTTTCAATATCTGAGCCGCCTCGATCAGACTCTCCCGAGTAAACGTTCTCATTTGTTTTTGAATTTAAAGATCTGAGCCGCCTCGATCAGACTCTCCCGAGTAAACGTACTCGTTTGTTTTTAAATTCGAACAACATTTGATTGCGGACCGTTTGTAGGGATGTGGAGGGACTGTGAGTTGTTGCATAGGTCAAAATCGTCGTGGGAGGTTTTGCAGGGTTAGCGTAACTGTTAGAGGTTGCGCATAACAACTTTGCTGATGGCTGGGGTAAGGCTGATAGGCCTGTAGCTAGCGGGGTCTAGGGGGTCCTTTCTTTTTTTTAGGACGGGGAAAATCTTAGAGGATTTCCACGGGACAGGGAAATAAAGATGGTTTAAGGCATTGTTGAATAATACGGTGTAGTCTTTAATTATCTTTGGAGGTAAGTGTTTGAGGACTATAGGTGGGATGTTGTCGGGGCCACTGGATGTTTTATTTGGCAGATTATTGAATAGTTTGTATACCTGCGGGATCGTCGCAAACAGTGATCTGTATTGTTCCGGGGGATCTGGGGCATATGCTTTATTGTTTGCATCGAAGGACATGAGGGTGTCTGATTGAGTCTTCCAAGTGGAGAATTCCGATTTGAATTCGTTGGCCCTTAGATCTACTATTTCACGTAGTCGAGAGTTATTGTTGAGATACCTTGGAGAATTAATTGATTCATAGTGTGCGCCTAAGATGTTAAGGACATCTGAGTGGGAGGAGATTATGTATTTGTTATCGACCAAGGGAATGCTGTTGGGATCAATTCCCACTCTTTGTGGAAATGTGCTGTCCCTATCGATGTGCAGGCATTTTAATTGGCTGTTGTCTTTTTGTCGGAAAATATTATTAATTTTAGGGAAGAATTTGTCTGGTTTTCGGTGATCGATTTCAGAATAGATTTTTCTCCAGAATTTATCTATATTATTTTTGAATTGTTCTTTTAAGAGCTGCCTAGTGTTCTGTAGGAGGGATTTAATGCGTCGGGAAATAAGAGATGCGCCTTGGGGGTCTGTTGAACTTCTACTGTGTAGCGCAGTGAGTAAGCGAGATTTGTGTTTTTGTAGCTTGAGAATGGTTCCTGTTGACATATTAAACATCAGATTAAAAAAAAAAAAAAAATTCTCTCCGGCGGGGAATCGAACCCCGGTCTCCCGCGTGACAGGCGGGGATACTTACTTTTTTTTTTTTTTTTAAGTTTTTTATTTATTAAGTAAATGCCATACAGTATTTTGATTCAGATGCGTACAAATAAAACTTAACAATCTAAACGCAACTAATATTAAGATGAACTAATTAAACTTTTGGCTTTGGAAGATAGCATCTCTAAGTTTGGTTTCTATTTGGATAATGGATTCTGTTGTGAGGGGGGTGGATCTGTGGTTAAAGAAGTCGTTACTCTTCATATGTATGGGTGGATGATGGCGTGGAAAAAAAGGACTGAATTAACGGCATAAAAAAAAAGAGAAAACCACGCATATATTATCTATTAGATAATGAAAGGCATCGGTGGACTAGTAGGCCCAGCGGTGACAGTGATACAAGCTTATGTTGTATTAGTATAGGGTTTTTGGGATAAGGCTGAGCGGAACATACCTACGTTTATTTATCTGTTTGTGGAAGGATGCTTGATACATCGAAAGGTGTATTATTGTCTACCCGAGGGATGTTCGTAGCATATGGAGATCTTCCTGAGGGGCCTATGTATAGGGATTTTAGTTGCGTCTCTGTTTCCTCCTTTTGTGTTTACGATGAGGCCTGATATCTTCTATTTGTAATCGATTTCTTAATTGCGGTATGTGACGGGCCGTGTCATCTAGCCAACAATATTTTGTATCAAGTCTGTGGTCGTCGTATTTATCATAGTTCGGGATTGTGGTGTCGTATAAATAGTTGTGTGGGTCATTTGCGAGATGATTGTAGTTTATTGGGAGTTTTTTATTGGCTGCATGTCTTTTCCAGTGCATTAAGATTGATATATTTCTATGGTTTTGTATAATGCCTGCTCTGTCCAGTAGGATGAATGATTGAGGTTGTATGTACCCAGTTAAGGAGGAGAAATTAAATAATATGGGGTCCGGTAGACTGAAGGATTTAATTATTTCATTGTTGGATCGTACTGAATCTGCAAAATAATCTCTGGTGAATCTGATTAGGAAATTGTCTATTCGGGGGATGTCTGCAGTATTATATAAAATTGTATTGGAAACTCTGTGTTGAAAGTGTGAATGATCGGAGCGGTGGAGAAAGGACACCACCCGTAGACAGTTTCTTTCAAATCTTCGAATGTTTTCGGTCTGTGCTGCTCCTAGATTCCAGAGAACCGGCGTGGCATAAGTTAGAATAGGACGAATTAATAACTGATATATAATTACCTTGGATTTGGGGGATACAAATTTGTTATGCATAAGGCGACTTAAAGAGTGAAATCTTTTTGTTGCTTTTTCAAGTTGTATATTCCAGTGTTTGTTGCATCTGATTAAGTTGTCAATGTGGATGCCCAGGTATTTAACAATGTTTTTTGTGGGGATTCGGACTGGGATTCTAGTGTCTGGGTTATGAGTGATAATGCCGAATTGCAGTTTGAGGGTACGATCTCTGGGACGGAGATACCCATTTGTTCTTCTGAAGAGGATGGATTCACATTTGAGGGGATTGAGTCTTAAATTCCAAGTAGAGTAATAGTTATTTACCTTGTTGACTAATGTTTGAAGGTTGTGTTGTATATGCTCTATGCCCTTCCCAGCTACATAGATAACAAGATCGTCAGCATACGCAATGGAGTGGGTGAGGTTATTGTTATTGAGGTTAAATGAATTCAATATATCACTGGTGAAAATGTTGAAAAGCAACGGGGAAGTTACGGTCCCTTGTTGTAGACCTTCGGATATGTAAAATTTTTTAGTTGACGTGGAAGTGCCATCCCATACTTCGAAACTGCGGTTTGTAATCATGTCCTAAATGATTCTAATTATATGAGTTGGGAAGTTTTTTCGTGCAAGTTTGTATATGAGTCCATTATGCCAGACAGAATCGAAGGCTTTTTCGAGATCAATTAAGGTAGCTCCGACCATATGGCCGGTCGCTAGGTACATGTTGACATCTGAAAGCAGTTTGTTGATAGCGTGTGTGGTAGAGTGATTGAATCGGAATCCAAATTGGTTATTGGGGTTGATTTTGTGGGAATCACAAACACAGAGAATAGCTTTTTGGATTAGGATTTCATACACTTTGCTGATGGCTGGAGTGAGGCTGATAGGTCTGTAGCTAGCAGGGTCTAGCGGGTCCTTGCCATTTTTTAGGACGGGGAAAATCTTAGAGGATTTCCACGGGACGGGGAAATAGAGACGGTTTAAGGCATTGTTGAATAATACGGTGTAGTCTTTAATTATTTTTGGAGATAAGTGTTTGAGGACTATAGGTGGAATGTGGTCGGGGCCACTGGACGTTTTGTTTGGCAGATTATTGAATAGTTTGTATACCTGCGGGATCGTCGCAAACAATGATCTGTATTGTTCCGGGGGATCTGGGGCATATGCTTTATTGTTTGCATCGAAGGACATGAGGGTGTCTGATTGAGTCCTCCAAGTGGAGACTTCCGATTTGAATTCGTTGGCCCTTAGATCTACTATTTCACGTAGTCGAGAGTTATTGTTGAGATACCTTGGAGAATTTATTGATTCGTAGTGTGCTCCTAGAATGTTAAGGATATCTGTATGTGAGGAAATTATGTATTTGCTATTGACCACGGGGATGTTGTTGGGATCAATTTCGGCATTTTGCAAATATGTGCAGGCTGTGTTAATGTGTAGGCATTTAAGTTGGTTGGCGGGTCGTTGTCTGAATATATTGTTAATTTTCGGGAAAAATTTTTCTGGTTTTCTGGGATCAATTTGCGAGTAGATTTTCCTCCAGAATTTATCAATATTATTTTTGAATTGTTCTTTTATGAGTTGCCTTGTATTTTGGAGGAGCGACTTGATGCGCTGAGTAATAAGGGATGTGCACTGCGGGTCGACAGATCTTCTATTGTGTAGTGCAGTAAGTAGACGGGATTTGTGTTTTTGTAATTTGAGGATGATTCTGTTGGCATATTGCGAGGTATTATTATAAGGTTTGTGGCAAGGGACGTGGGCTTTGATCGTATCGGAGATGTGCGTCGATATATTTAGTAGATAGGCATCAATTTCAGGGATGCTGAGATTGTGATCATCCGGAGGGGAAATAGTGTAAGCCTTTTCTAGCTCGTTTGTGAATTTTGACCAGTCTGTGGCCTTGTACAGAAATTTTTGCTGATTTCGTAAGTCGTTCGTGGTGGAGGTGGGGGTTGGGAGGTTAATTTTGAATATCAGGGCGTTGTGGTCGCTATAGTAAGGCATTGTGGGTATGTTGTGCCCAACTAGGTCACTGAAATCAAGAGAAGAATCTGCAATGCATAGATCGATGCATGATTGAGTTAGAGTGTAGGTAGGGGTGGCTGGGGGGTATACTTTGGTTCTATAGATAATAGAATTGTCGTTGAGCCATTCACGCAGGTATCTGCCCCGAGGGTTAATAATGCGATCGCCATATGCTGTATGTCGAGCATTGAGATCACCGGCTATTATAAATTTGTTGTTAGGGAGATGGAGTTTAAGTTGCCTGAATAAGGAAGAGAGTTCCCTTAAAAAAATTTCTTTAATGTTGGAGCTATTTGTGGCGTAAATGCTTATAATGTATAGGTTTGAGTTGAGTCTCGGGTTATTGTCAGTCAATAGGATTTTAATGATTGTGTACTCTATGATAGAGTTGTTGATTGAATTTGGGTGGTTAATGGATGCAAAGTTTATATTATTCTTGCAGAAAATTGCCGTTCCACCACCTTTGTTCGGCGGTGGTCTGTCCGACCTGATGACACTGTATTCAGGGAAAGATATTTTATGAGTGGGCTTAAGGAAAGTTTCCGAGACTAACGCTACATCTATATTATTTTGTATAAGGTGATTATGTAGATTGAACCGTCTGTGATGCGATCTAATGGAATGCACGTTAATAGCCGTTATAACTAGATTATCGGGGGACGAAATATTCTGATAGTGGATCGGGGACCCTTGTATATTAGAGGGGGAGTTGTTGTTGGCCATTATTCGTTTTGAATGTCCATACCTAATACTTCATATAGGTAGTTTATTCTTTGGTTGTTATTTTCGATTTGAGTACTTAGCTGGTTGAGGCTATTGTACAGCGTATTAACGATGTCTTTACGCAGATGTATTGCCCATGATGGCGGCGAGCCGGTTGAGCTGTCTGTCTGCGCTGGTTGAGGTCCCGCGATGAGGGGAGGGTTACGGGCCGTGGCCCGGGCATAGGATATGTTGGGTGCTATTATCCTATGTAGAGCTTCGGTTTTCTTTATGGTCGAAAGCTTGTTGTTTTCCCGCGTGGTCTTGATTCGTTGAGCATAGAACTTGTAATATGGACATCCCCGATAGCTAGCAGGGTGCCCGAGATTTTTGCAATTGGCACAGCGAAGGAGGTTTTTGTCGGATTCTTTAGAGATATCGCATTTTCCTGGTTCGTGATTTTTGCTGCATTTGACACATCGAAACTCGAGATTGCAGTTAGTGCTCGCATGTCCCAACCGTTGGCATTTTCTGCATTGGTATACTGAGTTTTTGCGGAGATGTTCCCAACGTATCTTTTGGTATACCAGATGCTTTATACTCTTCACTTGTGCGAGTAGACTGTCGTGTGAGAAATGTACCAGAAATAAATATCGATGCTGATTTTGTAGACTGGTTTTCATTTTTGTGACTTTAGAGATCCGGATATTCGGCAGATTTAGAAGAGATAGTTCATCGTGGATGTCCTGTTCAGTAAAGTCTCCAGTTATGCCTTTGAGGACTAGCGATTTTGGTCGGATGAATTTAGGTGTATACGTGTAGAATTCTTGTTTGGCTTCTTTGAGCACCGCGGCTATTTTTGAGTGTGTGTCAATATTTATTGGTTGGATGGTCATTTCGTCTTGGGAAATTTGACGGATACGGAATGAGTTTTTGTCCACTTCTTTCTCAATTAGAGTTGAGATTATCTGTTTTATGCTGGAGGTGTTTTGGAAATGAATCGGTGGAGATTTTGCTGGTTTGGTATTGGTGGTTGCTTGGACCGTATTATTTTTTTTTGGATTACCGCTGGAGAGTAGAGATCCATCAGTTGGTTCTTGGTCCATTGGATCGATGTCGGATAAGCTTTCATATGAATTTGAAGTCTCAGCAAAGCTTGTGGAAGGATTGTTTTTTGCTGATTTGGCCGGTTTTTTCGGCATGCGCCACTCGTTGTCCTCCGCAGAGGGGTGAGTATTTTCTTTATCGCCTGCATGCTTGCGGGCGAGACCTAAGTTTGGTCTAACCGACTTAGATGTCGATTTAGGTTTCCCATAGTCGCGTATGAAGGCTTCGTATTCTTTGTTGATCTGCGACAAAGAGGGAGATTGCGCAGCGATTTTGCGATGAGCATTATTAATATCGGAATCTGTCTCGGAATCGTTTTTCCTTTTTGCACTTCGCATTTTAAAATAGTTCGCGGAGCGGGCTGACGGGGGAAACCCCCAAGGGGTGCCCTGGCGATAGATGAACACGGGGCTCACTGATAACTTGTTGGAGACAAATATTGCTTTGGAGCAATAATGAAGTAACTGGTGAGATATAGTTACACGTTACAGAATGGTATATTCTCGCGAGGTGGTTAACTAGGACGAGCAGGTATACGTCCGATCGCGGCAGATGCCATCGAGTGACTTCTACTGTGTAGCGCAGTGAGTAAGCGAGATTTGTGTTTTTGTAGCTTGAAAATGGTTCCTGTTGACATATCAAACATCAGATTTAAAAAAAAAAAAAAAATTCTCTCCGGCGGGGAATCGAACCCCGGTCTCCCGCGTGACAGGCGGGGATACTTACCACTATACTACCGAAGAAGTTGGGATGAGCTACTCGTACGAATCTTACAACGTTAGAGTCTCGTAATAGCATAATGTGTGGTCGGTAAATTCCCATAAAAAACAAATATATATCTAAACATTTATTTACTTTCCAGGAGATATTCTGAAGTTTCGAATGATGAAATTTCCATCGTTGAAATGCATCGAAAATGGGTTAAAAAAAATATATATATTCCAGTGTTGTCTCGAAATTGAAAATCGTGTAAACATTTTTTTCGGTTTTTTTGCGACCTGGGGCCTAAATATGCCAGAAAAGCGTCACCAATACTAAAAATGTTTTTTTTTTTAAATTAAAAAAAAACCTATTTACGTTGCATTCCAACGATGCAAATTTCAGCATCATAGTTTTGACAGGTTCGAGGTAATATCATAGCGACAGCTGGTTAATTGAGAATTGCTTTATGAAAATGTCGATACATCAATATTTTAATCATGAAAAAAAGCGTGCAAATTAGAAACTTGGACATTGCTTTCTCCTTATTTTATCTTGACCACGCAGCTCCCTCCCCCCCCCCCCCCCCTCTCCGGAACGAGACCCAACGAGGAGTGGTAGGGAACACGGCGAGGTGGAAATATAGTAATACAATTTAGAAGAACGACAAATGCGCTATGGAGGAGTGAAAATGTATAATGCGTTACCAGTCCATGTAAAAGGCTGTTAAAAAGTTAAGCAGTTTAAACGAATGTTAAAAAAATAGGTTGTGTCAACAATAATGTAAGATGTGTGTAGATGTAAGAAAATATGTAGCACTGTGTATAACAAATAGCTGAGAAAGCTAATTAACATCAATCAATCAATCCCTATGAGGTCTTCAATTTTGGCTTTCTCATAGAGGAAGCTTTTTGGTCAAGACATAAAAAATTTTAATAAACTTCCAACTGAAAAATGGAAACTAATAAAAAAAAACAAAAATCTTTAAAAGTATATGATAAATTTTTTTTTTAATTAAGAAAAACTTGGCTGAAAAAATGGAAACTGCAATTTTAAAAAATCCACCAAAAAATCTACGGCATAATTGTTGAATTATGAAGTTATTAGTGAAGCTAAGCGAACATAATAATTCAAAATTTCACATGATTCAAAGTTTTTAAAAATCTAAACCCATTCACCAGTTATTTTAAAACTCAATACCGAACATTAGTATCCTCTCTGGCTTATTTATGGTGAAAGTGCTGGCTCGATAGTGGCAAATTCACGAATGCGAGAGTTAACGCACCGTCTCCCATAAATATTCATAAAATCTGAACCCTTCGGTGGATTATCGTCAAATTCAAAACCAAATATTCTTGTCCCAAAGCCTATTTATGTAAGAAGTTTCGACCCGATAGCGGAAAATTTACAAAAGTTCGAGCGAGTAGAGACTTTTTTTTAATTCTAAATTTTGAAAAATTCCAAATTTTGAAAAATTTAAAATTTTGAAAACTCTGAGATTGCAAATATGAGAGGAAAATTAAAAAAAAATAGTTGCATCGGCCGGGAATCGAACCCGGGCCGCCCGCGTGGCAGGCGAGCATTCTACCACTGAACCACCGATGCTTATATCTCAACGGCATATAATAAGAGATAAAAGGGTCAACACCCATCCGGTCTATTATGATACACGCTCGGATTTGTCTCCATTCTCATCCCCGCTCGGATATTTATATTTCTCACACCCCATTGATATTCAGTGCATATCGTCGCTCTTCCGAGCTCGGCCTTGATCTCCTCCGGTGCTTTCGTTGCCTCCAGGATGTTCGTGAGTAGCCAAGACACGATTAAATCGTGCCTGTGCGTGAATGCCGGTGTTATACAAGTGGATGTGACATGGTATGAGGTCTCCTCGGCTTGACACCCAAACCTGCACCTTCTCCTCTCCGTCGGATTCGCTCCCAAGCCGTGTATCTGCTCCTCCGCTGCGCCATGGAGACAGGCTACCATCCAATCCTCCATCCTCAACGATGTGAGAGCCGGGAATGTGATGTTTTCAAGCTCTTGCTTGTGGAACCCGAACATAGTAAATGTGTTCGAGATCGCAGTCTCTCACCTGCAAAATATCAGAATACAAGAAAAAATCAAAGATGTACGATACGCCAAAAACTCAACCGTACAAATAAACAAAGAGAATCTCGACACTGTCCCACGAGCCGAAAACCTAATCGATATCATAACACGAACGTACCGATGCCCAGCCCAACTATTAGCTGTGGTTGTCATTGGGTCGTTCGGCGAAATATTGATTACACAACACCACAAGGCGGCGGAAAAGGTTCTCAAGGGGTTAGGATTCACGGAGAAGAGACTCAGGACGTTGTCGGAGAAATGCGCCACGGGTGCAGCGAGGAAATTGGCGGAGATGATCATAAGAAGTCTGACGACGCAAACGATCTAATTCAAACACAGAAACAAGTCTAGATAACAAACATGAAACACTTTTTTTCCTTTTACTCACACATTCATACGAAGTACACACCAATTATTGTAGTGAAACCTTGTAAGGGCCCATATGGGCGATATAGGGTGAATTGATACAATAAAGAAACTGAACCACCGATGCTTATATCTCACTGGCATATAGTAAGAGATAAAAGGGTCAACGAAATCGACAGAAATGATCCTGCGAAGACTGGCTACGCGAGCAGAATAATTCGAAAGAACAAGTCAAAATAATCAACAGTAAACACTTATTTGAATTCTCACACTTGTACTTGTATTGAAAAAAATGAGTTTTCCTCTCATTCAGGAAAGCCCAATCTCCCCAGCGGCATCCCTTAGCGTGTTCGTAATCTCTTCTGCGGTTTTCTTCGACGGAGCATGGCATTTAATGTCGTCCATATAGGCCGCCACCTTATGTTGCCCTCTCGATGATCTTATTATCCGCGCGTCCCTTGTCACGTCGTCGATTATGAAGGCAGTCACGAAGATGAACAGTAGTGGGCTCATAGTGTCCCCCTGGTATACCCCTCTCTGGACTTAAATTGGCCTCGTTTTCTGCTTCCTTACTTCAACGGTGACCGCCCACATCTTCATCACACTTTTGATCGTGTTCTTTACTTCACGATGCACCGGGAGAGCCTGCACGAGTCTCTTGAGCTGCCAATGATGAGTCTAGTCGTATGCCTTAGAGAAGTCGTACCATGTGGAATAGTCTGCTCTCCTCGATAGCCTAGCTGCTTGGGAGCACGACTTATCCCACAGAAGGCCGTGTACTGTCCCCCATACCCCCTCTCTGGCTAGCTGTTCATTCAGTATCATCCATTTAGCTAGGCTTTCTTTTATCAGCGCCGCAATGGTCGCTGTGAGGATCTTGTAATCTGTGTTTAATACAGCAATCGGTCTATAATTGCTCGGGTCGTCTTCATCTCCGGACTTGTATATGAGCACGACCCTCGCTCTGACATCCTCTTCCTGGATTTTTTTCTCGCCTCGGATTACACTCATTACAAAAGTGCTCTCCTTGCTGATTGTAGGCGCTTATAGATGGCCACCGGTATACCGTCCTCCCCCGGGGCCTTCCAGGGTTGTGATTTTTTTTTATCGCTGCAATTACTTTCTCCTCGATATTCCGCTTGTCCAGTTGTTCGTTACACTCCCTGCCTCTCCGGTACATGTTCATCCGATCGAGCCAGCTGTTGAATGTCGGCGTGTGTGGTCTCTCTCCCTCCTCCTCCCCGTAGACTCGTTCGAAATATCGCTGCGTTGTTTCCAGATCTGGAGCTCTCCTTTCTTCCCTCAGCTCAATGACGTCGATTGAAGGTTTATTCCGGAACCTCTCCCTGATTCTCATCGCCTCTACCTTTTCCATCTGTCGATCTAGCGATTCCCTCAGAATTTCGAGTCTTTCGGTTTCGATTCGTATGCTTTGCGATGGTGTCATTTTATTTATTTTTATTCGCCATGATTCCCTCTGAAGATCTCTCGGGAACCTTTTCTCGCCCCTCCACGCCTGCAGTCTCTTTGCAAGCTTGATTCTTCTTTCTGTTTTTTCTATTTTCATCCGTGTAAACACGTGCCCGGGTGGCTTGTTGTTTTTCGCACGCACCGTGGTTTCTCGTGAGAGTACGGCTTTATAGCTGCATATATCGCCGCCTTCGCTTTCTTTCTCCGTGTACTCGGCTGCATTGGTGTTAGTTCCAACTCTCTTAACGTTTCCTCTAGAACTGCATTTACCTGTGTGGCGAGCTGGTCATTTCCCGATTCCTCGATCCTCTTTATTTTCGGTCTCTTCTTCGCTGCTCTTGTCCATTCTGCTTTGAATTTTCGCTTCAGATTCGCGGGCACAATTGCTGGTGGTGGGGGTGCTGGCTGTTGCTCCGCTGTAGAATCTGAACCACCGATGCTTATATCTCAGTGGCATATAGTAAGAGATAAAAGGGTCAACGGAATCGACGGAAATGATCCTACGAAGACTGGCTACGCGAGCAGAATAATTCGAAAGAACAAGTCAACATAATCAACAATAAACACTTATTTTAATTCTCACACTTGTACTGGTATTAAAAAAAAAAATTGTATGAAATCTTGTAAAGGCCGGAATGGGCGATATGAAGTGGAATATTGCAATAATAGTACTACATTATGCTACTAGGGACGAAAGTAGTGCGTGATTTTCGCCGAGCGCGAGGTTTGCTGCCCGAGCGAAGCGAGGGCAGCACGAGCACGAAGTGAAAATCTGGTGACACTCTAATGACTCTGGTGGAAATCGAGGTGACACTTGGAACTAAAGGACAATTATTTTTATTTTTGTCTTAGGACAAAAAAATTAACGAATTAAATTCTGGCTCAAAAAGACTTATTTTCCGCTCCGAAATGAGGACAAAAAAGACCCACTTTCCGTGCACGCGTTACGAAAATTATATTTCTTCCCTGTGGTCAAAAATTGATCACTTTCCGTCCGCGTTGCAGGGATGGAATATGGTAATTTTATCGTAGTCGGGTAAAAAAGAATTTGAATCACCGATGCTTATATCTCAGTCACATATTAGTAAGAGATAAAGTTGTAATAATCCAGTGCCTATAGACTCTCTGAGCGACGCGAAAGACCATTTTTTTCTTTCGTCTACAATGAAATTCAGTTTTAGCGTGTTAATAAAATGATTTGAACGGTAAAAGCTGAATTTTTTTTGGTCATATTAACGAAAGCTTTTTAAAATAATAGATCGCTTTGCCTCGATAAGTTTGCCGGACTCTTGATGTGGGTTGCAGCACGCTTTTTCTGAGATATCGTTTCACGAGTATATCCTCTCTGTGCTCTCGAGTGGGAAAAAAAAAAACAAACAAACGAAAGTTCATCATGTGAGGGACTGTAGCATTGAGGTAATTGAGAGGGGACCTCTTGCAGGAAGCGTATATACCGCGTCGTATAGCTGATTGTTTCTCTCATAGTATCTAATTACCTCGGTCCAGGTGTAACGGAAATACAATATGCACTTGATGCAACGGTATCCCAGCGTATTGTCGGGGCAACGCATATCTTGCCACAATGACGCTACTCTCGTATGTCGTCTAATGAGAGTTTCATTGAAGCTTCGTTAAAAATTAAAAATTTAACGTGATTTTACTTTATTCTTCGAAAGTCTCTCGATGTACCTTTTCGGGCATTCACGCAGTCACTATGTTTCAACGATAAATTCTGTGAAACGAGCTGTGCAGGAACGACGAGCTACCCGCAGGTTTTAAAGCCCAGACATCCGATTGTAGCCGAGAGTAAATGCACCTGGGTCCTTGCGGCGTCATCTCTACTTACTTTTTTTCCTTCACATCTTTCATTTCTTTATACCCTCCCTCCTATTCACGTGAGCCGAGCTGGAACGGTTATCGAGAGTTGGCAAAAACTTTTACCGTCTCCCAGATAACTCTTTCCCTCTTTGATGGTGCTGGATATCGCATCGACCGTAATCGTTTCCATACCGCTATGGATCTCGTTTTGCGACTGAAACCGCGAGGCAAAAAAAGAAGCGTACACAATGCGCTCAGAATCTTTTGGCTAGAAGGTTTCAGAGGCAATAAAAATAAAGAAAACAAAAAAAAAAAAAAAAATACGAATGCTACACAAAACTCGGGAGAATGCCTTGACTGCAGTCTCAGTATAGTTTACCTGCGACGATCGCCGCTCCTTTGACAAAGATTTAACGCGAATACGCCAGAGACACCGAGACCCCATTTGAGTTGAGAACAGACGGAACATGCTATGCTGTTCACAAAAAGAAGAAGAGACACACCGAAAAGAAAGAGAGAAACAGTGGACACACACACACACACACACAAACACGCATACACAATTCGTGACGTATCTGCCACAGGAAAAATGTTTGTCGGGTGGTTTGGTTAATGGTGAAACCCGTTCTTGTCTGTTCACCAACAACAGTCACGATAAACACTCCGGGGGAACGATGAATATATGAAAGAAATAAAGAAAGTGAGATGAAGCAAGAGAAGAGGTCTGACCGTAACACGACGTACGAGTCTTGTGGATTCATCTTTGCACCCGTGTGTTTCTTGGTCTGAACGGCGAGGGAATATTGCGGTATCGCAGGATCTTTGCGAGGCCAAACAACTCTTGTTGGATATAGGCTGGTTGGGAGCATGGGAAGGCCAGAGAGGACGAGATATGGGAGCTCGTTCTCTGCCAGACTGAAATGAACGATACCATGATTGGTGACCGAAATATACGAGAAAAAAAAAAAACATTCATCGACATTTACGTCTATATCTCTTCCTATCATCAGGAATGGGTTACTTCGTGGATAAAGCCACCCGGGATAAAATTTTCAGTCTCTCAGAGTCTTTAAAAATCATAAGTTGAGAGACTCGAATCTCCGTCTCTCAAGAGTCGCTCTTTCGGCACTGAGCGAGACTGTTGAGAGATTATGGCCCAGTCGCTCACAGTCTCTGAGCGAGAGACTGTTGAGAGATTATGGCCCAGTCGCTCACAGTCTCTGAGTGAGAGACTGTTCAGAGTTTATGGCCCTAGTCGCTCGCAGTCTGAGCGAGATACTATAGAGAGACTAGTCGTTTGGAGTCTCTGAGCGCTAAACCGTAGAAAGACTATTACTTGAGGGTTTACCGGGTTTTTAAAAATTGTTTTTCATGAATTTTTTGTGTCGAAACAGTGAGACCTATTGAAAATTCTTTTTGCGTGAATATTTATTGAGATTTTTTGTGCTGATACAAATTTTTATAAGACATTCCGTTGAGCCGTACTCGCTTGGCGTGCTGGACCGCAAGAGGCTGCATTTCATCGGTACCCACGATTGCGCCCGTTTGACTGATCTAAAACAAAAAATCCGAATATATTTTGATTTGTCAGATGACCCTCTATAGCCCGTAGCTCGATCACACTGATATTATTAAAAATCACAAAATGGCGCCACGATAACGAATTTTTTTCAATTGCAAATTGATTCGGTACTGTGCTGAAAAACCAAGTTAAGAATGTTGAAAAACTAGTAGATTCTGAAGAGTGATCTTCCGACAATGACAAAAATTTTAGTAAAAATATGTAGAGAAAATAAAAGTTTCACTACGTACTTACGGCTGTATCGCAATATCTTGGCTTCATGTCGGGATCTTTCCCATCGCACCTCTTCGATATCACTATGCAACTTCATGTTGATTTTTGCCGTTCTTATCTGTCGGTGGTGAGCAAATATCCTCCTCGATCACAACCGAGAAGGTTTTGCTTTTTGTCAAAAAAATTAAGACATATGTACATCTTGTGTTCGTGCAAACAAAAAAATACGAGAAAATAGAATAGCACTGTACACTGTCTTCCAGCACGTCACAACTTGAACTGAGCTATGGATGGGCATTTTCAGACCGTAAAAGGCGCGAAGACAATCGGTACTAGAATTTTTGGCATGGAAATACCCACTTTTCATTAGCAGTGCACATTTTAGTCTGTCTCGTTGAAAGTATCTGCATCTCACTTATTCACCTCTGTTCAGCGTGAGAGTGAGTGAGACCACCGATTAATTTGTCTAAGGCCTACACTATAGAGAGCGAAAGAGACGGAGTCTTGGGAAAAACCTGAGAAAAACCTACTATAGAGTAGGTATTGTAGGGCATCGGTACAGTGCGCTTCAATAATACTCTACCAAAGTAACCCACTACGCACCAAAGATGTGGTTAAGCATAGGTCTGGTGTGCGGTGGGAGGAAATTCTTTGGAAAAGCAGTAATGAAATGCTCTGTACATTTGTACTACAATAAGTGTCGACTACTACCCTCATTTTATACCTGGTAACAAACGCTACTTGTGGTTCACAATATTTCGCTATATAATTAAAAGATCCAGTGTTATTCCCGATTTTCTTGCTATGCCTCAAATTGATTATACTTTTATTTATCAATGCACGATAGCCGTGAATGTCAATAATCTAATCTGCATTTTTTTAAATCTTAAAATGTTACGAGAAAATGTATCATAAATAATTGAACCAGTCAATTCAATGAAAATTGAATAAAAAAATAAAAGTAATACAAAAAAAACTATTGTTTGTAATAAACCTGATTACCTCACTCTCGAAACGACTAGGCATTGTACACGACTAAATTCTGTTTCGAATTTTTCTAAGTTCTCAGTTTCTAACAGAAAAATTTATAAGTCCCTACGGTAAGAATAAAATTCTCACCCCCCTAAATTTTCTATGTTCTTATTTCGGCAAGTGTAAAATTTTTCTAAGTCCGAGTCTCTTCGAGTCTATCAATGAGATATTTGAGTCTCTTGACGAAAAATATTTTACAACCTCTAATTTAGTTATACCCGGAGATTGACCGTAAGCGACTATCGAAGTCTTTGGAAGACTCTTGAGCATCGAGAGAGCCAATGCAGCGACTCCTAGAGACGGGGGATAGTCTCTCAGAGATCCAATGCAGTGACTCGGAGTGAGTGTCATAAAGCATGAGCGACTGCAAGAGACTGAAAAAGACGGTTTCCGAGACTGTGTGAGACTCTTGGAGACTCCAAACGACTGTTCAGAGACCGAAAATTTTATCCCGGGCAGCCTCTGGAGTTTCAATACATAATGAAATTTCGTTATGAATAACGTTACGCTCCCAGCATACAGAGGATTGAAAGTCAGTAAATCACCCTGTTACAGCATTGTTTTTATAGAAAATTGTATGTTTCGTTTGTTTACATATTGCATAATTAGGTGGAAACAAGAAATTGTACTATCGTGTGGCAAGAAAATTCCGTTCCGAAATGGTCGCAATGTTGATTCGGGTCGAACAACATAATCGTGGATTTCGATACAAAGATAGGTCAACGATATTCAAAGAAATATACGCAATATTACGAAGTTCTCTCTTATACTGTAGTGAAAACGTGGCTGATTGTATATCTTTCGGAGCAAAGATTCACGAGAAATATGTTGCGTCTGATACTGGGCTCTGTATGTTCGCTATATATACGAAAAGTTTCCTTGGCTTTGTAAACAAGAAGTCAAGGACCCCGAAGCACAGCCAGGACGAGACATGATGGTGCGGGCGAGTCTGCATACACGACGTCTTTGTTTTTTTTTTCTTCAGCTCTTCTTTCTCGCTGCTTCTCGTTGCTTTCGTTCATCTTCTTCTTCTTCTTCTTCTTTTCGCTCGTTTTTATTTTATTTTTTTTGTCGTCGATGTGTTCCCTGGTCTCGAGAAACCTTCTCTCGTATCTCCAGCCTCCCGTATTTTGGTAACACTGAACGGTTTGTAGTTCTACGAAAATCGAAACCAAGGACAAATCCCAAACGCGGGAGGATTGCTTCCATTTCCCTCGAGACACAGAGAAAGACCGAAAGAGCGCGCGAGAGATTCTCTTTTGTACGGGTTCTTGTGACTCTAGAGTTCAACATCAAGTTCACTGGATATGTACCTCAGAGTTTTCTCTTGACTCTATATAGCTGTCACGGCATATATATGCGAAAGCCCGCTGGCTCTGTTCTCTACACGTATACTCTTTATTAGAAGACGCGCGCGCGCGTGCGTGTGTGTGTGTGTGTGTGTATAGGCCCGTATTTATTCTTGTGACCGTCTCGTTGTTTCGGGACTCTCTTTCGGCTTTTATTCCGCTACGACGGGTTATACGTGAAAAGTTTCTTAAGCCCCACGAGTCTTCGATCTCGCGTGCCACACCTTATACCCGATAAAAGCTTTTTATTCGCTCTCTTAGTTTTCTCTGTCGCCTCGTTTTATTACAATCTTCGGAAGCAAAGAGTTGGAAAAACCGCAATATGCTGCACCACGAGGATTTCTGATTCCTCGAGGTCCGTCCGAATTCTTCCCGTTTATTGATCCTGCGATCCGCGAACATCAGCGAATTCAATTGTAAATTTCTGAGTGTCTTTCGGACCTTTATACATACACATATATATGTGTATGTATACGCTATCGGGAAACCCCATATCGGAGACACTCGGAATTCCGCCCGGTGCTTTCATAAATTCGTTCATATCGTGGAAATAAGATTGGAAGGGAGAAAATTTTTGCGAAGAGGGAACGAGAGAGGCGAAAGACGTCGCGTAAATTTAATGCAATCAAGGGGAGACAATAGCACCGTTCTCACCCTGACTATTACTGCGGTGGCTAAGTCATCCTCTCTCTCTCTCTCTCTCTTTGTCTCTCGGTTTTCTCTACTCTGCTCTTTTTTTTCTCTTTCATTCTTCCTCTTTGCCGATATCTCGAGGACAGATCGGACGATCGATCGAGCTGCCTTCTCGGGTTTATTGCAGACCGATCCTCGTAATTCCAACACCGTCCCGCTTTACCAATCTGATCGGGTCTGGGGTTATCGATGGTACGCGGTATCTTTGATAACGACGAGAATGAAGAAATGAGAAGACGTGAAAGCGCGAAAAAACGAATAACACCTCGCGCGCATCCTCCTTCTGAATTATATCGTACGCGGCGGTATCGATGAGGCTTCCCCTGCTTTTCGTACTGAGTTTTATATGGATCAACGCTTTCTACCTATAGCGAGCAGTGTAGTTGACATTAAGGCGAGACGCCGCGGGAGATGATCACATTAATTGATTCAATTTTCGTACCGGCTCTTGGATCGGTCTTTTGTTCGTTATAGATGCTTCTGCGGAATAACCATTCGCTCATGATTAAATAGTAGACAATGTTCATTACTGGTATGGTAGATATTAAAAACGTAATTTAATTTTTACGTGAAAATTACGCGTTTCTAGAAAAAATGAAATAAAAAAATACGGAAACGAGACGTTTCTTGCCATCCGAGTCCCCTTCCACCCTTCATCGTTCATTCCGTATTGCTTAACGAAAAACGTTTTACATTACAAATTACACAAAAGTAGTAGACAATCGAGTAATTGTCCCATTTCATTGGCGACTTTGAGAATCGCTCTGATCAACTGTTGGCAGTAAAACACAAAACTTATGATCACCAGGTCCATTGACCTTTTTCGATATACCAAATGATCCCTATCAATTGATCACAATTTCATATTCTTCGAGCAAACTCCACTTTACACGAACCGGACATTTTCCGTAAATGAAAACGGTCGTTTCGCAGACGCATACTTTATTTATGGAGCACCTACCACCGCACCAGTTCAATATATCGTCACGACCCCGATAGTACACTTCGCCGTTACTCGGTAATCACCGTCTCTATGAATAAATTATTCGACGAGAAACTCGCAATGCAAGAAGCAGAACGCAGACTGTTGGGCATTCGCAACGTGGCAGCGGTTTGTCCGTTCGTTCGTACGCCTGGGAGCCGTACAGAGTCCGCAGGTGTTGAAGATCTCACGAGGGCTCGACGGCACAGAACTCATGGGCACTTTTTGTTCGAGTTCAACGTTTGTATGAGTGTGTGAGCTCATTTTACGCTTCACCTCGTACGCCATCATATGCGTATTTATGATTTCATGTGAAAACGACGTTACCTCGATATTTGTCCCCCATAATCGAGGATTTTTCAAATTCAACTAGTCGAGTTCTGTATGATATAGAGACCAGAGGCGAGAGATCACGAAGAAGAGTGAAATCGGTACGATCGAAGATAATGAGAATAATCTATCATTGATATATTCCCTATATTAAACGAAAATATGCACCCTTCTGCGGTGCTGGGGTCAATCGTGTTGAATTTAAACACTTCGTGTACCCTCTAGAACTCTCTTCAAAAATATGTAACAGCCGTTACTTCCGGGGATTCGGCGGATAATCCTGAACCTACTTGCATGCTATATTAGACCAACTTCGATGCCGCAATGAAGAAAAAAAAATTTCAAATCCGACTCCGCGACTCTTTCGGTTGACTCTAAATGAGTAAAGTCTGCCACTTATTTCGGGGATTCCAGCCGGACACCAAAAACCAGTTTTTACACTTCCTACACTCTAAATTTGGTTACGTCTGAGGCCGGTGGTGAGTTTGAATCACGACTCGGGGCATAAACGTTTTCGGGAACTCTGTTGTTCATGGAATTTTTCGCTACTGAATAATCAATCGAAATCCTCTTTCGAACAGGAGTACTATCCGTTAGCATATCGGGCCCAATGATTGAAAACCAATCGTTTGCGCGGGATGCTTTTATTTTTAATTCAAATGAATTGAAAACAATTGTTTCTCGTATACGGGAGAGTTGAGCCAATGCTGAATTCCAACTGTGCCAAGTGTCAAGTGTATGGCGGAGTATGCGAAAGCCAAAAGAATGTTCGTTGGCTTTAACCAGGGAAAATTAATTTTATTTTGATTCCTGTAAGCGGCTATAGTCGCTTATAGCCGCTTATAGGAAGCCAAATTTTCGTTCAATTTAAATAAAACCTATATGTGACCAGGTTGAAAAGTTTGAAATTATCAATATCATCATTGTTAGGAATATTCACAGTAACTTTCACGTAATTCAAAACTAATTAGAGTGCTTTTCAATACACGGGTGTTTGAAGAAAAAAAAAACACTTCTAGCTGCCCTCAAAATTAATTCGTTTCTCGTCTCCGTCCTTCCATGCAGATATTCGAGAAATAAATTGCGAGTAGATAATCGATTAGATTAATCAATTGCATCAGAGTGGCTTACATTGAAAATCCGGTGTATTAACGTGACACCTTGCATCGTGCCACCGATAATTGAATGTACCGCAACTCCGATCGAGCTCTTCCTACATTCTTCCTGTACTATATCCGAGTGAATTCTTCTGATTGGCTTTTGTTGGTGGTCAATCAATGCGCCAACTCAAGCTAGCTTGCGCGGTAAGCGAGCTTGATGCGTCCGTTGCTCGTGCACATGCCATTTTACCAATGTGTAATCCCAATAATGCCAATGCCAATGTGTGCGGTTTGTCCGATGTCGTTGGCGTATATCGAAATGTACCACACGCTTGTTTTTCGATCGTTATTTATTTCCAATGGTATCTTCAATTCGGGTACCTCGTCACTGCGGGATCCTTGGATATGAAAGCGATGAATACGTCTTGGAAAATCGTGAAAAATCGTCAGTACCGTATCCGGTATGACTATATATAGTTGGAGCACTCACTGTTTTTTGTTGCTCTGTCAGGTTTACGACTCGTGAAGCGAGACTTATATATTTTACAAATGGCCAGGTGCGTTACTACCAATACCGGATACGCCGAGGGGCGTTTAAAACGCGTGCTGTTATGTCGCCGTTTTAGTTTGACGCTTTATAGCCTCGAAGAGGTTATTTAATGTTTCCATGCGTTTCCATCTGTGTCTGTGTATATGCGTGTACGTGTTGTGTGCACGAGAGGTAATTCACACTTCCTTTTTCATTACTCCTCGATGTATACCTGAAATAAACTATTGCGTATAATTATTACATAAATTCGGGACACGAAATTCAAGCAATAAACAGGATCGCGACATTTATAGCGTAAAATTTATAGCGTAAAAAGCGAAAGGACAGAATAAAAGACGAGAGTTCAAGGCTAAGCTTTGTCCAAACCGATAACCAAGTATAGATGATCCAGCTATACGAGCTCCTTTCTGATATTTCGTTCACTTTTTTTCTAATCGTATGCTCGATCGTTTATAAATTTATTCTAAAGATATACATATAAGAGGGGCATACAGGATGCGCGATGTCCGCTCACGGGGGT
Organism: Rhorus exstirpatorius; assembly: GCA_963564615.1. Taxonomy (NCBI): domain Eukaryota; kingdom Metazoa; phylum Arthropoda; class Insecta; order Hymenoptera; family Ichneumonidae; genus Rhorus; species Rhorus exstirpatorius. The sequence continues at coordinate 23,203,946 of OY751315.1, forward strand.
TCAAGGTCGTCGAGTTTACGAGGGGTCGACTGGGTGAAGAAGAGAGAAGAGGAGGGAAGGGTTCGACGGCACTGATCTACCCCTCGAATTCTCCGGATCCTCCTGCTCGTATCCTGCTCTCTAACGATATATATATGATACTGGCTGGTTCTCTAACAAAGGATTTCCCGTGTTGACTCTGCGCAGACGATCCCCCCCCAATTGTTGAAAGCATCTTTTATAAAATATTGAGAATCACCTGAGTACGTTGGAGGATAAATTCCTTATGAGAGAAGAGCTAAATAATGAAAAAAAAAGATTTTTATTTCACAAAATTCTCGTGACCATCGACATAGGGGGATACATTATGTGAATTGAAAGATTCCGAGTGGTCGATCTCGATGGTATCGTTCGACGAGGGGGTGAATTCGAGAGTCAACGGACGAAAAAGAAAAGCAGGGAGGAATATTATACGGTGAGGCTGAAAAAAAATATTCTACGTATATAACGCACCGTGTGGCCTGAGAGCAGAAAATGAGAGCAGAAAAATGAAAAAATAAAAATGTTGATTCGAAAATTTTTTATTTGGGCTAAAGGAAAATTTACTTTTTGGCGAATTAAATTTGTCAAGGTGATACGATCTGGCTCGATAGATTTTTTTTTCACTCATACACATTTATTATTATGCTTGTATTATATTTAATGCTTAAAAGTGAGTAATTTCGATTGTTATGGAAAAAAACGGAGTTTTTGTATATGATGGGTTCATGTATATGATGGGTACTTACGTACCACAGGAACACAATTATACAGAAAATTGAGAAGAATTATTGAGCTTGCATTTTATAGTTTCAGTCTATTCACTCATTTTTTTGTCTTTATTCAATTTCAACAAGTCTTGTTTAAGGATATTCCACACAAAGTTGAAAAAAATAGAGATAAATTACGTGAATTTTGATTATCGGTTTTCACACAGAGCCTATGGATCGCTCATACAAAATTTAAAGTTTATCGACTGACTGGTTTCATAAATGTATCTTCTTGAAAATCTCGGATACGTTGATTCACATAATTTATTGAGCACATGGGTTATTTAACGAAAATTATAAAAATTGTTGAAAATTGTTCAAAATGGAACGGCCTCGTTGCAGCACAGCGAAAGATAAAACAATGCACATATATTTTTTTTTACGAAGAAATTAAAATTTTTTAAAAATATTTACATGTAAAAAATTGGGACAAATTTATGGGAAATAAATAAAATAAAAATTTATGTGTAATAAAAAAAAAATCAGATATTACAATTAACGAAAAAGAATAATAATTTAATATGAATAATAATTAGCTAACAGAATTTTTTTTAAATTCATTATTGATCAATTTTCAAAATTATTGTTGCTAGAACCCAATACGTCGTCAATGTCATTGATTTTTATTGAATTTTTAACTCATCGAGATTTGCGGTAATGCACAATGGTTTTTACTTTTGAATGAGAATAATACGTAAGTGCAAAGTAAATTCTTAACCGCGCTCGAATAATCGACTATTAAAATTTGTTTTATAATTATATCGTACTTGTACAGTGATCACGACATATTGTTACTTTCCAATGTTATTACTCGTAATAAAATGCATTACCGGAGATTAGCTTTCGAGTTATAAAGTCAATTGGACATTAGGATAGATCACACATAATTATACATGCTTTTTGTTTCCGCCGCTGATTGAGCTTAAAATTCGTCGACAAGATGCGGCTCTTGGTGGCATATGAAGCAAAAAGAAAACTTCTAAAAGGGTTTAGTTGATAATTCAAAGGGTGGACGGTTTCCTTCTTCTTTTATTCCTATAAATTGCAAGCTAGATAAATTTCATTACGAGAGTTGAATTGTAAACAAAAAGTACATATCTATAGAGACGAATAGGACAGTGTGGGAGGGGGGGGGAGGGGGGATATATTGCGAAGGGAAAAGAATCGCATTGAGGGCTGTATACTTGTCCTCGGTGGGTATACCTACGTTGAGCAAGCCCTGGGTCTCCATAGCAACCGTATCGATTACTGGAGCCTACGGGATACTATACAAAATGATCCACCGATAGAAAGAGAGAGAGAGAGAAGAGGGAAAGAGAAAGCGAAGGATCGTGAGTATGGTGTGCCTGGTGGATTATATCCTAAGCCATTAATGTTAGTGTAGGCTCAGAATTGTGGCTGGTCGAAGTCGCGCATCTGAGCGAAACTGCGGGAAATATATAGTGAACGAGAGGGAAAAAGAGAGGATATAGAGGGAGAGAAAACGAGTGAGTAAACTTTCGCGGATGAGTGCGAAAGGAAAAGGAATGAGGCAGGGGCAATGTACCGAATTCGCTCGAGGATTCGAGGGAACCTGGTGGTGAAGCAGGAGAGGCAGAAGGAAGGGGGGGGGGGGATACAGAACCGTGATTACAAAACCCATCGAACCTCTCGTATCTCTCCGCTGGCGCATTCGCGCGAAAGCGAATTTCGCCTAGGATGCATCGTCCAGCGATTTTCCTGCCGTTGAACATGTTCTACAAATAAATCGTATAAAAATGAAAAGAAAAATGAACCAAAATCGAACAGACGGACCATTTTTATTTCTTTTTTTTTTTCGCTGTCAATTAGACAAATTTTTCTCTAATATGCAATATCCGGTGTGTGAAGAGCACATGAAATTTCGTAATATTTCATTCACGAGGCCATATTGTCAGGGAACAAAGAAATGGAAAAGGCTCTCTCGGCAATTTCTTGCTGGACATCGGACGCAAGAAAGTCGAACGGTAGAATTAAATTACACGGACGACAGGTGCGGCAGCTTATCCAATGATGTATATATATATGCATGAATAAATTCGAACACATGCGAAATAAAAAAAAAAAAAAAATGAGCAGAGTTGTCGACGTAGCTAAGCGATTTCGTCGTCCTTACGGTCCTCGTAACAGGACTCTCCCTCATCCGTGTGTGTATGTGTAAATTTGTTAGCTCGGGTACTGCTGATGTAGCTCTCGGGGGTTCCTAAATTTACGTGTGTGTGTGTGTGTGTCTATGTGTCTTGACATATACGTATGTAGTCACAAGAACGTGGTCCCGAGAAATCCCAGGTGCAACGCGTCTGGCTCAATCGTCCAGACTAAACAAATCATTCATTCGAATTTGTTCCATCGATTTGCCTATACCAGCGTATCATAGAAAGGAGGAGGCGAGAGAGAGAGAGAAAGAGAGAGAGAGAGAGAAAGAGAGAGGCAATAGCAAACTCTCGTCATGGAGTACGGTAAAATTTGTTAAAGCCAAATTGAAATCTCCTTGCGAGGAAAAGAAGTAAAAAAAAAAATTAATCACGAGATAAATTTTTTTTTATTCACGTCAGAGTCGCGTTAGCGTTTTTTTTTTCAATACGAATCTTCAAGATTTTCTGCCAAACATTTTTAATGATTTTATGAAATCTGGGGTTTACCTAAAAATATATATATATAATATGTTTAGTAGCTTGCAAGTGTAAAAAAATATGGAACAACGTGACAAAAAAGTAAAAACAAAACGTTGCAACTTTTGATGTGCATATTGCACTCTCTAAATTTCACACACATCAGGCCTTCCTCTATGAGGCGAGGTTAAAATTGCGAATGATTGTGTTAAATATTTTTTCTGAGAGATACCGCGTAGAACGTGCTTGTTTTTTTGTGTTTTTTTTTTCGTGAAAATCGTTGACATTTCACGACGATAGGCATGCTCTCGGTTGACCGGACAGCGATTGACCGTTGAAACGTCCGGAAATAAACCCTTGCCCTGTAACCTTTATTCGGCTTGGCGGGTAACTGCACACACCGGGATTAGATCGCGGATAGATAGAGAGAGAGAGAGAGAGAGTGGGCGACAAAGATGGTGTTTGACGAGGCAGGAGACCGCGACGAAACGCGAAAGGTTTCACGTTTCGTCGACGTCTTCGGACTTTCCAATAACATATATAGCAATAAAACCGATGAAGAAGCACTTGAAACACCTACGACAGAAGTATATACACACGTATAAAGTTACGAATTAAAAAAAAAGTTGCTGTCTGTTATCTCAAAGCGGTTTTTTTTTTTTTTTTTTTAATAACAAGAAAGTAAGGGAGAACGAGAGTTCTTCGTGAAACTACAGTAATGTCGTTATCGAGCGTACTGGACGAGGCACTAGCTCCACAAACACGTTATATTACACGTAAACTTGCGTATATATATATATTTGTTCGCTAAGGGTCGTCGTTAAGTTTTAAATGGAATTTCGCTCTCAGGCGATAGTTTTTTTCATCCCCTGCGCGTCATTCGAGTCTCCCTCGCGTATACACTCCCGTTTCGTTCTTTCCTCATTCGGGGAAGGGATATATGTACGCGGCGATAGGACGAAAGTCAAAGGAGAAAATTAAAAAGAGAAAAAAGGATGAAAGAGCACCGAACTCGTAGATTAATTGGCTGTGATAAGGAGGGAGGGGTATGAAACATTGAGAAATTTGAACGGGATCGGTAAAAGTCAGCCCCGAAACTTATTCAGCCCTCTATGCACGGGGTGTACCAAGGGGCTGGTATGAATTTGCATATAGCGCTTTGCATTATCGAGGCAAAGGTTTTTCGCGGTTTCCCTGTGCCCTAGGCGTGTGCGATAAATCGGAATTAAGATCGCTGCAGTTGCATACTAAAATAGTAAAAAAAAAAAAAAAAAACTAGTTTACGTTGCAGAGTTCCTCCAAGCTTCTGGCATGGCATCCATAGCGCCATCAGGTAATATATTACCCATTTCCTTCTCCCCCGCGTCTGTCTCTTATTTATGCAATTAACTTGATCTCGATTCAGCCATTTCGTGCTCACAATTCCTCAACAACGGTCCAGCATTGTACCCCAATTTTCGCACCAGTCGTTGCTTCGTCGAGTGAATTTTCATGAAACAAAAAACAGAATGAGACACTCGATGAAATGTTAATTATACACGACGATCGCGTTAAAGCATCAGAGAGGATCGACGGACACTCCGAGATAGAGAGAGAGAGAGAGAGAGAGAGAGAGAGAGAGAAAGAGCTTGACAATAAAGTCCAAAAGACTTTTCCGTTTTATTTTCTCCATTTTCCAAACTCGTGCAGCAAAAACCCCCTTATAGCTCGCCGCTTCTTCGCATAATATTACGGGCTATAAGCGCAATCTTCGAAAGGTCTCTCGTGTCTCCCGGCCTCGGCATTGAAGCCCGGGAACGACGACGACGACGGAGGCGCTGGTTCAATGAACGAGGAGAAAGACGAGGAAAAATGAAAAATAAAAAGTTCAGAGTATCGGGGACTCTTTTTTTTTCTCTCTCCCATTAAAAAAATACGTAGGCTTTAGCGGAGGACGAATCACGGTGTGAGAGCAGAGGGCTGTGGATGGAACAGCGAATGGCAATGAAAGATTGCCAAGGGGGTTTTTTTTTCTCTCGAAGCCCTATCTCCAATTTTACCAGCATGGGCTGATATTAATTATCGCTCGATAATTTTTTTTTCACCTTTTCTTTTCCTCTCTTTCTTGCCAGGCACCACAAAATTAACAACAATTTCAGCACTATCAACAATTTTATTATTATTTATTCACAGTCAAATTATCGTCGTTATTATTTCTCGTTGCGAAAATAACTATCATTGTCAGAACTTCATTTTACGTCCTCGAATATAGAGTCAGCATTATCATTTGTAAATATGTTTGCACGTTTCACGCGCCAACGTGTTTGACATTATATATATGTATAGTCGGCATATCTACCGACTGTCCCATTTACAAGAGAAAAAAGTGCGTGAATCGAGCTGACAATTTTTGGAAGAGTTAAAATTAACTTAGTTAAAAGAGTTAAAAATAGCTTAGATAAACGATACCGATTACAAAAATTCCCTACAACTGTAAAAGAGAAGCTTTCAATAGGCAAATGAGTTGAAACTTGAACATTGCTTTCCGCGCATTGTCGTTGCGCATTCACGAAGATTCTCCTGCTACGCGAGAAAGCCAATGATAATGAGTGAGCAATGTGCCAACTTTAATTTGCACCATTTTTTTTGTCACCTTACGTTTACAACGCTTCCCATACATTCGAAAGTCTCTAGTCGACGCTACAGCTCTACTCGACACACGTACATGTACGCATGCGCGCCGCAAGGACGCATGCGCCTGGATGCACGAGGGTCGGAGAGTGGGGAGAGAGAATGCGAGTTGAGTTATACAAGAATGTTGACGGTCCCCACGAGTCGAGTTACGGGAGCGTCGACTGTATACCCACAGCATGTTGTAATTAACGAATGAAAGTACACTGGCTGATGGTGTACTGTTTTTTTTTTTTTTTCATGCACAACAATCGCATGATTTTTCAAATGTTCTAAATGAACTTGTTCATTAATTCGAGGGAATCTTTTGTAAAAGATTCGCTCAAATTGTTTTATAAAATACATATAATTTTATTGTTTTATAAAGTCGAATGATTTTAATCCATTTACATATGTTTTTATAAAATGTCTTTTTTTTATTTATAAAATGTGCGCAATTTAATTATTCCGTGCACCATATCGTATCCGATTTTAATCCTTTTACAGCTGTTCCCTCGTCAGCCTGGGCTTATTTTTCATTATATTCTTTATTCACACGAAATTTCTAGTTTCGGGACTGGTACTTTTGCAATTATTCGTATCATTATATCGTTATCAACGAAAAACAAAAATTAAAGATAACATAAAAATATCATGGAATGTTGCGCATGTAATGCCGGTAAAGAGTTAGGATCGTGATAAAGAGTTATTGGGGGGGGGGGGGGGGGTGTATTCGAATTCTCGCTAATTGGCGAGTTTGCAAATAATCTCCGGGTTTGTAGAGACCAGTTTTCCCCAGTGGCAGTTAATGGCTAAAACGAGAGGTGAAACTATGCAAAGGAAGCGAAACGCGTTGGTGTTTGCGACTGCGCTAATTAAATGACGCTCGTTCGCTAATGAGAATACGCTCCAAGATTATTGTCCATGCTTCACTGATTCCTATTTATATATAAAAATAAAATATCTCTCGTGATTTTCTCCCTGTGCACGAGCATGCACATCGATTTATAGTTCATAAACATATTGCCGATTGAGTTATTTATATTTGCATAAAAGCTCCATTTGAGTTAAGATCGAGCGCATATAGAAATAGAAAATGGAAATAATTCGAATCGGATCCATTCAATTTATAAAATACGCCTAAACAGTCTCACGATAAGTTTTCTCGTCCACACATTATACCACAAACCAAACTTTTCCTCGCTTCTCGTGTCTTATACACAAATCTCCCATTTTTCTCTTTCTTCTGCGGATTTTGCGCTGGCATTTTGTGTTATAATGAAACAGATTCGAGAAAAAAAACTTCTTTCAATTCCATTGCTAATTGATACAAAAATTGAGTAAGAAATAAATTACGTTGATAACTTTAAATCGAGTTGAGTCTGAATCAACAGGGAATTCGAGCAATCGATAATTGCAGAACCATTTGGTCCGCTCGCGATGATTACGAATTAATTTTTTTAATCATTTATTCGATTTATTTATAATGGATCGTTTGTAACTGTATATATACCTCAAAATTACGCAGTCTCATTCGCGGTGTCGATTTTGGAGAGTAATTTTCCCGGAAAATTCGAACGATGCTTAATCTAAAAATTGTGTAACTTTGTTTGTATTCGCTGTTGAGTGTAGAAATTGTGCAGACGGTTCCGTAGTCGACGAGAGTTAACAACGTACAGAGCGATTAACGAATGTTGAGATTTCTCCGTCTCGGAGCTTTTCCCGAATCCCCGCACTTCGTGGCTGTTCTCGGCATTTATCTCTCGTTTTTTTCAGCCTTTATTCGCTATTTCCTCGTTCGATTGATAATGATGATAGATGAGCTATTAATGCAGACGGCAGTAGTGTCTTTTTTTTTTTAGTTACTCTAGTTGCAGTTTTAATTGATACATCGTCAGTCTTTTATTTTTACTTGCAGAGAACTTTCGTTGTTGAAACTTGAAAGACTCAAATGAGATTGGGTTTGAAGGGAAAACATATACTGTCTTAAGGTTGATACGTGATAAAATGCATATCCACTGCAGTTGTTTAAAATTCCGGGTGTAATACGAGAGAGATGATTATGATGATTATTTGTTTATTATGCCATGGCAAGTCTTATGGATTTGGGTTAACAATGGTTAGTGTTGAAGATTAAGATAAATACAATAATATATATAATAGTATAATAGTATAATATAATTAGTCTAAGTTGCAGCTATAGATAATACCGACTGAACTTACAGTAATTTCCTTACTGTAAATTCAACATTTAGCATATAACATCAGAGTTTTATATACAAATAAAGATGCGGTTGATAAAAGATATTTCAATATTAACGAAATTTCATCTAATCCAAATAATTTTCGATATTTCTCAATCCTAACAATTACTAATAT